>KK121768.1:0-20188 GCA_000611955.2 Stegodyphus mimosarum
CTGTCATAACCCAAAATTAAGAGATAATTTTAATTTTGATTTTCGCTGTGTTTACGTTGAAATTAGTCATCTGAATAGAATATTAAAATTTAATTATTGTATGCCTTAATAACTTATAATTAGATAAAAAGATAAACCTTGACTGATCCATGTGATAGTGTCAAAAAAGAAAACATGTTATCTTCACATCAGAAACAAATATTTGTTCGGAACATTAACGTTGTAGTAAAAATTCAGATACGTATTCGGTCACAAAGAAATCCAGTAAACACACATTAAATGGTAGCAATCGTGAATGCATCATTAAAGAATGGGGCACAGAAGGAAGTAGAACATTAAAACATCACATTAAGTCATTAATTATTTTTAACCAAAATGCTTGTGGAATTTTATAAGACTTGCTAGAAATGAAATATATCTAGCAATTTCTAACCGAAATACATTGTTTATTCAACCTCATGACTCAAAGCAAAACGGCGCGAAGAATTTGCTTCTGGATTCAATTCCGAATTTACAAAATATTCTTCATCCTAGCAAGGTATTCCAGGAGGAAAAAATATCATCTTGATGGACAAATATTAAAAATGTTTACAGATTGAGAAAAGAAATAGTATAGAGGCACTAAAAACTGGCACCAGAACTTTGCTGAGCAGAGCAGAGCAGATGAAGAATAAGTGACGTACTCAGCATCATTCTCTCGCCTACCATCATCCAACAGGAGTGAGAATGCAAGCAAGGACGGAAAGCAATTCCAAAACCGGTCTATTTATTAGTCTTTTAGCTTCATGTTAATTGACAGCTGTCAAATAACTTCCTTTGCATACACTTAACTATAACCTTAATCTTTCACCCATTATTTGCATTACATTGGGATCACAGTCCACTTGTGCAGAATGCTCACAGATCATTTGCGCAGATCAATTTGAGCATTTATTGAAAATTAGTGTATATGGTTATACTTGATGGATCCCATTGCATGCTCTATCGTATTGTTAGTTTTCCCTTCTTTAAACTTTATTTCTCTAAGTGCATTTCTTTTGTCATTGGTATAGTCTTTGTAAAATTCAGTAGCTGCTTTCTCTGGATGTGACACATAGCATCTTTCTTTTATCAGGACCTGTGACATTTCTATATAATTTGCAGAGCTATAAAAGAATCAAAATTCTCCTTCAACTACGAAGTTCCATTGTTCAAGTCCTATAATTATCAGGTTGAAAATTCCCATCAAATAATCATTTGAAAGCTTTTCATTTTCATCAAGTTCTTTGTGACTTTTTACTTCCTTGTACGAAGTAAAAAAGGGAGGACATCATATTTCATATTTCAACGAAAATATCAATTTTGACCGCTATCGAATGCAATTTAGTCATGTTTTTCCGTGATATCCGTATGTAAGAACAGAATAAAGGACTCTTTTTCCCTTGAAAAACTATAAAACTTATTTAAAATGAATTCTGAAGAGATTTTTTTCGTGGCATCTGTACGTACATATGTATCTCTTATAACTCAAAAATGAGTAGCCTCAGAACACTTGAAATTTTGTATATAGGACTGCTATAAAATGTACATGTGCATCTCTTATTTTGGTTGCAATCGGCCACGCCAAAAGTATATATATATATATCACTCCGTTACTCGGCTCAGTTTTTCTATTCTTATATGCTGGTAAATTGTGCATTTTTTGCTTTAAAAATTATTGAATTGTGTTAATCCATCATCAATGTAATCATCTTCTAGTTAATGTTTTTATACCTTTAGTAAATCTGCATGCAAGAATTATAGAATTAGGAAAAATTTAAAAGTTGTTTAAGTGTGGCCAAGCTTAATCGTTTTTCCTCTGGAAGCCATATTTGTTTACATTTGAAACTTAGGAGAATAGTAGATTTGTTGCCAATCTAGAGAAATTAAGCTTTGCAACAACAAAGATAATGCCTTCTTTTATTATTGCGAATTAAATCATGTTTAATCCATTCTGGAATTTTTTCGAGAAAATAAGTGTTTAAGATTTACTTCATAATTCTTAATGTAGATATTTTGAGTTTTTATGTATTTTTGCCTCGTCGCAAAGTGGTATCTGAATTATTTGAATGAGAAATACTGAATCGTCTGTGAAAAAGCTGTTCCTTTTTTTTTTCTTTGTTTAATTTCTTTTATACATAGAATTTGTTTGAATGTGTTTGAATAGAACATGTGGCAACGATTAGATAATTCTTCAAATGATATACATAATTTTCGTGCATTCTGAGTTATAAAATGAATGAGATGAAACGCTATTACGTGAACCTAGCGCCAGAACGTCGCTATGGTAAACAAATATAGTGAATTTTAAAGAATGCATTTATTCTATTGTGGTTTATGCGCTATCGACGAAGTAGATTTAATTCAACGCAATAAGTTTAAATAAAATGCAAAATGCGTATAATTTAATATTCCGTGCAAGTAAGTTATGTGGTGTACACATCAGATATTTTTATGTTACCTTTATGATTTTTACATTTATAAGTTTTTTTTTTTTTTCGTGTGTGTGTATGTGTGTGTGTGTGTGTGCAATTAACGATTTACATTACTAAATAATTTATATTTTGTATTACTTTCTTACCGGTTTATTGCATTTTTTGCCAACTTCTCACCTGGATTACATCTGAAATGCAATATTCAAGTATATTTTTTAAATAAAAACGGTTTTAAATTGCTTAAACCTAATGTATTAATTTTTTAATCTAACACTATGTAATTTTGTTACAAGCTTCTACTGTTTTTAAAGCTCTTAATATTTAAGAGCTTCTATACATTCAAAAGGTAAAGTGAAAGAATAGAATAACAGCAGGCTCGTGGAAGCAACATCGAATAGCGGTAGCTCGTGGGAATGATTATTTCTATAGCAGCGCAGTCTAACATCACAATGAAATGGAAAAGTAAAAGGGCCGAGCTACAGACTTTTCTAACTTTTAAAAGTACGCAATTTCAACAGCTTTTAAAATCATTCCAAAAATTCAAGATTTCTATCACAAACTATGCTGAATTAATACAAAATGGTATTCTGATATATCTCCAAACCTTGATAGTCAAATCCGAAAGAAATTTTATTTCACGGCAAGCTCTTAAAACTTGGAAAATTGTAAGTTTCAACCATCGTATTTTAAAATTTTATCTCGATTTTTATTTCGAAGAACATTTTGAAAGCAGCAGGTAAACAAATTCCTAATGATTTTAAATAATTTGTAACCTTAGCCAGACTGCAATTACTTTCTTCCATGGCATATTTGTAAAAAATATGAGGTTTTTGCAGTTTTCGAGTTTGAATAAAGAACTAAAAATTCGAATTCCTGTTCGAAACTATGAAATTCGAGAATCTGAAGAATTCTTCACGCAGGCTCTGAAACCTGAAGCCTATAATCCTGCGATCCAAATTTTGTCCGAAATTTAATGTATTTGAGAACAGTTTTGAAGTGGCAATATATTAAAATATTTGAAAGTAATCTAAAATACCTTAAATCTTCTCAAAAATACCTTAAATTATTGCCTTAATAATATTAACAACCTATTCATTTTGTCTCTAAAACTTGGAAGGAATTTTTCTGTTATAAGTGTAAAATGAATTTTGGTTGGGTAGCTTAAATTTGTTAAAAATCACACTTCGTATTACTTGTACTAAGTAAATGACGTATTGTAATCGCGAAAAATTTCGGGTGCATACTTCAACGAAAATATCCATTTTGCCTTCTCTCGAATCCAATTCAACGATGTTAGCTGGCCGAATTGCTTGTTTTGTAGTAGGAACTCTAATTTTTTAATTGTAAAAAAAAAATATTTAACTGTATTTAGTGTTATATGCTTTTCTTTATTTTACAAAGATGTTTTGAGTGTGTATGGATTTTTGCCTTGACGCGAAGGGAGAACTGAATTGGTTGCACCAGAAATATATCTCTAAAAAAATTCGGTGAAATAAGTTTAAATGAAATGCAGTAAAAATTTTGTACAATTTAATATTCCGTACAAGGAACTCATGTGATCTCTACAACAGATGTTTTATCATTTGTATAACTGCAGTTCAATTGCATGAATAAATATTTCCACTTTTAGAGATACGGGGGGAAATGGTGGCGTCGTCCCTGTAGCGCAGTGGATAGCGCGTTGGACTTCTAATCCAAAGGTCCCGGGTTCGAATCCCGGCAGGGATGCAAGCAATGTTGGCTGTGGTTTTCTTTTATTTCTTCTTTTTTTCGCTGTTGTTACACACTCTCGATAAAAGCAACTTAGAAAGTTGGTTCTCCTTGTTTGTTATACGTTTGATTTTGTTTAATTAGGATGCATAATAATTATAGCATTTTGTCCCAGTAAGTGGACTTGCCAATCAACCGAGATTTAGCATCTTTTTGTTATTTTTTATATTTATTTATTTTAAAAAATTAAGTGCGATATTTACGTTTTGGAAATTATTTATTCAAATGAATTATAAAGCAAATAGAATAAAAGTAAAAAAATATGAGAAAATATGCATACAGCTTTTAAATCCTGCAGATTGTTAAGCAAAGTAAATTAAAGATTTTATTCAGCATGAGAGTGATTAATAACTGCACTCGCAAAACTGGGAATGTGCAAGCCAACGTGGATGTTTAATGATATGGTGGTATCATGTAATAATGATACTTTCGCTCTTATCTTTAGTCGCTTTTATCTTTAGTGTTTGTATATTAAAAAAAATTATGAAATGTCCACAAAACTTATAAAAGTAAAAAATACCTACTCGTTTGCTAGAATAGGGGTTAGTTCGCCAAGTTGCGAAGCGAGAGGTCCTTAATTCGAACCCTGCCAGCTACTCAATCAAGCTTTTAACTATAATTGAAAGCTTTCCCTAAACTTTCTCAAATCATGTTCACTACCTGTAATTTTTTCTTATTGTGTATCATGTATTTTTAGCCTAAAGGGACGTTAACCCAGAAGGGCTATGAGCCTCGAAACGGCCTTTTGCGTTGAATCACTATAAACGGCTGTATCCCTTTTCAAATTGTTGCCACCAAATATTAGCTCTCTGTAAAAAAGAAATTAAAAAATGAAGAATCTGTATAAATATATGCATGTTTCTCGCTCTGAGAAAAGCAACGATACCTAGAGCCCTATAATTCTGAATAACGTAGTCCTTCACCTGAATATGGGCACCTGAAAACCCGAATTTCGAATTTGTGTTATTGTCTATTTCATATTTTGTAACCTTTAACGAATTTTTTGTTCAGAAACTCAAAGATTTCAAAGCGAGCAGTGGCAGCACACTGTACGAAATAAAATATTTTGATCTCCAGGACGCGAGTCTGTGTATCGAAAGTTCTAAAGATATGCTGTTTTTAAATATTTTTAGTCCTAAGTGGCGTTAGCGCACATGCTCTCGAAACGTGTATGGATATATAAATTCAAAAAAGCGCCCCTTTGGGTGTAATATAAAATCTGAATGCTTTCAGATTTTTTCCCCCTATTTCTGCTCATTATTTTAAATTTTATGATGTAGAAATAGTTCGATCTAATCGAAAGGCATACCGAAAAAATGTCTCTTTCGGTCCTTAGATTATGTAACAGGATACAAAATGGAAGGGCAGAAATGTAAGTATCTTTAACGTCATAAATTGAAACTAAAGGAATAAAAGATAAGTAAACTTATTAGAATAACTATGTGTAGATTATTAGGTACATTGATAGTTGAATAATAATGCCTCATTAACTGTTCAACAATATTTCATTGATAACAATTTAATTAGTAAACTTTAATTATAAATTTTATTTTTATAATAAAATAATAAATATTTTAACGACTAATGGACGGTATTCTAAAATCTGTTATTGATACAATTTTTAATTGAAGAAATCAAAAATTTGAAATTTAACGGTTATATATTAATCTTATAAAACTCAATATATTTAATGTATTCGTTACAAGAAAAGGCTGTGTATCGAATCAGCACAGTTTTTCTTCCTCCCCCCCAAAAAAGTTATTCTTAATAAAAAAAATTAATTAATTAAGCCTTGAAATTAAGAGAAACAGAGAATGTATACATTTCTGTTGCAGCGTTGAGCGAAGCTTGCTCAATGGAGTACGCGTAAGATAAGCTTTATGAATCCAGACGCTATATTAAGCAAGATCCGAAACCCTAAGTTACAGCTAATTTCCCACTTCGCCATTTAAGGCGTTTATATTCCCTGCATAGATATATCATTTATCTCATTTTTATTACATGTTCTTTTTCTCAGTGAAAATTATTAGAGGCATAAAATTACTTAGGTTTCTTGGGAAGCGGGAGGACTTTAGCATTATTAAGTAACTGTTATTTTGTTTTTTCCCTGAAGATACTTTCTATAATTGAAGACAGGACTACATAGTTTTGCTCTAAACATAAGAAATAGCGGTGTGTAATTAGAGTGCTTCTCAGAGAAGAGAACACAAGACATTCTGCCATATATTTAATTAAGTGCATTGCTAATAAAGAAATAAGACTTGAATTTAGTTTCAAAGCATTAAGTTTAATTTCAGCCAATTCATTACTCAAATGAGAGTTCCCAAAAGATATTTGACACGAAGTTAGGGCATTGTCTTGAAACACCAAATCATGTGATATCTGGAATTTTCAAATATGAAATATTAAAAGCAATGCCACTTCAATCAAAATTTACATTTTTTAAGATTAAAATGCAATTAGTTATAGATACAACAATAAACAATTTACTAACACATTTCAAAATACTTACGAGCGTTATTATTTTCATTATCTCATACGGTATAAGGGACAAAAAACAAAGTTGTTGCCAATTCGAGTGATGAAAGAATCATTTAAAAAAAAAGTCTTAATTTTAATAATCTTTTGACAATTTTCAAAACATTTAAAAAATATTATGTGGATACCTCATGACTTCCTTGTATGTCGAACACATTGTTTGCTGCACTTCATTTAAATCTTTTTCCTGGAATTATTCTAATTTAATTAACCGTTCCCTCAAGGCAAGTTAAAAATGATATCAAAAATTGAAAATTTTGAAATTAAATGTGACGATCATTTTTTTGTCGTAAGGGGAACAAACTTCTTATAATTTAATTTTTTCACAACGAGCATAATAGTTTCCCAAGCGTAAGTACAGGAACTGAAAAACCGCATTAAAAGTTAGATTTCGTAATTTGTCCAAAATTTTTTTATAAATTTCATTTTCTCAAAACAGGAACATTTTCGAGCGGTTAAGCAACGGTAGAGCGGATTTCATTATAAATTGGCGCGGTGATGATACTTGAAACCTTCCAGTAATTCGACAGTACTCTCAAGAGAGGATAAACTATTATAGTGAGGGTTTGTAAGTGTTTGTGCCTACGGCAATATATATTTTAAGAGCAATAAAAGTCTCTACTTTGTTGTTGTCTCCCCTTTTTATCTAGCCCTTGAATCTAATCATGCTTTGAGCAGGAGAATTATAAAATATGAGATTTAAGTTTTGCTCTTATAAAGTATTTCTTCTCTAATTTCTGCATACCTATGTGGTGTAACTAGAAGTACGCTCGACTCGTATTCGCGAGGTCCGAAGTTCGCTTCCCTGAGAGGGCAAAATGCAGACTTTTCACGTTTCTGCATCGATATAACCTAATAACGTTACAGTCTTATTTATCTTTGTTTTACAGGATGTTACAAAACATTCTGCAATTACTTTTGAGCCAATCTTTTTTCAAGCTCTTTTTTTTCCCTCATAAGTTTCAGTGAAAATTTACCTTTATATATATTTTCTGCATCTGTACAAGGTATCCGAGAACGAAGTACCTAACTGACAACATTCTGTGCTCAGTTGATGTCACATGAAGATATAACGGAAAACACGTCGTCTGCGAATTACGGAAGTAAGAATCATTTTATCACTGAGTAGCCTATAATGAATTCAGGCATCTCTTAATCTACCATTTCCTTTTTTCAAGAAATTCAACATATGCAGGCTCAGGCCATTGTCCAACGGATACGCACAGAACATGCAGCTAGCTTCGATCGGCTTGCCGATCATCTACAACTACAGAATTCACCGTCAGCTTTTGACGACTTATTCTCAGACATTCTGTACATTTGAAAATAATTACTTATTGGACGATCTATTTTTTTTTTTTTTTTTTCCTTTTGTGTGGAAATTCTAATTTTAATTGTAAAAGATTGCTTGCTAAATTCTGTACGTAAGGATAGAATAAAGGACTCTTTTTCAGTCCAGTCACCGATATTTCACCTTCTCGCCCATCTTTATAGAACAGTAAGAATATTTTATGATGTTATTTGGATGGATCGGGGGCAGTAACATAACTTTTCATGAGTGTGCCATAAAATGATATAACAAAACGCAAGAAGTAAAATTAATTTTAAAAAATATTTACTTCTTTTATTTAACTATTTATTATGAAGTTAACGATTTATTAAATCTTTATTTGTGTCTTTATATATCATCGAATTTTGATTTTAATTTAACTAATTAAATGATTAGTTATTAGGGTTGTAGGAAAAAAAGTCTCCCGGAAAATAAGGAACGGAAAGATAGGCACCGGAAAATTAGGAAACAGAAAATAAGTCACCATTCTTTTGCAATGGGAAAAATAAGGGATGTTTACAAATATCGCCAAGATGGGAGATAAAATTTTTATCATAACAACCATACCTGCGGAGTAGGGAAATCTTCTGACGATGATTGAAAGAAGATAAGCGGGCTGCTGCCCTGTCCGATGGTAAACATAGAGGGTTAACCAGCGGGTCATGGTCATTAGTGATTGTTCCCCTTGTACCCCATGTCGTTATAGCCTTAAGCTGTGGTTCAGGGGTAAAACATTGTCGCATAACTGAGCGTTAAAAGAGTATTATAATAAATCGTTGTAGATGAAATTTAGTCACAGTTTGCGATTATTAAAACCTGCTATCGAAATGACCTTGCTCGGCTGCAGCTAGCTCAATGTCTTACCCTTAAAACCTCCCTCAAGAGAGCCCGCTATAACCCTGCCGGTTAAATTAGAATTTGGCAGGTTTCCCCAACTCCGATTGGCGACATCATTTGGCGAGATTTTAGAGTTCCTTTTTTTCCGTTCCTTATTTTCCGGGTGACATTTTTTCCGTTCCTTATTTTCCGAGGGCTTTCTTTCCGTTTCCCTTTTTTCCGGGTGCCATTTTTTCCGCACACCGTTATTAGTCCAAAGGAGAAATTTGCCCAGAAGGACTATTAATTTCATTTTGCGTTGATTTACTAAAAGCGTTGTTTCACTTTTCAAATTGTTGTCACCAAATATTATCGCCCTGTATTACATTTAAAGAAATTAAATATTGAAGAATCTGCATAAATGTATGTATGTTTCTGGCATTGTGACAAAACAATGGTACCTAGAGCCATCCAATTTTGAATACTGAACGTTTAAACACGAATATGGTCATCTGGAAGCCCAAATTTGAAATATGGAATATGCTTTATTATTGATTTCATATTTTGTAAAACTTCCACGAATTTTCGATTAACAAACTCAAAGATTTCAGAGCCAGCAATGGCAACGTTGTACAGAAAAAAATTTTTATCTCCAGCGCGTGAGACTGTGTATCGGAAATTCTAAAGATTTGCTCATTTTAAAATTATTTTGTGATATTGCTCTTGACCTGGATTTTATGGTTTAAGTGCGAAGAACGTAATATTTAATAAAGAAAGGTAACACACAAAATATTAAAAAACGCCCCTTTGAACGTTAATTTAAAATCTGAAACCTTTCAGACTTTTCTTTTTTCCTTTCCTTTTTTTATTTATTTTTTAAAATTAATTTTCTAGTTATTTTATTTACTTATTTTTCCGTTCTTCCTGAAGGATTTCCACAGGGCTCCAGCACATCTGATTTTAGAAATTAAGCTCTGTTTATAGGACAATTCACAGTTTACGGCATTAAGTGCTAAGCCTTGAAGGAAATTCAACTAAAAAACTGCGCTTTAACCGAAATGACACAAATGTGACTCCTCAAAGATGCCTTCTTGGACACCGCAATTGAAAGATAATTTTCCAGAAGGTAACTTGTTTATTATCTGCCCACCAACTTCTCTTACATCAGATCCCCTTCTTGGAATTTTACACAAAAGGGAAGACTTAGAAAAAGAAAAGCTCCTAGAAAATGAAACGCATAATTGTGTATTTGCAGGGGGCGTAGGGGGCCACAGTAGGATCCAGAGACCACCTGGCGCTTCTAGTTTCGTGGAAAGAGGCCCTTCTTCGCAAGTAGTCAACTTTTTTCTTGAGATCTCGGTCAATAGCGCGGAACATGTTTGCTTTCAGCTTTTGGACCCACGGTGCGTCGTAGAAGAGTTGAATTACCTGGGAAAAAAGATACTAAATGAGAGAGACGGTAATTTGTAAGGTTATGTATTTCAGTCATGGAAACATGAAGAGAACGAATGACAAGACGGGCTTTAAAAGGATTGTTTAAGGTAAAGAGAATAAGTTAAATAATTTTCATCGTTTTGAGTTCTGAATAATAGCAAATAAGAAAGTTTCAAGACGCCGGCGAAAGAAACTTTAAATAAATTTTTTGTTTTGAAATATGGAGTTTTAATTACCATTTATTTTTTGCTTCTTTTTTTAGTCGTATAGATTGTTCGTGCCCTTCTTTCGATGTTATTATTTTCATTTCATTTGGATTATCACTAACACGAAAACCGAAGTTGTTGACAGTCCCCACGAAATAAAATCTTTCATTCATGTTCCGTATTATGAAACACATTACTTATCAGTGCAAAAAAATTATTCATCTAAAAATAGTGTATATTTCTGAATAATATTCCGACACCGTTAACACTAATTATACAATTGATGTAAAGAATAAAAAAATATTCTAATATCACATATGACATCCCTTCGATACAGAAATTCTCTTCTTTTTGCTTCTAGGCTGTCGTCTGCTTCAAAAATTAAAAATTAAGCGGCATTTTCAAAATGATTTAATCAGCTGGTTTTACGACATTCCTATTAAGGCCTGAAGATAAGTGACTTGGAGTTCGCGCTTTCGGGAAAATTGTGGATGAATTTTTTGTGAACGAACAAGCTTAGTCAGGCTTTACAAAAGAATCTGTATTCCCTTCTTGTGTTCTAAACGTATGGGGCGGTTAGGCCCGAATCTCAAACCTTACAAAATGGAATCTATCTCAAATCAAATGAAAATGAGCTAAACTCGACATATTCGGGGAAAATAACGGAAACAAATATGCATGTAAATGACACTATCAAAACGTCTTTTCGACTTCTTATTATATCAAGTTCTTATGGTGCGCTTTGTAGAGCATTAGGTTATTTCGATGCTGGAGACGTGAAAAATGAGCAATGCTGTCGCCGGGACTCGAACACGCGCAGAGTGTGCTGGCCATTGCACCACGTAGGCGTGCTAAGAAGGCAGGAGAAATACCTTATAGCTTAAGAAAATGTCACCCTTTCCTTTTCAGAGATGCACAATATCATTTGCTTGTGAACCAACGAATGTGAATCAGGACCAACGACTTAAATTTATTACAGCCGAATATTAACAATCATAGAGTTCAGGACAAGCAGAATTGACATTTCTTGTTTATATAGTGTTACAGTTTTAACAGATGGCAGTAATAAATATAATAACTTCAGTGTACATATTTTTACTAATACAGTGGAGCACTGTTTGGGCATTTCTTTTTTATACGTCTTTTACATTTATTCGTCGTTTCAACTTGGTCCGCATTCAGTCCTATTTATTTTAATAGTAAAATATTTCTTTTATACGACGCAGAACTTCGGTTATGCGTCGCTTTTGTTCGACTTACTGCAATGGTTTTACATTTCGAAGTCACACCTTTTAAGCATTTTCTCCAGGAATGGGAAGGAAAAAGAGGTATGAGAATCACAATTTAGTACAGGAATTGAAAACCTGTTCATAAATAGATGTAATACTTTAAGGAAAAATAAATACTGTTTTTTTTTTTTTTTGAACAGGACGCTGAATTAAATGAACTAAGTGGATCAGAATCAACTGTTGCAAAATGTCACAAAAGCGAGACACTAGTTAAAAGATAAAATTCAAATCTTAAAAGAATTTGGTAAGAATGCTGGTTTGACGAAAGCTGAGTTAGCAAAGAAACTAATATTCTCGTGACGATGCTAGAAATGGCCGTTTATGATATATAAAAAAAGTTGAAAAAGCAGAAACTTGTGAACAGTCCGCTTCAAAGAAATTGCGGTTCAAGATGGAAAGTTTCCTAAAGTCGAAGGCATTTAGCTAAAATTTTTCGTTTAGTATCGTGCATCAAATATTCCAGTGAATGGCCCCATGTTTATCAAAAGAAGTAGCAATTCTATTGAATGTGAAGGAAGCTTGCTTTTCGAATGGATGGGTGCATAAATTTTAAAATGTTCAAGATAGTAATTCAAACAGAGGTATGACTTTTTTTTTTTCAATTTTACATAACTTCGCACACAAATTTGCATTCTTATGATTTAAAAAGTATTAAATTTGTATTAATATCAGTTTAAAAATATTCACTATAAGATTGTTTTAAGTGCTTAACTATTAATATTAAATTTATAACATATTAATATTTTAAATTTGTTTGAGTATAATTTAATATTTAAACAAAGTACGATAATAATATTGTGTAATATCAACAGTGCATTTCTAGTACCAAAATTATGCAGCTAATATACATTTGTTTCACATCGTAAATTAAAATTTCATTATGAATAGTCCCTTGAAAGACGAATAAACGGTGCTCCACTGCATATACAGCTATAGATGTATTAATAAAACTGTTGATTAGCAGCATTTAAGGAGGTGTTAAAAACATGTTCCAGTGTATTTCTATGGATTCGGTTTTTACGTCAGATCCGTGCAACCACTTAAATTTATTACAGCTAACAGACTAGAATTTGGAGAATCAGATTGCAAACTTTTCCTTCGAAGGATTCGTTTCATTTAATATTCGGACTTTTACTGAATAACTCTTTCTTCCGTACGGGAAAGGGACCCTTTTCCAACTTTTTTTCACAAACAAGCCCACTTCAGACTATAGCAAGAAATCCCGCCAAACGAAGATGAAAATAACTGCCGGATGGCTCAATTATATAGCAGAATTTTTTAGATTCGTTCAACCGAGAAACTGATATGACTGACGCCCCGTGCCAAAACATGTATAATTTTAGTGATGTTGTTCATTAACGTAAGTGATAAGGCTATGGCAGTTGTTAAGAAAAATATTCTTGGAAAAATACATCCCTGGAAAATGCATTGCAGCTGATATATCTTTTGGCTGTTTTATGAGATATTACTTAAATTTATGTCATAGACATTAACAAAAGTTAATAAATTTTATTTATAATGCATTAATATTATGTATTTGGTTGTAACGAAAGTTTTCAGCTTAAAAACGTGCTTAGTAAAGTTAGAACAAAAAGCATGAAAGTAGTAATTTTAGTGCGGGTAGTAATCACCACCCAAATCTATGATTTTCGGCCAACGTTTTAGTAGTCTTTCAAAGCCTTCGGCCCAGAAACTTAGTGACCGCGAGTCCAAAAACAGATCCACCACATCTTTGACGTTCTGCGCAGAATGAAAGATAGCACTAGCAAGATGTAGCTACAGCTGTGAAAAAAGGTAGGGGATCCAAAGGAGGGATGTGAGGGCTATAGGATGGATGTGGCAAAAGACCCCATTCGAGTTCATCTAGTCGGTGAATGCAAATACATGTGGTCTTGCATTATCTTGATGGAACAAACCTTTTCGCGCCGGAACTCAGTTCGACGTTTTTCCTTGATAGCAGCATCAACACGACTAGCGTCACTCTATACATCTTCCTATTCAGGATTTTACCTTTTCCAGGTACTCTTTGTGGATAATACCGCGGCAATCCCATCAAATACAAAGCATAATCTTTTTGTTAATCAAATTGCTCTTTGCGACACTGTCGAGGGGCTCATCGGGCGCAGACCAACACCCTTTTCGGCCTGTGTTGTTGAAGTAAATCCACTTTTGATCGCAAGTGACGATCAGGTTGAGAATTTTTTCTTTGCATTGATATTCGAGCAGATTAGTGCAGGCTCGAACACGTCTGTCCTTTTCTGCTTGAGTCAGCTCATGCGGCACCCAGCAAGTGAATTTGTGTGTCACGTTTATGCGATGAATAGCGCGACTAATGGGCATAGCACTAACGTTTAACGCCTTAGCAAGCTCTCGAGTAGTTGCATACTGATCTTCTTCCACTAGTTCTCGCAGGCGGACCTTATCAACACCAGTAGACCGGCCAGAGAGAACGCTGTGCTTCTTGAATGTCATAGACCTTTTTTTTTAACTTCCAGCGCTTAACCTTTACAGTGTTATATGATGCAACATCAGTATCTAAAGCTGTACGCATGATTTGCGGACATTTTGTATCTGACTTTTTGCAACAGAACTGGAAGTAAATGATGATTCTAATCTGGTAGCGTGATAGTTCCAATTCAGACACTTAATGATAATGATATTTTTTTTTTAATTTTTTAACAATTATTTTAAAGCAAGTCTCGTCCGTTCAAATGCCAAGTTCGTTTCACAAAATGTGATTAAACACGCCAGTACTGTTTGCGCAGACGATATTTGTGAAGGCGGGAAACGTTAAAACCTGATATTTACCTGTTATGTAAGAAAGGTACTTTTAATAAATTCTTGTATGTAAGATACATAATGAATATATTTTATTATTCCACTAGACGACTTTAGAATTAATAAAATTATGTACATTAAATTTTTAAACCTAAAAAAAGCAAAAACTAGTGCTCAAAATTTACTACCAAATTAATCTAAATGAGAAGATAAAAATAATAATAACAGTAGCAAAAATAATAATAAATTGAAAAAGGGAAATTAGTAAATAAAGTAAAGCATTAAAAAAGAAACGAAAGTATTAGAAAATTGTTTATTTTTAGGTAGTATAACGCTTTAGCTTGTAGAGTCATTAGGATTTTTGATGTAGGAGTCGTGAAAAATATGCATTCCTCTCGCTGAAACTCGAACACTGAACTTCCCTAATACGCGTCGAGTATGTTTCCAATTACACCGCAAAGGCACGCGGAAAGGAGGGGAGAAAACACCTTATATACCCACCTTTTGCAGGGCGACTGGGGATGACGAGACTTGATCGGCAAATATTGGTGGTGACGAATTATCGTCCACTACTTTTTAGTTCGGACGCCACCGTACAGTCATTAGGATTTTTGATGCAGGAGACGTGAAAAATGTACAGTGCCTTCAGCGGGAATCGAACCCTAGATCTCCTGAATACGCGTAAAGTATGCTTTCAATTACACTACGAAAGCCTACGGAAAAGAGGGAGAAAATACCTTAGAAACTAACAGACTTCGTCTAAGGAATTTTCGTATTCCTTCGTGCTTGCTTGTATGTGTCCTGCTGCTCATTCGAAGATCCGTGGCTCGAGTCCCAGTGAAAACACACATGATTTTTCACGTACTCTGACTTTAAAGAACCTAATGGCTTGTGCAAGGCTAATCTTAGAAATTGCAATTTATAGTGCATTCAGCATGTTTCGTATTTCGCGCTTATAAAATTAAATTAAGAAAAATCTAATGTGGACACCACATGACTTCTTTTTACAATTAGAATCCGAGTTTCTACACCAAATCAAGCCATTTGGCCAGCAGGCAGGAAGAAAAACTTTTTGGTGCACAAAAGTGAAAGTTTACTATTTTTGGTCCCTCTCGGCAAAAAAATACTGAAGTTGCTGCACCAACTGACTTAATTCCCTGTTCTACAGAGAGTTTGAAATGTAAACAAATGGTGGCCTCCTTAGGCTTAGGATTACTTTAAATTGTTGAGAATTCTGCAGTTACGCCATGCAGTCATAAAAAAAAGGTATAAAAACCTTTCTGCAACACAAGAACAACGTAATTTCATTACTCTTCAAGCAAAAAAGGCACAATTTACCAACATATAAGAATAACAAAAACTGAGCTAACAGAGTAGGTATGTATGTATAATGCTTGTAGGAAGAAAAAAAAGTCATCCAGAAAAATAGAAACGGAAAGAAGGGCACCAGAAAATTAAGAAAAGGAAAATAAATCACCATTATTTTGGAATGGAAAAATAAAGGCATGTTTGGAAATATAGCTAAGCAGGGAGAGAGAAGTTTTACCACAAAAACTGTAACTTCGAGCTAAGGAAACTTTTAACAATGATTGCAAGATGTGAGAGTTGCTTGGTGCTGTGCGAGCTTCATTAGTAAAAATAGAGGAGTGTCCAGCGGGTCATTGTCAGGTCATCAGTAATTGCTCCCCTCGCACCCCATATAGTTATAGCCTTAAGCTGTGGTTCAGTGAAACATTGATTGTCACATAATTGAATAAGAGTTCATCTGAGCGTTGTTATAAACGCTCAGATGAACTGAGCTAAAAAACCTGTATTATAACAAACGGTTGTAGATGCCATTTAAATTCACGGTTTGCGATAAGAATATTACTTCATTTTTAGCTAATTAAGTATAGCATAATTTTTTTTTCTGATTTGATTTTAATTAAAAGTAACATATTTGCACAGGAAACGATTGTTTAATTTTACATTTAAGTCTGAACAGGAAAACAAAAAAATTACAGTTATTAGAAATTAAAAGGTTTATTTCAAATTGATATTAAAAATTTAAAATCTAATTAAAATGGATCCTATAGTCACGTGATTTTGATTTAAACTAATATACAATGAACCCTCTTGTGGCGACCTCTTCCAAAAGCGACCAGTATTTCCCAGCCTAGAAATAAACCCTTATACTAAGCATCATCTTTGTAAGACGACCTCTTCCACCGCAGACCAAAATAATTAGAAAACGTAGATGATCGTCTTAGAGAGGATTTAATAGATTTTACAATGCAGCAGTACTTGATCCATCCACATTCGGACCATATAGTAGCCGATACACAGTTGGCGACCACCTCCGTAAGACGATCACTTCCAAAAGTGAGCAGCATTTCTAAAAGTATGAACAAACGCTTGTAAACAAACGTTTTCTCTACGATGATCACCTCCACAGAAAGCCAAAATAAACTAGAAACATGGATATATATCTTATAAGGATTTTTACTCATAGGAGTTACATTCATTACAATTACGTGTAAAGCTCAAGAAAACTTATAAGCGGCTTAGCGGTTAAGTCGCTGAATACTAGTACTTAAAACTGGGTACGATTCCTAGTGAAGCGACTGGCTGCATGGGCATTTTTGTGTTCTTTTCTACATATAAACGTGGTTACGAGCCTGTTTTCCTTAGAAAGCCTCCACGAAGACAGCCCTTCTCTTAGGCAGATAGCCTTCATGTACTTTGCTATAATCAAGTAAACCAAACCAAATTAAAGAAACTTATTCATTCTGCTCTGTGGGTTGCGCACCAGATGAATCACACGTGAAAGCTTTTCGTATTCAGAAGCTAAAACGTATCAGAACGGAAAATGAAATTAATTCAATAGCTTAACTTGGTTATGCAGAGTTTCAATTTTTAATTTATCCCTAGTTTCTAAAAATTTGAGCATGTATAATCATATATTAAAACACAGAACGATAACTTTGAAATTCAGAGAACTTTGACGACTTTCGACCACTAGCAACCGAGAGGTAAAAATCGTTGAATATTGGTAGTTTAAACCCTGGCTGATGGGCTGGTTACAAAGAGATTTTCGTGGTTTTCTCCATGTGTAATTTGTATATGAGTCAGTTTCTATTGGACGTGTGAAATAATTTTTGTATCAGCTCGACATTGTAAGCAGTCCTCCGTAAAGGCATTCATATCCCCTTACGCAGATAATCTTAGGGTACTTTGCCATAACCTAAGTAACCTGATTTGATCATCATGCTAATTTACTTTCATTCTGAATCCTGTGATGCTTTGATTAATGTTTTAGTTTATCATAAACTGTGTTAACTGCTTTAAATTAACCATTTCAGCAACTTTTCTGTTGGATTATCTTTTTTTAAATTTTTGACATGATTTTAGAAGCCTAAATAGGAGTCATCGTTTTAGTAAGACACGGTATTTGTAACTATTTTACATGTCAAATACAGAAACTATTATGACTACGAACTCTGAAAATCTTTCCTACAACATAAATGAAGAGGCTTTTGTTAATTGCCTCTCTAAGGCAACCATCTATATAAATGACCCAAATCGCTTGAAACCGTTAGTGGTCGCATTAGAAATGTCTCATTATATTTGTATTTTTGTGGTATTTAATAATTTCAGTTTATTTAACATGCCCACCTTATAAATTATAATACTGATTTTTCAAGGTCTAATAAATTTCAATATAAATGTGTAATAATACTCTTTTATATTCCATTCGTATTATTGTATTCGTATGAAAGCCTTGAATCACTTGTTGATCACTATTTTGTACGTATGTTATTGAAAAAATTCAAAATCCTTAATTATGATAATTTTCAATATTCTTGCTGTAAATGCCCAAGTTATTTAATGATTGGTTTAAACTTTATGCATTTACAATGTGAAGATCATAATTATGGAGCTTTTTAACGACTGAAGCTGGTTAAAACTGGTTGAAACATGTTGTAGTCTCAATTTCGAATGCAAAACCATTTTCGCACTAAGTTGTTTCACGCTTAATTTATAGCAGTTTCCCTAAGTAACCAAATTTCAGATTTATATCATTTTTACTTCCCAGTACGAAGTAAAAAGGAAGTATTGTAATCATGAAAGATTTTCTGTATCATATTTCAACGGAAATATCTATTTTGACTGCTATCGAATGCAATTTAACGATGTCTTTGAGTAATATCTGAACGTAAGGACAGAACAAAGGACTCTTTTCCCCCAAAAAAATTACAAAACTGATTTAAAATGGATTCTTTAGAGATTTTTTTTGTGGTGTCTGTGCGTATGTACATATGCATGTATGTATCTCGCATAACTCAAAAGCAAGTACCTTAGAACGTTGAAATTTCGTATATAGGACTGCTATACCATGTAGATGTGCACCTCCGATTTTGGTTGCAATTGGAAGCACCAAAAGCATATATACTATATATACACTCTTAAACAAAAACAAGAACAAAACAAACAAAAAAAAAACCGACGCACCGAGAAGATATGAAGCAAATTGGACACAAATGGATATGCATACAGGTTTCGACGGAAAATGCAAAATTTTACATTTTGGCTGCCAATGAATGAACGGTTGTCACTACAGCGCATCCGATCTCCGCAACTGGCAGGATATTTAAGAGGAGAAATTACGATTTCACGTCATAAATTCTTCACGAATTTCATTCCGTGTACTCTGGTAGACAGTAACTATGCCTCCCATACAGATGCGCGAACGATATGCGCAGATGTCAGAATTTGAGAGAGGTCGTGTAGTTGGGCTCAGAAGCCGTTCGGCCTTATCGGCGAATAGCTCGACATTTGAGCAGGAGCGATGCCACTATTAGACGATGTTGGCAGGAATGGGTGAACCATGGCCGTACACAGCGTCAAGAACGAAGTGGTAGGCCTAGAGAAACGAGAGAACGTGAAGACCTAGCAATCGTCAGAACGGCACTCACAGCCCCAGATGCATCATTATCATCGATTGTACGTGCAACTAGTGCTTCAGTGACCGCAAGGACCATTCATAGACGGCTCACAGAAAGGGGGCTGAGGTCACGGCGCTCCTTGCGCCGACTACCATTGACCTCTGTACAACGTCAAGCCTGTTTGCAGTGGTGTCGGGCTCATTCGCACTGGAATGCTACTGACTGGAGTAGAATAGTCTTCAGTGATAAGTCTCGCTTTGAACTGAGCCCCGATGACTAGAGAAGGCGAGTCTGAAGAAGCCCTGGACAACGGTGTGATATCAACCTGACTGTCTTCCGGAAGACAGGCCGACAACCAGGAGTGATGGTCTGGAGTGCCATTTCATTTCATAGTAGGACCCCTTTGGTTGTCATCCGTCGCATCCTTACAGCACAGCGGTATGTCGACCATGTTCTAAGGCCTGTTGTGTTGTCCTTCATGTCACGCCACCCTGGGCTTACATTTCAGCAAGATAATGCGCGCCCCCACACTGCGCATGTTTCTACTGCTTGACTTAGTGCTTGCCGAACATTAACTTGGCCAGCAAGGTCGCCGAATCTCTCTCCTATTGAGCGCGTTTGGAGCATTATGGGTAGGGCCCTCCAACCA
>KK121768.1:21631-44453 GCA_000611955.2 Stegodyphus mimosarum
AATGCTTTTCTGCCTTGGAAATTTTTCTCACCCACGATAGTTAACAGTATGGCCTTCCAACAGGCAGTTAGCACACCTGGGGGCACAGTCTTAGGTTTTTCACAATTGTATGTCCTTCACCATAGCGCACACAACGTGGAGCGGGATGACAATTTGTCTGCGTATGGTGAAATCCCTGACAGCGGTAACACTGTAGGGGCCCAGCACGTCCGCGGTAGGACTCAACTTTAATTTTAATTTCTAATAAGAACTCCAGTTTATTAATGGTTTTGCTGAATTCCTTCCTGGCCAAAATGATCAAAAAAGTGGAAGATTTATCCTTTCACCATCTCGACGTCGGGAGAGTTGGTTGACTCGCAACACATCAAATCCTTTGTATTTTAATTCCTCGGCTATGTCACCCATAGCAGTATCAGAGGGGAGATTGCGAATCCCAATCTTGATGGATTTATTTTCAGGGAGCTCCTAACAATGAAATAGAACACCTTCATCCTGGAGCACTTTTGTCATCTGTCCGTATATAGTAGGATTCTTAGTTTGTAATTTAAACCTTCTCTAATATTTTGACCAAAATAGTCCTTATCGGTATTGAAACCGTGCTTTCTCAGAAGGTCTCTAAGTTGTTTCCACTGGTGGCGTACATCCTTTACGATGATTGGAGACGGCTTACGACCTGTAGGAGCATCCTGATTGGTTGTGGGCTGATCGCTTGTCGGAGCTTCGATGTCCATCGGAGCTGCAGTCTGAGGATCTATGCGGGCAGCGAATCAGGTTCTTTCGGTGGAGCTGGCTGTTTCTTAGGAAGTCTGGTTCTAACAGTAGTGTCCTCACGCGAGGGCGATCATCGTCGTCAGAACTTTCATCGAGAGCTTTATATTTCGTAACACCTTCATCGGATCTAGCAGGGCTGACAGCTCGTCGCGCATTGGGCTTGCTAGTAGGTAAAGGTGGAAACGCTTCATAACTGGTAATAGCTGTGCTGGCAGATGTAGAGGTGTTGACACATTTAGCATTACGGCGCTGGAATTCCATCTCAAAGAAGGCACGCAGGAGTCTGAAGAAATCTAGGTCATCTTGTTCATTTTTAGGCAGGAAACCATTGCCATCCTGAAGCATCTCAAGTCGCGTGATTTCAGAAGCCGCTAAGTCGAGAAAGCGTTCTATGATGGTACGCTGAGGTAGTGCACGAGGCCTAAACTTGGACTTAATACACAAGAGTTTCGAATCAATCACACCTAAAATAGCACTAAAATTGCTCTTTTAAGAAAATAGCATTCAAAAATGCAGTTCCGTAAAGTCCGAGCAGCACGTGCTACGACGAACCCTAAATTAGGGTTAACAGTGACTTGCAAACGAGATTTGGTGGACTCTCCGCAGCGATGTTACACCCTCGCCTGCCTGTGGCAGAATCGAACGGATGAAGTTCGAAAATGTTCAACTTCTATCCTTACGTCTGCGAAAGCGTTGGGGTAACGTGGTAAAAAAGGAGCAATCAGGTGTTGTCACCAAAAGCTAATGGCGGCAGAAGTAGCGATGAACGCTGGCTCAGGGAAAGACTGTTTTGCTAAAAAATACTTATTTCTGAATTAACATTATAGCGAGAAATCTGCGTACTGAAAAAGGCAGCAATCAGCTGGATTTAGTTAAAAAAGATAAGAAAAATAAGATATCTGCAACTACAGTACTATTTCTCAGAGAGCAGTGATTACTGTCAAGGAAATCAGGCGCAAAAAATATAATACCAAGTCCATGAAGTAGGAAAATTTGTTCTGAAAATTATTTTTTAGTTCTGCATACACATTTACCTTTAACGATAATGAACGTCTGACTATATCAGACTGCTATAGCAAATCAGATACGGTATGAAAAGATTTGTTATTTTTTTCTTTTGAAACAGGAAAAACTAAGAACGTTAATTATAAATTAAATTTAATATCCTTTTAAATATTCAACTTCAGTAAAGAGTATGTTAAATTTGCATTTCTCTGTTTACAAATATACCTTTTTGGCTAGCATATATCAGTAAGCACATGGAATATATTTTTAGCAGTTCGTTTAACTTCAACTGGAACGCCGCTTTAAAAAATAATGTTTTTTGGAAGATATGTTCTAGAAAATGAAGAACAAACTCTGGTGAATTTTTTAGACGATAGGGCCCTGAAATAGGACCAAAAAATTTAGTTTTATGTATTCATTTACTTGATAATGTATGTAAGCCAAAATTGCTAATCGCGTCAGTGTGGTGATAGTGTAGTGGTAAAGCCGAGGGTAGCAACCTGTGGCCTTTTGGGTCATCAGTCCGAATCTGATGCTCTTTTTCCACCCTGTTCGCAACTTTCTTAGCTCCGTATTCCAATTTGATCTGCATTTGGTTTTTAAAACTTATTTATATTAATGTGGGCATTAAATATAATGCTTTATTTATGCTTTTATTTATTTAAATTTTCCTCTCAAGAATTTATTTTGAAAGTTATAATGAGAATTTAAAATATACTCCCTATATATAAGTAATATATATATTCGTTTGACTTTTATGTGAATGTACATACATGTGATGAGACTTTGGGATCTTTCCAGCTCTAAACTTTCAATACCAATGAACATGAGACAGTATAAATGCCTTGAACATTTTTAATAAAACAATTTTTAAAAACTTATTATAATAAGTGCTTTAAAATTCAGTTATCTCCAGCTGAAGCACAGGAATTAATTAATTAAATATTTCCATTTTATTTATCTTAAGTATGTATACATATAAAAGAGAAAAAAAGCTTATTTTTATAACTTCTTCTATAAAAAGCTATGAATTTAAAATTTATGAATTAAAAATAATATTTTATGGATTATGCATAAAATATAACTGCGCATAGTGCATTTTAAAACAAACGGCATTTCTAATAAATTATCCAGCTAAGACACTGAAGAAATTGATGCTAAAATTTTATATACTATTTGTTTTCTTCCCAAATAATTTTAAAAATATACAATCTCGCATGCCAGTCAGCGGTATACATGCATAGCAAATTTTGTGAAGATACTGTGAACCTTTCTTTACAGTTGCTCTGTATTTTTAAGGTACCAGCTATTTTTAAATGTGTTTAACTTGTTTATTTGTTTTGCAGTAGCAATACATTTTAGTTTTAATTATATATTATTTGGTTATTATTTAAGTCTTCTAAAAACGCAAAGAAATTTTTAAAAATTACTCCAACTTCTATGCAATTAGAGATGTTCGTACTATGCATTATAACCTTACTTATTTAAAAATTGCTAACTTGCTTTACTTTCGCAGTTGAAAAACAAAACTAAAAATTTCCAATAACATCGAATTTTAAGAGAGTTTTAAGAGTCCTGTTTTAAGAGTCCGAATCTCGTAAGTTAAATGAGAGACATTTGCTGACAATGAATGCAGTTGACCACCGAACTTCCGTAAGAGTAAATCCAACGCAATAGTGTAAACAGTTGTCCATCTGCGTAATGCGTTTCTCCCAGTACGCTACGCGTTGGTAACGCGCTAATGGAAACGAAACTTCAATCTTCCTTTCCGGATGGAGATGACCAGCCCTTAAACTGCTCTACCTCCATGAGCTGGGGAAGAACTGGGGAATAAGAACAACTGGGGGAAAATATACGATTTTCCCAAATGTATTTTGGAAAGTCTCCTTATCCAATGACCTTGATAGACTGCAACTAACTCAGTGTCTTATCCTTAACATCTCCCTCAAGAAAGACCACTATAACCCTTCCGGTTAAATAAGAATTTCTTTTTTCCCGTTCCTTACTTTTCGGTGCCCTCTTTTCTGTTATTATTTTCCGGTGCCCTTCTTTCCGTTCTCCTTTTTCTCCGGTTTTCCCGCTCATCATAAGATGCTCCATTGGAATGCGCTAGGACTTCAGCTAGTCGGTCATTGGCCACCAAAAGTTAATAATTTGCATTCTTTATCATAATGTAGGCTAGCTCCTTCTTGGTGCTTTGCTTTTTATGTTGTAGAATTTATAAAATAAAAAATATATATATATATATAGATAGATAGATAGATAGATAGATATTCATAATTTACTCATCATTACTTACGTATATACGTATATATACCAAACGTATGTACGTGTATATACGTTTGGTGCGGCCGATTGCAACCAAAAAAAGTGGTGCATAACTGCATGTGATAGCAGTTCCATATACAAAATTTCAATGTTCTAAGGCTATTCGTTTTTAAGATATGCAAGATAAACACATACGTAAGTACAGACATCACAGGAAAAAAAAAAAAAAATCTTTTATGTTGTATTAAAAGCAGTTTAATTAAAAAAGCAAATTAAAGTATTCTTGATGATTATTTTTGTCGATAGATGGCGTTGCCTCCTCACGCGTAGTTCTACCCGAAAATAAAAAAATCTGAAAGGTTTCAGATTTTAAATTACCACTAAAGGGCGCTTTTGAACATTTTGTGTGTTACCTTTCTTTATTAAATATCATATTCTTTGCACTTAAACCATAAAATTCAGTTCAACAGCAATATCGCAAAATTAATTTTAAAGTGAGCAGATCTTTAGAATTTCCGATACACAGTTCCGCGCGCTTTATATAAAAAAGTTCCCCCCCCCCTCCGTAGGATGTTCTCATTGCTCGCTTTCAAATCGTTTGAGCTTGTTCATCAAAAATTCATTGAAGTTTTACAAAATATGAAATAGATAATAAAACAAATTCCAAATTTGGGCTTTTTATCACATTTGGAGAAATATGCATACATTTATGCAGATTCTTCATTATTTAATTTCTTTAAATACAATACAGGGCTGCAAGATTTGGCGGCAACAGTTTGAAAAGTGATTCAGACTTTTAATGTTTCCTACGCAAAATCGCAAAACGAAAACAATAGTCCTTCAGGGACATAGGCCCGTTGGACTAAAAAAAGGTAAAATTGAAATGTTTCAGATTTTAAATTACGTCCAAAGGGGCGCTTCTTTAGCATTTTGGTTGTTACCTTTATTTATTAAAATATCATGTTCTT
This sequence comes from Stegodyphus mimosarum, assembly GCA_000611955.2. Taxonomy (NCBI): domain Eukaryota; kingdom Metazoa; phylum Arthropoda; class Arachnida; order Araneae; family Eresidae; genus Stegodyphus; species Stegodyphus mimosarum. Next base: position 26,644 of record KK121768.1, read on the forward strand.
CGCACTTAACCATAAAATTCAGTTAAAGAACAATATTGCAAAATACTTTTAAACTCAGCATATCTTTAGACTTTCTTATACACAGTCTCACGCGCTGGAGATAAAAATTAAAAATGTTTTTTCTGTACGACGTTCCCATTGCTACCTTTGAAATACTTGAGTTTGTTAATCAAAAATTCATTAAAAGTTTTACAAAATACAAAATCGATAATAAAACAAATTTCAAATTTTTGCTTCCAGATGCCCATATTCGCAGTAGGATTACGTCATTCAAAATTGAATGGCTCTAGGTACCGTTGTTTTATCACAATGCGAGAAACATACATACATTTACAAAACCCCTATGGACTAAAAAAAAATGGAACAGTTCTATAGCTCTCGTTGTACTGGGCTGATTGACGGAATTTGAATTGGGTTTTTCATGTCTCGAAAGCGCGACTTAGGATATGTATCAGATTTAGGATATGTATCAGATAGCACTGTTCAAATATATGTATTTTGACTCAAAATCAAACTTTTTCTGAAATAATATGCCAAATTTTTTCCATATTTCGATTCTACGTCTCAAATTACGCCAAACTCCCAGGTTTTGTAAAAGTCGCACGAGTAGTTTTTAAAAAATTAGCTCTCAAAATTTTAGCTCCTCAGTGTTAATTTAATTTGGTAGGTATTTATTAATTTCTCTTTTTTTTAACTGATTTAATTCCTTCCTCCACAGTTCGAAATTTGGGTTGATTCCAAATAAAATTCAACGATTTTTAATAATTTATTTTAAAAATTTGTATTTTTAAATAATTTTTATAAATTTTTCGAAAAAAATTTTGAATTATAACTTATAAAGTTTTACCGTCATCTTAAAGTAGATGTATTTCTAAACATACCTGTAAAAAATTAAAGCCTTTTATTCAAAAATTTCCCAAGATATACATGAATTTGTATACTGACACGCTTTGAAATTTGGCATATTTGTTGAAAGGGATAATGACGAAAATGTGGTTTATGCATTATTATTTGGAAATACTAAATTATTTCGAAACAGGAACGATGTGATGTTTTTCCACTCATCCACAATGTAAAAAGGTAGGAACGATGTGACTTTTTTTCTCCTCCTGCACAATGGAAGGGAAAGGAAATGGGTTGCTATACATTAAGAAGTTCGCCAAGTGAATTATTCTTGGTTCAAAGTGCGAAGAAATGGTCAAGTTAAATTTTTGAATTTATCTATAAATTTCGCACCAAACTTTACGAAATTTAATATTTAGGCATAATTTGAGTCGTAGAATCGAAATATGGAAAAAATTGGTACGTTATTTAAAAAAAAGTCCTTTTCTGCGTCAAAATATCTATATTAGAACAAAGCTATATATAAATCTAATATACATCCTAAGTTGCGCTTTGGAGAGATGGAAAGCGCAGTTTGAATTTCATCAATCGGCCCAGTAGAACGGAAGATATAGAATTGTCCTTTGAAACATGATAACCGAAATTTTTCGCGCTAACATTGTAAGCGCGAAAAATTTCGGTTCTCTCCCTTTTTACAAGGGAGTAAAAAGGGAGAGAGAGAAGAAGACGGAATTTGCAAATACCAGTTTATCAATATATATAAAAGAATAATCTTTGTTCAATACAATATTTTTGATAATGAGAAATTTTTCTGAATATACTTAAATAAATAAATAAATAATGTATTTGATCATTACAACAATCTACTTATTTCACTAAAAGACAGTTTTATCATTTATTTAGCATCGCAATCATTTGCATAAACGAATCATAATTTGTCACTACCCAGATACTGATCTCTGCAATGATAAATAATAAACAAATTAAGAATTCTTAAAAACTGATGCATAAAAATGAGATAATAGAGCACAGTTACATATAATTGATATAAAAATTAATTAATGGTTTCAAATTTACTAATTGTTAAAAATAAAAGCAACTTCCAAAATTCGTCACCATCAGCCAAAAATTAAAATTATCTCTCGAATGAATAACAAAACTGTGTTTTTGCTGCTGTAGCATGTACACTGATTTGAAAAAAAAAAAAAAGGGTTACCTAACGTAAATTCATTTCGCGATTGACCTGTTGACATATCTGCCACTTACGATTAATTCTCAAGTTGGTAATTTCTGGTCAATTTTCCTTCTCAGAAGCCAGTTGTTAGCATAAGAATATCTTAAGCCTTTTAGATTTCTTCTTAGAAATATATTAAAAAGAAAAGTTATTACCTTTGCTTATTACGCTGCGGTTAAATCAACTAACTTAACCTTGCAACATAGGTCACGCCTAATTAATTTTGGGATAGTGAGAGCAGAGCATAAAACTATCGAGCAACATAAAATAATAATAAAGCGAATAAATAAATTCTTTTACAATTATTTCAGAAATGCATCTCACAAATCTTCATTCTGTTATTAGTTTAGCCGATTCCTAATCCTAAAGTTTATTTATATTTATTCCTATCATTAATTTATAAAACCCAAATTGGCAGCAACTATTCCTACCTATCGAATGAAACCTATAACAAGCTGCTGATTGGCGATGAAGCGGTTAAAAAAGTAACAGCAGATTGGATGTACAAGTAAAAAAAAAAATAGCTGGCAGAAGGAGTTTTCATAATGACTATTCCACGAAATGTGTCATCTCAGGGTTCCGGGTACTCACAGAAGGAAACGAAGCCATTCTTGGAATCATTAGAACAGCGGGCATTTTTACGGCAAACCAGTTCTACCGTCAAAGTAGATCGGATTCTCAATTGAAAATATAGAAATCTTTCCCCTCTTTTTTCCTTCCTCGAAATCTCTTCCCCCACCTCTGTCTATAACTTCACTAAATATTTATTTGTATTAGGCCGAATAATTCCTCGAATTCTCTATCGAATGGTTACTGTTATCTTTTAAGCAATGCTATTTTCGATGTAGAAATTTAACAATGAAGAACAACTAAATTTTTCATAAATTCCGTAAGTCTGATGAAATAGTTTAATTTGTAGCATTTAAATATTGTCTGAGAATTAAAAGTTTTCCGGTATATATCAATAAATTAGCAATTAATGCATAGCAAAATAAGAACAAGGAAAAGTAGAAAGTTCCCACAGAAACATACGAGAAGGTTATATGACAGAATTTTATTCTATAATGTTGCCAAGTTTTTTTAACATTAGAGAAAAAAATGATATCAAAATACGTAAATAAAAAAGTAAATTGCAAAATAAAATAAACTAAATATATCTGCCAAAAAAAGATGTTTCTCTTAAAAAAATAATTTTGCGCTTTGATAAAAGTGATTCTACTACAGGCGTTTCTACGAAAGCGAAAACAATAGCCTCCCTTTCAATAAAATCAAAAATTTCCTGCTATAATTACAATTAGAAGACAACCAACAGTAAAAATTAAAAAAGAAAAGAAAATCTGGAAGGTTTCAGATTTTAACTCTCGCCCAAAAGGTTTTTCTGCGCCATCGCTGAGCTCGCAGTCTACCAAACTGCTGTTACACTCACTCCTACCATCCCCCCGTTTTTTGTCTTCATAGCTTTATTATTAAACATCATTTTCTAATCAAGCAAATTGCAAAAATTTTGAAAGCAGTATAGTAGCATATATTTAGAATTCCCGATGCAGTGTCAAGTGTTGACGTACATTTTTCTGTCTTTTTCCGTCTTTTCTCAGTTTATGATATCAGTGTTCAGTTTTCTTACTGAGATAACTTTGCAAAACTTTTTTTTACCTTTTTATTATTAACGTTTCGTGTGTTTACTTTATTTATTAAATATCACAGCATATCTTTAGATTTTCCGACAGACAGTCTTGCGCGCTGAAGATAAAACTACTTTATTCGATACATTGTTGCCACTGCTCGCTATGAAATCTTTGAGTTTGTTAATCAGAAATTCGTTAAAGTTTTACAAGATAGGAAATAATAAAACCGAAATTCAAAAAACGGGTTTCCAGGTGCCCATATTCGGATGGAGGACTATGTTATTCAAAATTTCGTGGCTTTTTTTTACAGTGCCAGATACAAACATACCTTTAATATAATAAAGAGCGATAATATTTGATGGCAACAATTTGGAAAGTAATCCGCCGTTTATAGTGATTCAACGCAAAATGCCGTTTCGAGACTAATATCCCATTCGAAACGACGTCCCTTTTGGGCTAATATTTTTTCTTAACAAATAATTGCTGTAAAATATAACAATCAGAAAGCTTACTTGGTTCGCGCAATTTTTACAAAGGTTAAAATAGGATTAAAAACGAAAAAAAATATCGAAATGATACATCTGTAAAGCGTGGTATTGACACCTTTCAAATCTATGTGTGTAAATTGTGTATACATTTTACGGAAAAAATTCTACAAAACATGCTTGCTATACTATCCACAGTATACACATTACACTACACACATACACAGTACACTGTGAATGCGCAATATGCACAGGAACGTTTTTTAGAATTACTCCGTGAATATATGCAGAAATTACACACACATAGGTTTAAAATGTGTCAATAATGCATAAGGGTAACTATCGTACAAAAAACATATATGAAAAATGCGCATTTATGTGCAAGAAAAATAAGGTTTTGCGTGTACTAAAATTTCATATAACATCGACTGTTAAAACAAGCCATTTCGTTTAAAAATACCTAAATTTTCGTTTAACTCTTATATGTGTAAAATATAAAATATGAAACAGAATTATTAGACTTAATCACTTAGCAATAGCACATTTAAATTCATAAATTTTAATTAAATATATCCCCGCTTCAAAGATACTCTTTGCGTCACTCTGCTGCAAGTTACGTCACTCTTTTCCTGCAATATCTCTGCAGCGCGACATTTTTATCCTAGTCGCTGATCAGGATTAACACAATGACTTCCCGGCTATAAATACGAGCGAAATTAGTATGCATTGCTTTTCTTCGCCTGCTGCCTTTTTTTTTTTTTTTTTTTTTTTTAAGCTTGAATAAACCATGTCTCTCGCTTCGTCTTCTTTCTTTATTCTCTGAAATGTGGGTTGCATATGTGGAAATTGTGGGGCGCGTTCAGCTAGTACCCCCTACATACTGGAGGTACTGGTTCAGCACCGTTCCGTCCGGTATTCTCTTTTGGTGTCTACTACAGAGAGTATTAACTCATGTATGAATAATTGGCCGATCACGGTATTTTGAAAATTTGAGGTGCATTTGCACCCACACGAAGGTGAAAGAAAGTAGTATGCGATAGCATTCGATCTTGCTGGCGTGGTAAGATGTAGGTCAAGTTTTATTTTCATTATATTATTCTTTATATGTCGTCTTGAATCAGCACGTAGGAATCCTGAAAGGTTTAATCCTCGCTTTCTGCGAATTTCATCATCATCATCACGGCTTGAAAGCCTTCTATTAGTTTCTCAGCCGCTGACTTTGTTTGTCTGATTTTCTCTACGTGTGAGATTATGGAGTTCAGAAATGTGTTTATTTTTTTATCCTTCAGCCATGAAATTGCTTCTGCAAATTCTTTCGGTGGGTTGATCTTCTTAGCTACTTTTTCACTGTATAGCATTTGGTTGGCGACTTTCTTCTCAGTTACAGGGCTTTTCGGCAAGGGGAAATTTACTTCGATTCTTTCTGGAACCTAATCTCTTTTTATATGCACTGCAACCTCGATAGCTGCACACGTGGTCTCCTTCACAGAAAATTCATTTGGGTTTATCAGAAGCTTTTAGTGGGCATTCGTTGCTTCGATGAGATTCTTCGCACACATAAATGTTGGGAGTGTCTAAACTCCTGGCATCTGAAGTATTAGGTTGGGCGTTTTTTCGGAGTGCAGTTTTCTATCGTAACATTAAAACTGAACATGTTGTTAAGATTGTGAATGGCTTTCCCTTCAGTCGTTTTCAGTAATTCCAGCAGGAAGATGGGTAATTTCTCAAATTTATTTCTGCACGTGCTGGTGAGCTGCTTTACCTTTCTCAAGGGGAATTTTCTGAGCTGCAAGTCTTTAAAAATCGCTTCTTCCTTAACTGTAGCGGGGATAATCTTCATTATGACCCTGACGAGTTTTTCACTCTGCAGTTGGTATGTGTGGAACGGCACATTTTGTTCCTTGAAGATCTTGGTCATAGTACGGTAGTCCAGCGAGCTTTTCGTGAAAACGAAAATGGATCTTGTCTTCAATTGGGATTCGCATTCCTCTGTGCAGTAGCCAAAGAACGTCTATGTAGTCTTTGGCAGTAGCTGCGGAAAAGTTCGTCAATTTTCATCCAATCCACAGTGTCGTGAGGGAACACAATGGGCGGGGGCGTGTCCTCATGCCTCGCTTCTCCCTCTATTTTTTCAGTAGTTTCTGCATCTAGGATTTTGAAACGATTTTCTTGGGTTTTTTCCATAGGGGTTGCTACTTCAGGTTTTTGCGCCGTCTTTTTTGGGAAAATCCAACCTTGCTCCATATTTTCGTCTGTCTTAGCGGCTTTTTCATCTGCACGTGGTTTCTTTCCCTCCTTTTATGTATCCGCATGCTTTTACAGTGTTAACTGCTTCGTCGATTCCAACCTCTTGGATTATTCCTTTCATGAATTTACGTCTGTCTTCATTCGTTCCATTAGTTTCTCGATCTGCTCCGTTGATTGTGCTCTCTGCGTTTTCTTCCCTTTTTCTCTTTTTAGCTCTGGGCTTTTCAGGAATTCTTCCTTCTTGACATAACTGACTGAGATACCGTCGACCATTCTGAATCCGCATAATCGCTATATTCGTCATCATTGAGATCAGGTGTCCTGTAGAAAGACATTTTGTTTGTTACCCTTAGGTAACGCTATCAGCACTTAGAAAATTCGAAAGCAAAATCTGAGCGACAGCGCCCCGTAAGACAAGTTTAACAGCTACTTGCGCGATGTATGATTCAGCATCTTAGCGTTGTATCAGTTTTAAGCAAAGATCTCGGCCATGACCATGGAGGTAAGAAAGGAAGGAGGGGCCAAATCCGCACTACTGCTCCGAAGCTTCGGTCTCCAGATGGGGTGTTTTTTGTTTACATTCAGAAGCTCCCTTGACAGCGTTTCGATAGTATTTCGACACACGACAGTACCATATAAATCGAAAAATGGGACATTTATACATAAAATAAACATTAGTTGTGTGATGGATAAGAGCAGTTTGTATAGTTTAGTGACATATACGCAAAAATCACATCTTGGTTATTTTTCGTTAACTAACAGTGATCGAAATTAAGTTTTTATTAGATAGTTTATTATTTATATTTGTGTAGAAATTCACTTAATTATTTAAGATATGATTTAAGAATTAATTTTATTATTTTTCTAAATTTATGCTACACAACGTGTATTTTATTTAATATGCTGTGTTTATATTTGCTTTTGTTTAATTTTAATTAAGGGTTTTTGGTAGTTAAGATTTATACATATTTTCCACTCGTTACTCGTAAACGCGTTGAAACACACAATGGAATTAGATGCACAATTAGGTGCTTTTCTACGTAATAAACTTGATTTTATATTACTTAACTTTTTGAAACATTAAATTATGAATAATTAATATGATTTTTTCACAGTTTAAAGTTTTAAAAAAATGTTTCAAGGTAGTATAATCTTTTTGACTCTAATTTTTAAAAATTTAATTTTTTGTTAAATTAAATCAAGCAGCTTGAACTCTTGATTTTAAAATTATACTTTTTAGTTCTTTTAGAACTCAATTCTTCACTATTAAATTATACAGTGATAATTATATTATTCGAAAGACTTTTTATTATTTATATATGCTTTTGATAACCCATAATGAAACAATGAAAGAAAGAATTTTCAGAATTCATATAGGGGTCCATAGCCCATAGTGACGGATTTTTTGAACTCAAACGCAGGTTCAAGGCCTGTACTGAAGAACTTTTTGGAAACTCGCACTTGGTCCATAGTATTTAAGATACTAAATTTTAATTTTTATCGAGTGTAGAGAACATATCTTGTCGCATGCTTTCGATTAACTGCATCGTATCAGTATCGAATCTTATGAATCAAATTCCTGATCCTTGGGCTTAAGAATAATATGTCCAGTGCATGCATTCCTTATTTTATACTTATTCCTTATTTAGAGATATTGTCGGAAAAAAAATCATAGGATTTCAAAGTATCATTTGAAAAGTCTCTCAAGTGAAGGTAGGTCGTTCGAGGCAACGTAAAATCTTTGAAGTAATTGAACTCCTTTGAAATATCACTTATTATTATATTTGTATAGCGCAAAAGTTTATTTATTTTTTTTTATAAAATTGGTATTTTTTTACACATTAATATGTTTTTTAAAGAAGTTAGACACATTATTTAAAATTAAAAAAAACACAAGCAGTATTATATATTGATTTTTTGGCCACATCTTGAACTTACAATTTTCCGTGTTTTCAGTAAAAATCTGCAACCAGTCAATCAAGGAAGAAAAAGTATTTTTTGTTTATTAGTCAGCAGAGCTCGATATTTCTATTTTATACCTTATTTTCAAATTTTCTTTACTTATTTCACGCACATTTTTAAGCAATTGCTTGTGGGATATCTACATTAAAATGTTTCTTTTGAAAAATTTATAGCAATTTAATATTTAGAGTAGGAAGAAGAATGGTTTAATTTTTTATCGCAGCTAACCAACAAAATGGTTAAAAAAAAAGGAATTAGCTTTTAAGATATTTTTGATTTCTGGTCGCAGAAATGACCACCCCAAATCAAACACTAAACCAACCAAAAAATAATTCCAACGGTTTGTTAAGTGTGGGTTCGTGAGACAACTTTTGACAGATTGCGAGAGAATTTGCAGAACTCCTTCAAACCCTGATAATCTGGTGGTGATTTAACTAAGCCCTGTCTTTTTTTCGGGGGGGGAAGAGAATCAATTAAATCGATTAAGGAAGTACGCTACCCAACCGATATACTGGCTAGCGTCGCTGACTGCCGTGCCGAAGGGCATGGGTTCGAATCCCGGAGAAGGCATGGATGTTTGTAAATGTATAGTGCCGGTGCCGCATGGCGGCACTAAATATGCGGCAAGCCGAAAGTCCTGTCGTGTGGTTTGGCGGAAGGGGAGAGGGGTGGGAGACCTTCGGACCCGTTCCCCCCCCGGGGTGCTCTCCATCAAAATTGGGGGCGGAAATAAGCGAAATCGCACTGTCACCTGTCGCTGTTACCAACGATAGGCGTAATCTAGCGCTCCTTGCCACGAGGAATTTCGTGGGCCTTGGGCTGACTACGTCAGACAAGTGTGAGCGTAAGCAATAACAACAAACGAAGTACTGTAATCGCGATAAATTTCGGGTGTAATATTTCATCGAAAATATTCATTTTGACCGCTCTCGAATCCATTTAAACGATGTTTTTCCGTGAGACCTGTACCTTGCGGACAGAATAAAAAACTCCTTTTTCCAAAACCGATTGCAAAATGGATTTAAAATGACTTCAGAAGAGATTTTTTTTCATGATGTCTGTACACAGATACGTACGTATGTATCACGCATAACTCAAAAGCGGTTAGCCGTAGAACGTTAAAATTTTGTATATGGGACTGCCATAACATCTAGTTGTGCAGCACCCTTTAATACTCCAATTGGCAATACCAAAAGAGTGTGTCTATATATATATATATATACTCCTTTCAGACACTTCTTTATTTCACTTGACATTTTTGGCAACAATTCCCTTTGCACTGTAATCGTACCTGTTCAAGAACATTTACATTCTAGATATTGTTACAATAGTAAGAGAGCAGCAAAGCAGGGTCTTAATGAGAACAGCGGTAGAAACAAAAGTGCGCAATTATCCAGTATAGAAGCTTAATAAAAGAAAGTTTTGATTTAAGTTACGAATTAGTTATGTCATCAGCGGTATGCGAGTCACATGATATGGACTGATCTAGAAACGAAGCAGTCCAGAAAATGTTATTACTATTTTGAGAATAGAGAGGGAAAAGACCTAAATTAAAAATGAGGAAGCAAAAGGCTATTGTTATTTTAAGTTGCAATTTTGACTTACATAATTTTTTACCTTACATATATCTATATCTACATACATATACCTACCCCCTTAGCCGGCTAAAAGTCCTTCCCAGCCTTTATTTTCGTTATCGACGGTCGCAGTCGTATACTTTCAATTACAGTAATGTTTTCAATGATAAAAATAATCATGTTTTGCAAATGTCGAATTAAAATAAAACATATTTTGAACGAAATAACGAAATCTAATATTTAATGCAGTCTCCTGGTTCCTGTACTCATATTTGTGAAATAATTGCATCCGTTATGAAAAAATAAAATTGTAAGAAGTGTGACTCCGTACGACAAAAACTAACAAGGACATTTATTTTCAAAATTTGCAGTTTTAGATGTTCTTTTTAACTTGCTTTCAAGGATCAGTTAATTAAATTTAAATAAGTCGAGGACATAAGTTTAAAAAGAGTACAGAAAAAAATGTGTCTGATTTAATAGACCGTACAAGTTAAGTCGTGATCTACAGATAAGATTTTTTTAAATGTGAACTTGCAGTTACATGCATGCGGAGTTAAAATGTTTGAGAAAAACTAGACCTAAAGCAGAATATTTAATTTTTAAAAAACGTGTTATTTCAACACTAAAGTAATAATAATAAAAATTCCTTTGCAGGGAGAGGAATATATCCCTTTTCATAAGCAGGCAGCTAAGTATACTTTGTAATAATTTAATCATCCAGTTTAATTCAGAAAATTAATAATTAACACAAAATATTCCCCTTGTCTAACGTAAGCATATTTATGAAAATGGGAAAGTATTCCCTTATTTTTTTGTTAGAGAAAATCTTAATAAGAAAAGTTATCTTCCAGCTCTAGGGTAATAATACGCAATGTTGTCCTCTAAATCTTTTTAAATATCCCGCCCATACAGCTACTGGTTTGAAGCTAATGTATTTCTAGAGCAGTCTAGTAATCACAATTCTAAACACAATATTCTAAGTTTCATTTGTTTTTACTGTATTTTAAAACAGCATAGTGGTAGGGTCCGTGTGGCCTACGTCTGTCTTCGAATCATAAGATAGCAGATTCGAATCCTCTCGCGGACGAGAAGTGGGTTTTTCTTCCCAAAATAATGTTTTCTTTTTTATTTATTGTTTCTTTTTTCACCATCACTTCTTTTTCTTCTTTTTTTAATTTCAACACTTTTAACTTTAATAATTCCAATAAAAAATTTTCGGATGCTAATTATATTCGGATGTAAATAACTATACAATTTTTTATGTTAAAATTAACTTTAAAACATACCACTTATCCTTATATTACTGCTGTCGAATTTCAGAGCTACTTAAAAAAAAATGCTACACACACTTATTTTAATAACGCAAAACGAAGATAGAGCAGTTTCGTTATTACATCTCATTATGGAGATACCAAGGAGATTTTCAGAGTTTTGGAGGATATCGTTTCACTTTTAAGACAGAACTAAAAGCACTGATGCATACGAATCTCCTCGGTATCGCCACAACTCTTTCCAGCATTAACTTTTGGCAACATCACAATCATTTCTCAAGTCTTTTAGCAACTCAAAATGAAGATTACACAGAGAAATTTTCATTTCTACACCACTGTTTTGAAGACATAAGGGTCGCTTTTTAAGTTTTAGGTGGCACCGAATTGGATTTTGTGGATAATTTATTCTTCATTGTTATACCATTGGACCTCTCTGGATAGTTTGGACAAAATTAGCAGTCACAATTAATAAATTCTGCCAAAGTATTAGAAATTAATTAATAATTTTAAAAAATCTGAAGGCTTTCAGATTTTAGCTACTCCCAAAGGGGCATTTTTTTCATTTACATACACATACAAGTTTCGAGAGCATTTCAGCTAATGTTGCTTTGGTGTAAAAATATTTAAAAATATGCTAACTTTAAGATTTGCGATAGACAGTGTTGAGCGCTGCGGATAAAAATGTTTTTTCCCGTTCAGTGTTGCTATTGGTCGCTTCGAAATCATTGAGTTTGTTGATAAAAAATTCAGTAAAGTTTTACAAAATATGAAATGCACAATAAAACAAATTCAAAATTCGAAATTCGGGCTTCCAGGTGTCCATATTTGGGTAAAGGACTATGTTATATTTAATTTCTTTAAATATAATCAGAAGGATAATATTTGGTGATAACAATCTGAAAAGTGATTCACACTTTTATAGTGATTCATTACGAAATCTCGTTTTGAGATTGATAGTCCTTCTGGGCTAACGCTCCTTTGGGCTAATAATTAAAATAATAGTTACAAATTAATTAATAGATATTAACAAAGTATTACTGATTGTCAAGATCTGTTTAGTTTTATTATTAGGTATTATGGTCTAACTGCATTTAATTCTGCAAAAATTAAAAAACAATAATAACCGTATTATAGCTTAATTCAAGATACAGCTCAAAATATGTCTTTAATAAACATCTCGGTACCAGAAGTATATCTTCACCGTGCAAAGTTTTCCTAATTTGCTAAGAAAAGACAAATCCTTTTATGGGCAGAAATTTCATAAACAACTTCATCGACAGAAAAAACCAATATTTAAAAGAAAAAGGTTTAGAAGTTGTTTAAGGATTATTTATCTAAACTTCATTCGAGCATAATCAGTCGACTGTTAACAACATCCCTCCGCTCTTTTAACAGCTTTAGATGACATATCATCGCAACACATTCAGGAAATTTTCCCGGAAGTTTTCTCCAGTAACGCCTTTCTCCAGCGCGACCAAATAATAATAACGAGAAAACAGTCTCCGGAATAGAACGTGACCAAATTTTTCTAGATAATTCAATTCCTTTTTTCGGGATCCTTTTCGTCAATAAATAGAATTCGTAAGTTGGGAAATAATAAATGGGATTCTGGAACCGGCTCCATTTCGCGGAAATGTGGATCGATTAGAGCGAGGACACAATCAACGTGACGTCAAACTTCAAAGCACGAATACCAGAGTTCTGTTCTACAACGTTCAGTCTTTTTCTAAGAGTAGATAATAGAAACGTAACAGTATATTTCACTGAAAACGGTATTAGCTTTTCGGTACGAGTGGTTATTCTGCATTGCTTAGAGATTTGTTTAAAATTTATTTTATGTAATATAAGGAATATTAGAAGAGAAAAAAATCTGAAAGAGTTCAGATTTTAACAAACACCCAAAAGGATTTGTTAATGTTTTTTTTACGCTCGCTGAACTCGCAGTCTTCTAATTTGAAAGCTCCATAGCAGCATTCCCGATGCAATTGTTGGCATATGTTTTTCCATTTCTTTTCAGTCTTTTCTTCTTCATCATACCAACGCTAAGTTTTCTTATTAAGATGGTTTAAAAAACTTTTGTGTCACTTTAGTATTAATGTTTTGTATATTAACTTTATTTATTAGATAACACAGGGCAATAGTATTTGGTGGCAACAATTTGAAAAGTAATTCGTTGTTTTATAGTGGATCCCGCTTTGCGACTAATAGCCCATTCGGGCTAACGCATTTTTGGGCTAAAAATTAGAAGACAATTCCGTGAACATTAGAAAATTTTCGACTGTAACCTCACACGCATGGTAGTCAGTTGTTATCGGAAATGTACAGTATCCAGTACGGATCTACAGTACGGAATCCAGTTTCTACAGTATCCCGATAATTTCTTGTATGATACTTTTTTCGGAAAGAAAGAATACGTGCATGATATGATTTACACTAAACTAAACTAAATAAATAAAAATATTTTATATCTTAAAGATTAAATTAGTAACTAAAAACTAAACAGCTGTATAATTTAAAAAAAAATTCTTCTGTGGACACCACATGACTTCCTTGTACTGCCTATTAAAATATACAAATATTTTGCTGCATTTCGTTTAAATTTATTTCCTCGAATTTCAGTAGAGATGTATTTCTCATTCAATTAATTCAGTTCTTACTTCGCGACAAGACAAAAATACATAAAAATTCAAAATACGTTCATTAAAATTTCTAATATACTGATAAACATAAAATATCAAATACAGTAAAAATACATGAAGAAATTACAGATAAAATTAAGTTTCTACGCAAAAACAAGCAATTCGTTCATCGGGCAGAAAGACAGATATTTCGGCGAACGAAACTGAAAATTTACTTTTGGTTCCATTCGACAAAAAGACACCGAAGTTTGTGCACAAGCTAACTTAACTAAGAGTTTTAAAAAATAATAATAACTCCTATTTTAAATGGAAACAAAAGGCGGCTTCGTTAGGCTTAATACCATTTCAACAAGTTTTAAATTGTTGACAATTCTACAATTATTGCGTGGAGATTAACTAACCAGAATATAAGAATTACATAATTAAACCACTTTTAAAGCAAAAATTGCAACCAAAATGGACAAAATTTCAAAGTTCTGAGGCTACTCATTGTTGAGTTACGCAAGATACGCATACTATTATCTACGTACTGCATATTTTATCTATACGCACTGTGTCCATATTGGATACGTATTGTATATATGTACATACTAACACGGCTGTCCATCAAGAAAAAAAATCTCTTCAGAATCCATTTTACGATCCGTTTTGGGAAAAAAGAGTCTTTTATTCTCTCCGTACGTACAGATGTCACTCAAAAACATCGTTCAGATGGATTTGTGAACGATAGAATGGATATTTTCTTTCAAATATAATACCGAAATTTTTCGCGATTACAATGCTTTCTTGACTTCCTACAAGGAAGTAAAAATTACGCATATTGAAGTTTAAAAATGTGTAAATCAAAAATCTAACTTAAATTTCCAATAGCCTCTTAATTGTTCATTTCAGTTTCGGTATTTCCCTTTCTGTTCTAAAGATATTAAATGCTTATAATAAACCTTTCTGAACTTCGTCATTTCGAGATTAATCCGCATCACATGACTTTTACACTACATCGATAACGTAAATGCTTTTGCAAACTAAAACTCAACACAGCCAATAATAATTTTAGAGCTTTATTAATTATGTAAGCAAAATGATATCGAAATCGATACTCTGAATCAAAATTTCCTCCTGAACATATCGCACTTTGTTTGCTCCCTCCTTGGCCAAAACTAGACTGCTGGACTGATACACTCACGTTTGTGAAAATTGCAACACCAAGAAGGAATCGTCATAATTGAATGCAATTTAATACACAGTTGAGTGGTAGTGGTACAAATAAATGATTAAATGTTCAAAGCAAACAAACAAGAACAAGAGATCAGAATCAGTATTTTGTGTGGCCACCACGCGCCGCAATAAGTGCTGCTACACGACGTGGCATGGAGTCAAACAAAGTTTGAATGTCTGACTGAGGAAGAGCATTCCATATCGTTTGTACGCGTACCCAAAGTTCGTCTGCAGACGCAACAGGACGAGGATCACGAGCAAGACGCCGACCAATGACATCCCACACATGTTCAATTGGCGACATATCCGGGGAACACGCAGGCCAAGGAAGAAGCTGTACCTGCTGCGCTGCAAAGAAGGATTTAACAATCCGAGCAGTATGAGGGCGGGCATTGTCCTGTTGAAATACAGCGCCTGGCAAGCTTTGAAGGAAGGGAACAGCTTCGGGCTGTAGAACTTCACGGATATACCGGTTGCTGTTCAGATTGCCCACAATTCGTAGCAATTGAGATCGTCTATGATATGCTATGGCGCCCCAGACCATAACTCCGGGTGTTCGTCCACTGTGGCGTTCGATAATGCACTCCGGAAGGTGGCGTTCACCGGCATAGCGTCTGACACGAATGCGGCCATCATGGTACCACAAATTAAAGCGGGATTCGTCAGAAAACACGACATGCTGCCAATCAGCACGCCAGTCTCTATGCTGATTGGCCCATTGTAGCCGCAGGCGGCGATGGTCGTGCGTTAGGGGGATCCTGTATAAAGGAGTCCGTGCGCGCAGTCCACACTGCAGCAGACGTCTACGAATTGATGAAGCACACAATGAAACACCTGTAGCTATTGACCACAGTGCTGCCAATTGTCTAGAGGAAGCTGTACGGTCCGTCCGCGCCATGCGGACCAGGTGTCTATCATCGCGAGCTGACGTCACATTTCGGGGTCCACTCCCGGATTTCCGAGTTGTCCGACACTCGTCCGTCCACTGCTTCCAAACGCGCATCACTGTGCTGCTGTTACGCTGCACACGAGAGGCTACTGCACGATACGACAATCCAGCTTCACGAAGGCCGATGATTCTCCCTCGTTCAAACTCTGTAAGTTGTTCAAATCTCGCTCTCTTTCGTCGACGAGGCATAAGTACAGATTGAGTTAACGTTTACCACTAGCAGATAACCACCGATAACCATACACGCCTCGCTACAGCCGTCTATTTATTCGGATCCATCAGCCGTTCAGAGGGCGCTGCTCAGCATACGCATGCGCTACGGATTTGCAATTCTAATCATTTGCATATCATGCGCTACTTTGCATTTCCTGAAAATTTCAGCTCACTCGCGTAAGTCCTTCATGGTGTTGCAATTTTCACAAACGTGAGTGTAGATTTGGCCAAGCTAGATTTTATTCCACCGGCAAAGTAGCTGGTTCACTTGAAAATGGTGCTTATCAGCCTGTAGTGCAGTTGTATGTGAAATTCTTGTATTTTTCGGCGTAATGTAGCATGAAAAATCGAGACAGAGGAGCTATGCCGGAAAAGTAAGAATACAGGGGCAAGTGCATTTAACAATGAGTAAATGGGTATCTCAGTAATTTGGCGAGAAATCGCCAAAAGTGACCTATTCAGCGACATTTTGGTCTGATCCGTGTGTTACCGTAATGAGTAATAGATCACTGCATTAGCTATAACCGTAATTCGACCCTCATATTGCCTTCCAGTAAATTCAAGAAGCAGAAGATACTAAAAATATCTCAGCGACCTGATGAAAACTATATAAGGTCGGTGAGAGCATCTGGTCTTAGTTATTTTTGCTTTTGTTAACTGTTAGCTCAGCCTGAGTTCCGAGTATAGCTTCGCACTTTAGCTGCGCTTACGTTGTCTTTAATGTCCATAGTAGATTTAAGTATAAGTACAGATTGTATTCTGTGATATTGTGAAGAGTGGTAAAACTATTGTTGTGGAAGGTTCCAGATTTCTGAAAGTATTTATTTTGATAAAATAATTTTATTAACCTATCATATCACCTATCACCGGAGCTATGTGCATTCAATCTATTGCGAAACCGTACGCACGCAATATCACCTTTGCATTATTTTAAAAGAAATTAAATAATCAAGAATCTGCATGTGTGTATGTATGTTCCTTGCACTGTGAAAACATGACGGTACCTAGGCCACATAGGGAATTTTGAATAACGTAGTCGTTCACCCGAACGTATGCACCTGGAAGCCCAAATTTTAATTTCGAATTTTATATTTTGTAAAACTTTCATGAATTTTTAACAAACTCAGGGATTTGAAAGCGAAGAGAGGCAACCCTGTACGGATTAAAACATTTTTATCTTTAGCGCGCGAGAATGTGTATCGGAATATCTAGCGGTTTTGAAATATTTTGGATTTTGCTATTCAACCGAATTTTATGGGGTGTAAGTGCGAAAAACATGATATTTAATTAATAAATTTAACACGCAAAAATAGGAAAAAGGTAAAAAAAAAAAAGTTTTTCAAGTAATCTTACTAAAAAAAAACTGTACATTGATATGATAAACTGAGAAAAGAGTGAAAAAATAGAAAAGTGTATGCTAACACTTAACATTGGATCGATATTTGTAATTTTGATGTTAAATTGTATATAGCGCAATTGTGTATGGCGTAAATGAGAAGAAAATGATGCTTAATAATAAAACTAAAAAGCCAAAAATATGGTGCGAATAA
>KK121769.1:10161-24601 GCA_000611955.2 Stegodyphus mimosarum
CGAATAATACAATAAACATATATATAGATTTATATAGAAAAGACCAAGAAAAATTTAATGTTTACGTCCTGATACTTGACATCTCTTCTCTGCTGTAATCTTTCCTATTTCGGGAGAAATTTTGTTTGCAGTGATAACTTTCAACGCTGACCCAAGGTGAGCATCGTTAATACGGTTTCTAATAGGAGACTTATTACCTTTCATGACTGAAAATAACTGCTCGCACCGATAAGTGCTACCAAATATGGAAATAATTTCATATGCGAATTTTCGAGTATTTTCAAACCTGGCTGGTAAATATTTGTAAAATTCAGGCACGCCCACTTCAATGAATTTTGCTTTCAAATTTGAGTTGCATTGAATCTCGATCACCTCCATTTGCATATGGCTGGGTACTGAGTCAATACTTATTGAGAAAATCGAAGAAAACAAAAAAAATTTGTCTTCGAGGGAACTAAAATCATTAAACCTCGTTTCAAATTCAGTTGTTAAATTTGCAATTTTTTCTGCGTATTTTTGATACGAACAAGTATCATCTAAACTTGATTTGTTCATGCTGCACGTCGGGAAGTGCGTCAAATCTTCATTTTTAAGTTGTTTTTCCCAAAGAACTAGTTGACATTTGAATGCTTTAATTATGTCAAACATGTTCGTAATGATATGATCTTTTCCTTGTAACGATAAATTTAAATCGGTTAAGTGTTTGGTTATATCAACCAAGAAAGATAAATCTTGTATCCATATTGGATCGTAAAACAAACTTACGTCTTGATTTTTCGTTTTTAAAAACTGACATATTTCTTCTTTCAAATCCCAGAATTGTTTGAGAATCTTGGAGCAAGATAACCAACGTACCTCGGTATAGTAGGACAAACCCGAATATTCACTATCTAACTCACTTAAGAAAGCAGTGAATTGACGCTGATTTAAACCTCGAGATCTTATAAAATTTATAACTTTTTTTATATATGACAAAACATTCTCCATATTTATTACTTTCGTGCATAGAACTTCTTGATGTATAATACAATGCATATGATGAATGTTTGAACCGTGAATTTCACTAAGTTTTTTTCTTAGTAATGCTACGAAGCCCTTGTTTTTCCCGGTCATTGATGGAGCGCCATCTGTAGCTACAGAATTTAATTTTGCCAAAGGTAGATTGTATTTCTGCAGAAGTCCAAAAACACAAGTAAATATATCTTCTCCTGTGGTAGTACCAGGCATCGGTATTAGTTCCAGTAATTCCTCAAAAATGTTAAAATTCTTGTCACAAGAACGAAGAAACACTGCTAATTGAGCTTTGCCACTAATGTCCGTGCTCTCGTCACAGGCAATGGAGAAACTTTCGAAACTAGATGATTTTGCTTTGATCTGATCACTTAAATTCGCGGCTAAATCAGTAACTCTTTCCGCAACTGTATTTCGAGACAATGAAATTGATTGAAAAGCCTTCACATTTCCAGGACAAACAATTTCTCCAGCTTTCATTAGGCATTCCTTGATGAAATCACCGTCAGTAAAAGGCTTCGAATGTTTAGCTATCAACTCGGACAAGACGTAGCTTGCATGTACCGCCGCTTCACTTTCTTGCAATACTTTACTAAACATGGACTGTTGCTTTTTCACTCCTAACTTGAGCTCTTTCAACTTTTCTTCTCTCATTAATCCTTCGTAATTGTTATATTTCGATTTGTGTTGTTCGTAATGACGTTTAATATTATATAACTTTGGTACATTAATAGTATTATTACATATCAAGCAGATTATTTTATCTTTTATTTCACAGCAAAAATATTCTAATTCCCATTTTACTTGGAATATTCTATGTTCGTCAGCGATTTTTCGTTTAATTTTACTACCACTTGGTTTTGATATAGACATACTGAATACAAAGGGCTGGAATAAACACGGTTAACGTTAAAAAGTTAACAAAAATTTATTCTTTCCACAAGAGATAAATCAAAATGCTGAAATATTTCTTCAAAAATATTCTAACAATATCACAAAATGTCAAACGTTTAGCAAAAATCAATTCAAAACAGAGAAACTAATTCTATCTCACAGCGAAATCGCTACAAATCAATCACAGCATTAAGTAAACAAACAGTTCGCTAGAACTACAGCTACTACTGAGATGAGTTGTTTGTTCTCGGCTTTTATAAGCTTTATAATTAATTTCTCGAATATACTGGAAACATCTATAAATATCTGGATTTTTGTGGATGGCAACAGCAATTACGAGATATTTATTTATTAGGTATTAAATGCACGCGCTGTTCTATTTTTAACCTTCCAACGCAGCTGTCTTTTCAAAAATCGTCTGCGTTGCTAAGGCAACATGAAGCAAATCTAATTACAATTCTAAATAAAAAAAACTAACTAAATAAATAACTATGAAATCCGTAACAATATGAATTAAGTAATAATTAATAATGAAGCAAAGTGCATACACATGCATGCACCAATATATCGCACAAAACTATGATTGGAAAACTGAGACCATGAGTTCGGCCACATTCGGCTATCGGGGGATGCGTACAAGTTCTGAGTGCACGTGTCCCCCAAAAGCCGAAGGTAGCTGAACGCAAGCTACTCACACGCATTTGTAATTTAAGTAGTGTGTGTGTCAGCTCACTCTGAGTAATTTAACAACACTGAATAAATTATCGCTAATTACTTAGCAGTAAACATTTCATTTTTTTCTTCGTCGATATGTTATTTTATTATTATATATTATTATTTGCCGATATATTGGCCGGGCCGCAAAAATATTTGTTGTGGGCCGCGAGTTTGACATCCTTGAATTACACTAAAGCTCTAAACCACACCTACTACACTAACAGTACAATGCATAAAAGTGATGAGTTAGATGTTTTAGTAGAAAATTTCACTAACGAATTCTGCGCGGCCTATCATGTAAATACAGAAACAATTCCTGAAGAAAACATCAAGCAGAATAAAAACCTAAAAGATGTAATCAAAAACAGCAATCATGTAAGAAAGGCATGGCAACGTTCAAGGCATCCTGCTGATAAAAGAATCTTAAACGCATTGCATGAAGAGGTCAGAACTCTTACTACAGAACATGCCCGTAAACGCTGGGCAAATTACCTTGAAGGACCTACTACCGATGGTAACTCAATATGGAAAGCCACTTCAAGGTACAAAAGATGCTAGGCGACTATTCCGCCCATTAAAGACCTCACTGGGATTGCACACACAGAAACTGAAAAAGCTCAGTCCCTAGCAGATTACTATGCTACCCAGTTTATCACTAACAACATTCCTGATACACAAAAAGAACACATGGTTACAGAAACACTTACACAGCTTTTCTCACAACCACACACAAACAACAGCATAGCAATTAATCCGTCAGATGGTCTTAGCTATATCCACAACTTAAAAGAAAAAAAAAAGAGTTCGGGAATTGACAATATTACCAAGAAGATGATAAAAAAAATGGGTCTTATGATGACCTGCAAACTTATTAGAATCATACAGTGTATTGTGGATTTTCGCTACTTCCCACTTCAGTGGAAAACTGCGGTCATTGTACCAATTCCTAAACCCCGAAAGACTGCCACTAAACCAGAAGCCTATCGTTTCATTAGCTTCTCGCCAGTCTCCCGCAAAATTGCTGAATTTATTATTCTCAGAGCCATCCATAATTATGCCGAAAACCAAGGACTTCTGATCCCCCAGCAGTATGGGTTCAGAAAACACCATTTTACTGTTCATCAATTATATGGTGTCACAGAAATGATTTGATTTGGTTTAAAAGTAAAAATTAACACTGCTGCAATTTTCCTAGATAAAGCAAAGGCGTTTGATCTTGTTTGGTTCGATGGACTCATTTACAAGTTAAGGCCTCATTCAATTGAAACAACGGTGATCACTCAAACAGCGATCGTTACATCCAGCATTAGCGATCACTTTCGGAAATGAGTGATCTTTCGTATGCAATTGAAACGCTTCCTTACCAGTTCATGCTGTTTATCACGTGGTCAGAAGTTGCGTTGTTTTCGAAGTAACCAATAACAGAGATCCTAGGGATGCAGGTTGACTCGTCAGTCATGCTGTAACCGTTGTTTCATCAAAGGGTATCATTTTATTCTAATTGTTTTATGAAAATAGCTACCCTAAAAGACACATTCACACAAATCACATTAACATGTGAAAAATATAGGTCAGGTAAGTTATTAATGCATACTGAAGAAAAAAGGGGTTTAGAAAGATGTTTTAAAGCAAAAGAAAAGAAAAAAAATTGCACTATAACAACTCAAAAATATATTCTGATGTATTCTAAAAGCAAACTTCTATAATACATAATGATATAAATTAAATATATATAATAAATACATAAAACTCTAAAATGAATAATATTCATAACTATATAATAAATGCCAACACCATATCATGGTACATAACACTGCTATGAAAGGAAGAATATTTGATCAGAACTATTTAATATTTATTTGATAACATAGAAGAGTAAAACATAAAGATGACAAGAAATATGAATACAAGTTATGCAGCTTAAGAAACAATAAGAAGCCCTTTAAGTTATTGCAATACACTGGTGTGCAAAAATTAAGGACGAAGTCGAAAAATTAGCATATCAACTGAACGAAGAGGCAGAGCGGACAGAAAGACCAATCATATTAAGTAAGGTGATGTACGGTAGCACATGCGCAGATATGCAGGTAGACGTAATGGGGGAGTGTCTGAGTAATATAAAGCATGTTCTGAGTGTAAGATCAGTATTTCTGTGCAAAGAGATTGCACGCCGTACAGCAGTTAA
This sequence comes from Stegodyphus mimosarum, assembly GCA_000611955.2. NCBI lineage: Eukaryota > Metazoa > Arthropoda > Arachnida > Araneae > Eresidae > Stegodyphus > Stegodyphus mimosarum. The sequence continues at coordinate 14,969 of KK121769.1, forward strand.
AATCACACCGAGTTGCTGCCTCAGCGAGAAATGGCGAATAATCAATCTGTTAGACGACATCTGGATGCTTTTACCCGAGGTCGAATCATTGGGAAGTTGGAGGAAGGCCGCAGTGTGAAAAGTGTGGCTGCAGAGTTCGGAATTGCTCACAGCATCGTTTCACGACTTTGGAGACAATTTCAAACTACAGGAACAGCTATCCGGGGGTTTAGCAGTGGTCGTCCACGAGGAACCACACCCGCAGATGACCGGTATATTGCCTTACAGGCCAGAAGAAACAGGCAGCAGACAGCGGGAGAAATCGCTAGACACAGGAGACTGGACGACCGATATCGCGTTTTGCCGTGGCCAGAAGACTGCACGAACGTGGTCTGTTTGCACGACGCCCTGTACGGTGTGTACCTCTAACGCCTGCCCATCGGAGAAGGCGTTCTCTGTGGCGCCGGGAACACCGAAATTTGAGAGACAATGAATGGGGACGAGTACTCTTTACAGATGAGAGCAGATTTAGTCTGAATTGCGATTCTAGACACATACACATCTGGACAGAGCGGGGAACACGCAATAACCCCTTCAACATCATCAAAAGGGACTGTTTTGGAGGTCGCGGAGTTCTCGTTCGAGCAGACATAATGCTTGGTAGCCGGACCGACCTTCATATCACCCAAGGAGGTTCGTCACCTGAGACTGCTATTGTAACGAGGTTCTTCTTCCTTACATGCGTCTTTTCACAAGGGCTATGGGTCCTCAGTTCCTCTTCATGGACGACAACGCTCCACCTCATCGCATAGTTACTGTCGAAGAGCTGTTGGAGAATGAAGATATTGAACACATGGATTTTTCGGCAAGGTCTCTGGATCTAAATCCCGTCAAGCATGTACGGAACTTACTAGAGAGACCCGTGGCAGCACGTAACTTATCGCCAGTAACGATTCCGAAGCTGCGATTGGTGCTACAAGAGGAACGAGCAGCAGTGTCTCAACAGCTCATTAACAACCACATATCCAGCATGCACAAATGATGTGAAACCTGCCTAGCAGTCAGGGGAGATCATATCCCCTATTAAAGACCGGATGTTTCTTGCTGGACACCCATCACAGGGATGTTTCGGCCTTCAGTCGCATTGCGCTCCATGCTACTTTTTCAATAAAGCTTCTTTTTATCCCTCTGATTTCTCTTTTAGTAAGTGTTGCTTACATTACTCATGTCATTACGTATTGGGGATCTTACGGTATTAAATGTGTTGATTTGGAAAGCTTTTGTACAAAGTTATATTGAAAAAACCGTCTCGTCCTTAATTTTTGCACACCAGTGTATTATAAGACACCCATTAGCAAGTAAATATAATTTATTCTTTCTTTTATCTCAGTAATAAGTTTTCATTAAAAATTTTAGCAGTGAATGCCAAAACAAATTTATTATTGGCGCCTTTGATGCAAGGTCACACAAAAATAAACATGATTTAGCAAATTTATGAAAATATTAAAATCAAAAGGATTAAATTACAGTAACATATATTATGAAATTATTTTAATTACACATTAAGAAAGCAATTGTCTTATAAATTTTAATTCTTATATAAAAACTAAAATAAATTAAGAATGAGGGACTAAGCTTATACAGCATTTTAAAACATATTTCATGTTCATACATTGGAAACAAATTGACAGAGGATTTACAGTTAAATGAAAGAGCTGGAAATGCAGTCTGCATGATGCATAAAATATAGTCAAAATTATTCGTTAAATACTTAAATTGATGCTTACCTTCTTCAAAATGAATATAAATACAATATATTTATATTACTTTAACGGAAACGTTATATAATGCATGCTTTTAATCATATTATCCGATGTTTCTATTTTTTTTTACAACTGACCGATTTGGCGACATTATAATAAGGTCAAAAAATAACATGGTTTTAAACCATAAATCCAGCATTAAAATTTAAATAAAAAGCACGCTTCATAATTCTAATCACGCACAAAGTTCAAATCAAACGTAAAATATAATTCTTTAAACTTTATCCGTTCGCGATTATAAAAATTAAAAAAAATCATATCAACATCGCAGTATCTGTGTATTGACCACACAGACACATTCTGCAATTCATTTTGCACATGTAAATCAATTTGTCATTAATTAGCAACATTTAAATGAAAATACACATTTTGCTGAAAGATGAAAGCTTTTTTAACGATATATAAAAACATACGAGGCTGAATTTACTTCAAAAGCGCACGCTCCTGTGCTCGGAATCCATTCCAAATGGCGAGAATTAATTACCCATTTTCTTCATTTTTCGGGAAACAGAACACACTTAAGTTATTTTTGGAGTGATATGAATAACTTGATGCAGCACATCCACCAATTTCCATTTCTCGGCAATTAGGTCGCAATCCATCAATACAAATGTAAACAACACAGCGCTAAATCAGTCTCCACTAGCAACAAGTGAGCTTCATTTACATGCAACAGTGATGATGGGTCAGCTTCCCTTGCTAGAAGCTTTACACCCTCTATACTTTGATATAAATTTCTGCCCATCCATTATATTTAAAGGATTGCCCTTAAATCTTAAGTACCTTATCTTGAATTCTGTCTTCGTGAAAGCACAAACAACACAGTCGCCATACTGATTCGATCGTTTTCGCCGTGGAGTGATGGATTCGGAGTGATCGCTACAAGAACGATCGATCCCGAGCTCAGAATGATCGTTGCGTTTCAATTGAATACCGAAACAGTAAAACCAGTCGCTACTGATGACGTATCAGGACTAACGATCGCAAAATGTTTCAATCGAATGAGGTCTCCAATCAGTCTGGGTTTCCCAGAACACATCATTACTACATTATATCCCTATCTCTCAGATAGATACTTTGGCGTTCGAGTCAAAAATACATTTTCCACTAAGCAAAAAATTTGCGCAAGCGTCCCCCTAGTGCCTTTACTCTTCAGTATCTACGCGAGCAATATCCCACATACACAGAACACAACACTTGCTGTGTACGCAGATGATACTACGACCCTCACCCAAAATGCATCTATTAGCTCAGCTATACAACAGCTACAAACACACATTCATGCACTAGAGTTCTGGCTCAGCAAATGGAAGATAAAAATTAATGTTGAAAAAATTATTGCTGACATGTTTACAAGGAAACTGAATACTGATGGAAACTTCACCTTCTACAATACTTCTATTCCCTGGGCCAAGGAAGTCAAATACCTAGGTGTAACTCTAGGTCATCCCTTAACATGGAAGCCCCACACTAAAAACACAATTACAAAGTTTCGAGTTAGTAAATCTACACTTAGTCCCTTAATCGCTCGAAACAGCGTTTTAAAAATAGATAAAAACTTACTCATTTATAAGACCATTCTTGCATATGCATGCCAGTCTGGGGTTATGTTTGCAAAAGTACCTTATTAAAATTACAGCAGCCCCAAACCTCAACACTGAGACAACTGGCAAACTGTCCTTAGTATGTTCGTAACGACGCCATTCACAATGAATACAATATTCCACTAATGGTTCATGTGATGATCAGGTTATCAAAAAAATTTTACACTAATATTACCAAGGCAAACAACCCAAGAATTCCCGTTCTAAACTACGACACCCATTCAGAACACAGGAAAAGGCCAAAAACTATCCTCAAAAACGTATTAAAGAGGTATTTCCTCTTTTGACTAACTTCTAATTACCTAAACACTTTAAAAAATAAAAAAACTCACTATTTATTCCTTAATCAATTTACACTGCATATTAATATATCAAAATGTATGACTTAGCACTAATAATTTGAAAAACGTAAACTTTTAATCCTTCCTGTTCATTAATAAAACTTATAGCAGGCTTAATTTAAATTTTCATCTGCCCTCACCCTCTCATTCATTCGGCCAGCCCCCTACATTCGTACGGTACTGAAAAGAGCCTAGCCTCTCCCCCTAGCACACTGCAGATTTCACCTTACCTAATAAGATTCCTCCTCCGCAGCCAAAGGCAGACTTGCAAGCTCATGTTCATTCCCTCACCGCTGACCAAGTTCCGGATCTTCACCGCTTCTTCAACTTTTTCAGGACTTCTCTTCAACTTAATAATTGCCATGAACTCAATAATTGCTATGAACTCTTCCATTACTTCTGAAAATGTCAAAACTACTATTTCTTCACTCCTCAATTGCTCACTGAATTACTATTTTCTACGAACTTGTGCAACGCTATTTTCAACGTTCGAAAAAATGTACAATTACTATGCTGGGATAGGACTACGCCCAAGTTCAGTTGTAGTGAACTAACGAGGAACTCGAGTGCAGTAAACAAAGAATAAAAAGAAACTAATATACTTGTATTCAGTCTTAGCACAGTGTCAGTGAACTGTCCATCCCATCATGAACATAAAACTGAATCCTAAACAACTTGCAAATTAATCATAAAAGAATTATTACATCATAAACTGTTATAACATTAAGAAATCTCACTGAGTAGAAAAGGAGAAGACTGGTGCTGCCATCTATTGGCGTGGTACCCTCAGTATGGGCGCCGGTATATATTATATACAGGTTTTAAATTCGTATAAACAATCTTCTGTTAAATATCACTTCTGACTGAAATGAACTAAATGTGTAAGATTCAGCATGTGTACGTCATATAATCGCAGATTTTCAATTTTTTCTTCCCCTCCAATAGAATTTATGAATCTTCAAACATGATAACTGCAAAATATTGAGCATTCGTAGGGTAGTGCTACCATTTAGAATAAAAGGAAACACTAGAAACTTACGATTACAGCTTTTGGTGTAGAAAAATTAGCATTTTTTAGGAGGTTTAAAAATTGACAAACAACCGGTGTATTTTATACACCGGTGCCCTTTAAAGGGTTAAAAATAGCTTTCCCAGCAGAATTTACCATGCTATTTTCATTGCCATTGCATCACTTTTTCATTATGCCTTTCAAGTTTCAAGTATGCCATTCAAGTTTCAAGACATCACGACTTTCTTCATGCCATATTGCCATTTTCTTATGCCATTCAATTCACCAGCAAAGAACTTTGCGTAGGGTTCCTACAATGGATTTCGTTTTTGCTAACAGGTTGATTAAGAGGATATTTAAATATATTGGTAAAGGCCCTTTTTAGGGCCGTATACCTCTCACCGAAAGTATGCTATAGATAGATAGATTCCCAGCAGACTCACCAACCATCCATGTTCACCTTATCTACAGCAGCAACATTATGTGACTACTTGCCAACTCACTGCTGGGCAACACCTGACTATTCCCCCGACAAACATTCAGGCATATTGCAAGTACCTAATAAAACAAAAACATTTGGTACGAAAAGTCTGCAACATAATGTCAAAACTCTCGGCATTAGGTGTTGATTTATGTCAAAGTGCCTAGTGATAGTAGCATAAAGCAGCCTAAAGAGACACACGCATTGGCACGATTAAAATTAGTCAGGTTAATATATATATGTATATATAAATTATGTAATGATAATTACGCAAAGATATATGTACCGATAAGTAAAAATGCGTAAAGTAAATATTTGCCACGTGTAGATATATATATATATATATATAACAGGGATCTGCATAATATGTAAAGTTATTAGAAGCTATTATTTATGTATTCAGATTCCTGCTAACATTGTATTTAGTATTCATATGCACACGTAATTTTTCTCAGGCATATAGGTGTTTATTTATTATGTATTTAAGCGGCATTTGTGAATTTAGGTATTTATATGTTTAATTAGGTCAGTTTGTTGCAAATGTATGCAAATATCTATGTATTCAGTCTCCAGGTTACGCTGTATTTAGCACTCATGCGCACACGTAACCAGTTCTCAGGTTTTTATGTATGTAGGTATTTATTTATTATGCCTTTAAGTGTATTTATGTATGTATTTATGTGTGTATTTATGTGCGTATTTATGTGCTAAATTAGGTCGGTCTGTATGAATGAACATGTTGCAAAAGTATGTTAACATATATGTATTCAGTCTCAAGTACAGGTATTTAGGCATTTACTTATGTATTAAGTGGCATTTACGTATTTATGTATCTATGTGTGTATTTATGCGTTTAATTAGGTCGGGTTGTATGTATGAACATGTCGCAAAAGTATGTTAATATCTATGTACTCGGCCATGTAAGCTATTTATTCGAGTTCAATAAATGCTGGGCCCGGACACTTTGGACGGGAGTCCACCACGTTGGCATTTGGTCGGCATGACTGTTGACGGTACGGTCCGGGCGTTGGAATTGGGCGTCCTGTGCGAGGCTCGCTTGTGGCCCCTCAAGCCGGACTCTAGGTAAGGGAGGACGTGGCGCTATACCAATTGACCATCATGGTAGAGGGATGGTGCGCACACCCTCCGTCACTTATCTCCAGCAGCCGGTAGAATAAGTTCTGCTTCTAATATTTCGCGATTCTGTAAGCCACCTTGTAAAATGCTAGCAAAGCATTGCTTGGTATTGATGCAGTCTTGATTTTTTTTTTGTTTGTATGTGTGTGTGTGTGTGTGCGTGTTGTTTCAGTTAGTTCTTTTAACTTCTTGGCCAAAATAATAAATAAATAAATATTAAAAAAAATTGAAAGCTTTCAGATTACTAACGTTTCCGCGTTACCTTTATTTATTAAATATCGTGTTCTTCGTACTACACAGTCTCGCGTGCTGGAGATAATTTTTTTTTCACAGTGTTGCCATTGCTCGCTTTGAAATCGTTGAGTTTCTTAATCAAAATTCGATATATATATTCGATATAAAATTCAAGATAAGAAATCGATAATAAAAGAAATTCCAAATTTGGGCTTTCAGATGCACATATTCGGAGGAGGATTACATTATTCATAATAATATTTGGAGATAATATTTGGTTCTAACAGCTTCAAAAGTGATATGGACATTAACAGTGAATCGACGCAAAAATGAAACGAAATTAATACCTCGTCTGAGCTTACTCTTCCTTGGCCTAAAAAACTGAAAGCTTTCAGATTTTATATTACGCCCAAAGGGATTTTTCTTTAACGTTTTGTGTGTTACCTTTATTTATTAAGTATCGTGTTCATCGCACTTAAACCATGAAATTCAGTTCAACAGAATATCGCAAAATAATTTTAAAATGAGCAATCTTTAGAATTTCCGATACACAGTCTCACGCGCTGGAGGTAATTCCCCCCCCCCGTACAGTGTGCTATTGCTGTGTTTTAAATCGTTAAGTTTGTTAATCAAAAATTCATTCAAGTTTTACAAAATATGAAATAGATAATAAAACAAATTCTAAATTTGTACTTCCAGCTGCCCATATTCGGGTGGCAGCGTACGTTATTCAAAATTGGATGGCTCTAGGCACCGTTGTTTTATCACAATGCGAGAAACATACATACATTTATGCAGATTCTTCATTTTTTCTTTAAATATAAAACAGGGCTCTAATATCTGGTGGCAAGAATTTGAAAAGTGAATCAACGCAAAATGCCAAAACGATAGTGATTGGCTTCTAACTGGCGTTTCCATTTACTTGGAAGCACACACTCCTGTGCCAAAACTTTCATACACACTACACATTGCGGTCTCTCTTCACCATTCATTTCTGCTGACATAAAGCCAATCTCTAAATAACTGTAATCATATTTACCATATTTCCGTTTCATCACAGTTGTGCCACTGGCTGAAAATATGCTTCTTTAGCTGCAGTATTACGTTTATTACTGCTCAAACTGCAAAGATACGAGGCCAAAAAATCACAAAACTATGTATCAAAGATAACAAACAAGAAGTAATATAACACTAACTATACTACATGAACTAATTTATATTGTTGCGTGCGTATGGGTTCGTAATGGATTGAATGCACAAGTCGATAAAAAGTTAATAAAATTTATTACCTTATCCCAAGAAATTAAACAAAATGCTAAAATTTCCTCGGAGATATTTTTACATCGCAATATCTCACTGCAGTTATATTTTAAACTACCAAAACGCTAAATAAAACTCAATTCAAAATACAGAGAAAGCTAATCCTATCTCACCGGGAATTCGCTACAATCACCAACAACACCAAGTAAGCACCTACAGTTCACTTAACAACAACAACAACTAAGCTGAGATGTTTTAAACCGGCTTTTATAAGCTTTTTAATCATGCACGAGAACATTCTGGTATTTTCTCGATTTTTCTGGACAGCAAAAGAGTGTAATTACGAGATATCTATTTATTAAATGTTAAATGCACACGCTCTTGTATTTTTATTTTTCCGGCGTAGCTTTTTCTTAAAATTCGTCACACGCTGCGTTGCACGCGAAAATTTTAATTACAATTCTACCAAAAATAGCAACGCCATGTTGAGAACACTGGATATAGTAATAAGTGTGCGCATTCGCCGTAGAATATTATTCTACCATTTCGAGAAGTCATACCGTAAAAATTACGCTATTAAATATGAATATTGTTCAGCAAAGTGAACAGAATGAAAAAAAAAGTGTGTAAAACGATACATTGAGTTGCAACCAGCTTTTTATTTAAAAATTTGCTAATATCATGTGAATGATTCGATGACCAATACGAAGACATGCCCTTTCTCGCATTCCAGCAACCCCTGACTTTACCCCACTCTCTATGAGAAAAGCAATAAAAGGATTCATTCATTCACTGATCGGGAAGAGAAGAAGGCAACTGCTGTGGCATCTACTTCATCTTTGACATATGTACAAAATTCAAAACCTCATAAGGCTTTCCAGCCTTATGAGGTTTTGAATCAATTTCATTATTGAATCAATTCATTCAATTTCATATTATTCGAAAACTAATCAATTTCATTCAGATTATTGTTATGAATGTTTTTGTCAAATTACGGGAGCATTTTTCTAATAAATCCGGGAACGAAATTGCTAGTTTTGCTGCTGATATAAATGGTGTTTTTGTGATAATCAATCAAGTGTTTACGCCATTCCTGCAAATAAATGCAACTAAGAGAGCTGCATCCAAAGAATATGTACTGTTAAGAAGGAAAACTTCGCAGAAGCAGAAGTGGCTCCCTTCGCATGCGTGAAATATCTGTCGCCAAAGCTGGAAGCTGAATGTCGAAGTTGGTTTGGACGGGTTTGACCGTTACGTTTAGCAAGAGTTTAAACAAAGAATAGGTTCTTTGGTTTCAAGTAGCGATATGGACAATGGAAGTTCAACAGCCAGTGAAAGTGAAACTTCACCTAATATTTCATCATTTCCGAATTTAAATTATCGCGACAAGTCAAAGAACAATTCATTAGCCCGTGTTCCTCAATTTCCTATACACGTCGCGGAGGGGGAAAATGTCGCCTAAGTACCAAAGAACCGGCACATCACAGAGGGGAAATTCTCGCCAACAGATTCCGTCGCCAAATTCTTTGGCGAATGTTCCCTTTTCTTTGTAGCGGCGTTGCAGACAAAGTGGTTTACATTACGTCTATGGAGCCTTTCCTTCTTTACATAGAGGTTCTTTGGCTGCATCCTACTGAGAAACTCCCATATTAGGCCAGGGCTAAAGAATAAGACTAGCGTCTACATACTAAAGCGGCAGCCTAGGAGAGAGGCGATTCTATCATTTTAATCGAGAAGTACGGAAGTTAGAATTCTTGCACATGTT
>KK121769.1:24614-51252 GCA_000611955.2 Stegodyphus mimosarum
GAAAGAAAACACGCGAATTTTCCTAGTTATTTTTGCATGGCTAATGTCTCAAAAATTTTCAGGAGTCAACTAGACAGCTCTTCTCGAAACAATCGGATACCCTGGCCTGTATCGCCTTGTTCGTGAAAAGGGCCAAACAGCGTTTACGCAACGAAAAAGTTTATATTCGCATAACGCGAAACGTGCATACACACGAACACATTTCTTGTTTGAAGCTTGATCATTTGAGTTACTTGAGACATCTGATTTAAAGTGTGCAATAAAAAGTGTTTTTTCTGTTTATAACAACTTGTATATGTTTAATGTAGATAGGGTGTATCTGATTTTAAACTGTTGATTAAAATTTAACCATTTAAATCATTATTTTAATCACAAGTGATTAAAATAAAATTATTGCATTATTAATAAAATAGCATATTTCACGAAACAAAAAATTATACTCTCTCTTTCAAATTAGTTACTACATTTGAATACTTTTGTATTGCTTATTGATACTGACGATTTTATAATTTCGTTTGAACATTTTTCAGAAATTTCAGGGTGATATGTTATCAATCAACAACATTTACTTACCAAGCATTCCCTCCTTAAATTTAGTACCAAATTAAGTTTAAAAAATTCATGGTTTGCACACCCTTAAGCCACCATTTTGTAACATCTCTTCCACCAGTAATGATCTTTGATCAATGATCTTTCTCATCTTCTTTTTTTCTGTATATGAAACATTTTCCCTTAAAGTACTCTACGAAGGTATCTTACCCATTAGGCAAACAGCCCTCGAGGCTTTGCCTTAATCACATAAACAGGATCTTTAGATAAACTGGTGGCAGAGTTCTTAGAAAATGGGGCGTGGCTTAAGAGCATGTCTAGTCTAGTCTGGATCGCTATAGTCGGGATATCGCATAAAATGCGACTTATGCGGCTCACTGAGTTAGGCAATTAAGCACCTGACGTATGAATCCTGATAAATTAGATATTCTAACACAAACGGAGGAGAAAGGAAAAGAGAACAGAAGAAAACAAATGGGGTACCATTGACACCGCAAGGCTGCAAACTCCAAACACAGCGGTGAAGAGAGATTCCTGACGTGTTAAGAGCATACGAACCTGTAAATTTGGTTCGAAAAAATTGTCCCAAATTTTACTGGTGTCTATTGAAAGTTATTTATGACTGCACCTACTTAAAATGCAGCAACTATTCGGGACAAAATTTTCGACCTAAATGTAGCAACTAATTTGAGAAGGAGGGAGTGTACACTGGTGTGCAAAAATTAAGGACGAGACGGTTTTTTCAATATAACTTTGTACAAAAGCTTTCCAAATCAACACATTTAATACCGTAAGACCCCCAATACGTAAGGACATGAATAATGTAAGCAACACTTACTAAAAGAGAAATCAGAGGGATAAAAAGAAACTTTATTGAAAAAGTAGCATGGAGCGCAATGCGACTGAAGGCCGAAACACCCCTGTGATGGGTGTCCAGCAAGAAACATCCGGTCTTTAATAGGGGATATGATCTCCCCTGACTGCTAGGCAGGTTTCACATCATTTGTGCATGCTGGATATGTGGTTGTTAATGAGCTGTTGAGATACTGCTGCTCGTTCCTCTTGTAGCACCAATCGCAGTTTCGGAATCGTTACTGGCGATAAGTTACGTGCTGCCACGGGTCTCCCTAGTAAGTTCCGTACATGCTTGACGGGATTTAGATCCAGAGACCTTGCCGACCAATCCATGTGTTCAATATCTTCACTCTCCAACAGCTCTTCGACAGTAACTGTGCGATGAGGTGGAGCGTTGTCGTCCATGAAGAGGAACTGAGGACCCATAGCCCTTGTGAAAAGACGCATGTAAGGAAGAAGAACCTCGTTACAATAGCAGTCCCAGGTGACGAACCTCCTTGGGAGATATGAAGGTCGGTCCGGCTACCAAGCATTATGTCTGCTCGAACGAGAACTCCGCGACCTCCAAAACAGTCCCTTTTGATGATGTTGAAGGGGTTATTGCGTGTTCCCCGCTCTGTCCAGATGTGTATGTGTCTAGAATCGCAACTCAGACTAAATCTGCTCTCATCTGTAAAGAGTACTCGTCCCCATTCATTGTCTCTCCAATTCCGGTGTTCCCGGCACCACAGAGAACGCCTTCTCCGATGGGCAGGCGTTAGAGGTACACACCGTACAGGGCGTCGTGCAAACAGACCACCACCGTGCAGTCTTCTGGCCACGGTAAAACGCGATATCGGTCGTCCAGTCGCCTGTGTCGTGTGTCTAGCGATTTCTCCCGCTGTCTGCCGCCTGTTTCTTCTGGCCTGTAAGGCAATATACCGGTCATCTGCGGGTGTGGTTCCTCGTGGACGACCACTACTAAACCCCCGGATAGCTGTTCCTGTAGTTTGAAATTGTCTCCAAAGTCGTGAAACGATGCTGTGAGCAATTCCGAACTCTGCAGCCACACTTGTCACACTGCGGCCTTCCTCCAACTTCCCAATGATTCGACCTCGGGTAAAAGCATCCAGATGTCGTCTAACAGATTGATTATTCGCCATTTCTCGCTGAGGCAGCAACTCGGTGTGATTTTAACTGCTATACGGCGTGCAATCTCTTTGCCAGAAATACTGATCTTACACCGACAACATGCTTTATACTATTCAGACACTCCCCCATTACGTCTACCTGCATATCTGCGCATGTGCTACCGTACATCACCTTACTTAATCTCCTGATTGGTCTTTCTGTCCGCTCTGCCTCTTCGTTCAGCTGATATGCTAATTTTTCGACTTCGTCCTTAATTTTTGCACACCAGTGTAGTTTAATATCTTTTTAATATCTTTTAATAAATTCCGCGATCACGTATTAAAAAGCTATTATATTAAAAAATCGCTGATTTCTAAACGGCTTTTAAAGTAATAATATTGTTAAGATATTTATTGATTATTTCATTAAATCATCTTCGGATATTAAGAATAATAAATCGAAAAACGATTGAGATGGCGAGACAAATCTTCTTTCCAAGAATTTTAGATATAAATTTATTAATTTCAATTAAAAATACTTTTAATGTGTTTTAAAAGTCTAAAATGAGGTTGAATGTTTTGAAATAATTTCATTCCTTGTAAAATTGCCTTTATTTTCATTGATATCACTTCATTACTTCACAAGTCATTATTTTCATGATTTCATTGAAGAAACTTCAGATTTAAGTCAATAAAATCTAATTAAAAAAAAAATTCTTTTAGCACTCTGATTACACGCTCAGTTTTTATTTTAATAACTGTATGTCTTAATTAATTAGAATAATAGTCAGTTTCTATTCTATATTTTTAACTAAAAATAGAAATTAATCAAATTGTGGAATTATTTTTTCTGTAAATAAATAATTAACATTAAATTTATTATAAATGCTTACATTTATTTTTATCCATTTATAAATTTTCAAGCAATTACCAATTTATTTTTCAAATAAGTAATCCTTGCATGAAGACAGTTATGCAAGAAGTTTTTTTCAAGAATTTCAGTGTAGTCTTTTGACACTATGCATTTTATATAAATTAAAAAAAATAATTAGTAACGTAATTCTTAACTAATTGATCTGTGTTTTAAAAATATGCTTCTGAGATTTTTCTTTTCGCTACTTTGTCACTGTTTATTTTTACTATCTTAAACTGTGTATGATTGTTAGTTTAATAGTTTAATTAATTTTGTTTGAATCATCATTATAACAGCCTTCCAACGTGAGAATAGAGCGAAAATATTTCCCACTTGCTCATATCTATGTATCGCTGATGTATACTCAAAATGTGTTGAAAATCGTTTCCAGGTTCCACTACAGCCGGATTTAATTTGAGAAAAAATAAAGTTTTCTGCCGGCAATCATCATTTGTGTTGCTTAAAGCGTTGCAAAGATTAGAGTACATGATCTAGTCACGTAGGTAGGATGGTACTTGGGAGAGGAAGTGACATCTTGTCATGTGATACGAATCCAGGCATCTGGTTGAAAGACGCTATCAATGTGTGTCTGGGTTTGACTGAACTTAAATTAAATAAAAAAAAGTATCGTTTTAGCAAATAAAAAGCAATATACAATCAAAAGTCTCATACTGGTTACATTTAATCGTGCACAAAAAATTATTTATTTTTATTTTATTTATTATGAAAACATAAGTAAAAAAAAAAAGAGAAAAACAGAAATAAACTGTGTTGTCAAGAGATAATGTATGCAGTCATTCCTTGAGTACTGAAGTGAAATATTGCTTTATGTATACTTGGGCAATGAACAATATCAGACTGTCAAATAAATAAATAATAAAATACCCCCTAAAATAACATCTCTTTTTTAGGGAAAATTCCTTTGGAAAGCTCTCCATGTAAATCCCTAATGGCGTCCTCCATGCAGATCCCTAATGTAGTGATCTTTTGAGGAATACTTCCAAAATAAAATTATCTGTTCTCTAAGACAGATTTCTTTGGAAAATCCTACACATGTGTCATCTCCCTTATGATCTCTCCTCTGTGAAGGGACACCTTACATGAAAAGATATTCCTTTTTCAAATAGAAAATTGCCTTAAAAACTCCACCGATGACAGTAATTTTTTTAAACATTATTTTTAAAAAATATCTACCCTTTTGAATTATAATAAATAATGAGATAATTCATTAATGAACAGTTTATCATGTGATAATTACGCATTCATAAAAAGTTCTTAATACTATAATGATGAGCTGTAAATATTATTTTTAATTACCGATGCATTGTTTTTTAAATATAGTTTAAAACTATGGTTTACTGTTGTTTCAGTACAAACAATTAATTTCAAATTATCACTGATTTATTGTTCCAAATGTAGTGATTTAAACTGCGTTTAAAAAGATTTATAAGTCTGCAATCTGCAGATTTATAAGATTGCAATCTGTTGTATTAAGCATATTCTCACTGCATCTTCAATCTTCCGAACTTCAAATAGATAAACGCGGATTTGTAGATGTAAATTGTCTATTTGCTCTAAATCGCAATCGGAAAAACTGCCTAATATTTATTTCACTTTGCCGATTTTCTGAACTTCCAAATGTAAACAAACATCTGCCGCTGCCTTCCTCACAAAACCGAGCTTATTCTTCCTTACCCATGCGCAAGAATTCTAACTAAAGAACGTCTATACATATTCTTTGTTATAACTTCCCTAATCCCCGATTGAAAATGATAGAATCGCCTCCCTCGTAGACTGCCGTTTTGCAATGTAGACGCTAGTAAGAATAAGAAGGGCTGATCCATCATTTTGAGGGGAGCGATGCGACGTCACTAGGTAAAATCTTTAATTGAAAGAGGTTTCTTTTACTTGAAAATTATAGCTGAGAATACTTTTAAAATGAATTAGTATTTATAAAGTGTTTGTAAGGGCAGAATATTGAAAAAAATGTCCCCTGTGCCGTTGTTACCTGCGGTAATACGTATCATTAGGCGAAAGAAAAAACCGTGATATTTCATCGATTTCCGTACAGAAGCGTTCAGTAGACGAAGGAATGGCTGCCTTAGTGTTGCAGAGCAAGCATCGATTTTCTTTTTTTTTTTTTTTCCCCGGGGAAAGGAGCCCAATCTTTTGTCAGTTCACCGATCAATGTCCAATTTTCCTACTGAGATGGCTTTACAAAACTTTTTTTTTGCCTTTTCATTATTTGGTTTATTATTCACGTAATTTGTTATATGATTTATTTTACGCACTTTTTAGCTATACACTATGCAAAATAAATCATGAAATTCTACACAGAGATAAATTAACATTAGAATACATACTTTTAAAATATAAGAATACACGAAAATACATAAGAAAGTATATAAATATCAATTTAAATTTTTATTATTATTGTTATTATTATATGAGTAATGGACACTGCATACAAAGGCTCACAAAAATCTCATTAACTCATTTCCAGTGCTAGTTGAAACCCAAAATTAAATGAAGCGAAATTTATTTGGATTTATAGAATTATGAAATTTATTATTAGCATTAATTAACTTTCAATCAGATGGGTTTGTAAGACTTTCTAGCATGTATTCTGAAAATACGTTTGCATAATTTTATTTCCTATTTCTATTAGAAGATATCTTTAACGATTGTAAGCCCTGCAGAATTAATTAATTTGTAAAACACATTATTCAGTTTTTCGCATTAATTCATGTTTACTCCCGAACTTTATGTGTTGAATTTGGTACATTTTTTAAAAAATCTTTTTTATTAACTTTTCTTGTATGCGGTATTTTCTTATATCATATTTTATTGATTGCTATGTTACCCTAATTATTCATGCTACCTTCAACTGATTATGAATTGTCACTGTGCTCGATTTCTACTCACCAGCTCTGCTTCTATTTTATTGATGAACTTTCGAGACGTAATTCCTTAAAAGATAATATTATACTTGTTTCAAAAATTCATTCAATAATTTTAAAAACGTAAAGTTTAATATATACATTATTTACAAGTAATCACTTACAGATTTGCATTGATTATAAAAGATCGAAATACTAATGCCAAACGAAAAATCTCTTCTTTTGATAGGAACTTGATTGTTCTATTCGACCAGTGTGCGAAGTTACGCACCAATCTATCTATCTACCTATCTATAGAGCTCCCGTTGAGGAGTCTGCCGAAATTGAAAAAGGCATGTCACGTTTCACACGAAACGCTAGCGCCATCTATCAATTAATAAAAATAATTTCCACACACTGAACTCTGTCAAGAGTTCACATTAATCTAACAACAATCAAATTTATATCAATAAGTATTTCGACATATAGTTATAAAACAATTAATATGTATATTAAATGAATTAAAAATATAATCAAACTATAGTAATTATACCAAATTCTATAAAAATGAATGTTAACATCAAATATAATTTTGACACTACTTTAATAAATCTAAACTTTTCGTAATCATATGAAACTAAAATAGCAAAAATAAAGAATTGCACAAAAACATAATGAATCAACTCATATTACTAAATAATAAAAATTGTTTTTAAAGTTCTAAAGGATATAATAATTGAACTGGTCGTCTTATTGTTGTTCCATCAGCAGTTTTTAGTTCACAAGAACGAACTTTGCCGTCACGACCACGAAAAACTTTTATTACTCTGCCACACTTCCACAAAAGTTTGCACTTATTGTTTCCTTCTATTAAGACGAGATCGTCAACTTTGAGATCATCATAGGAGTTAGGATTCTTTAATTGACGAGGCGTCCGAAGATCCATTAAATATTGTTTTTTTCCATTTAGTCCACAATTGCCTAACCAATAAATCTTGATAAATCTTTCTTTTGGTCAGAAAGGACTTGGTAGAGCCATCTTTAACAATGGAGTAAAAGTTGATAGGTAGTGTAGAATCTTTTTTTTCCGAAAATCAAGAAATTGACTGGTTTCAGTGGCAGCGGTTCCTTGTAGTCCCTGTACGCATAGGTCAATGGACGAGAATTCAAAACAGCTTCCACTTGTGCTAAAAACCGTTAACAATTCTTCAAACGTTAGCAAGGCCTTTACCGAGAATTTTCCTTAAGCATTCTTTAACTGATTTTACTAATCTCTGATAGAAGCTTCCCCACCAAGCCCCTCGTTGTATTATAAACTTCCAATCGATTTTCTCATTCGACAGAAAATCTTGGAATTTCTCATTTGACAACAGTTAAGAGAAATTTTCGAGTTCCTTTTCGGATAACGGAAAATTCGGATAACGTTATCCGAATAAATTACTCGACAGTTGCCTCTGCTAGAGGTGAATCTTTTGAATGCCATCAAAAAAGAATCCGTAGAGAGATTTGGTACAAGTTTCAGATGTATGGCTCTAGTGGTAGCGCAAGTAAATAATACTACATAGGCTTTTTGACTCCTTTCGACCTTTTTTACGTAAATCGGTCCTGCGAAATCTACGCCGCAAACGTAGAATGGTGGCATCTCATTGATTCCATCTTCTGGATCCTGAGAAGTGGTCTCACCGGCAAATTTCAACGAATATTTTTTACATATAAGACACTTGTTTATTATTTTCTTGACAAACTGACGTCCTTTTGGAATCCAAAAAACGACACAAAAACACACAAAATCGCACAGTTCTTGAGAATTGGTATACCATTTATGTAGATTCATATCGGCATCTCTAAAAATGCTTATGCATTCTAAACTGGTATTGAAAGCAAGTTTAACATTTTGGTGTCTTCCACTGATGTCATCTACATAAATGTGATCATTTAGGAATTCGCAAGTAGCAGGGTAGGTTTGCTTATATTGTTTCAAATGATGTTTAATGGTTGCAGCCAGTAAAAATGGACTGCTATTTATGCCAAATAACACACGAGCGAATCGGTAAGTTATGAAATTTTGTAGATCTTCGAATGGGTTTTCTGTAAACAAAAACCGTGTTGCATCTCTGTCTTTCTCATATAGTTCTATCTGCAGAAAAGCCTGCTTTATGTCACTTGTAAAGGCTACAGGATGAAGCCTGAAGGCTAATAAAAGTTAAAAAATGTCAGGATACAAATTTGGACCAATATGTAAGCACTCGTTCAATGAAATTTCATCAGGTCCATGTGAGGATGCGTCGAATACGATACGTACTTTCCTAGTAGTTCGATCACTGCGAATGATTTCTCTGAGAGGCAAATAAAATGTGATTTGGGTTTCACATTGTGATTTGAGTTCAGTGTCTGGAACTGGTTCAATGATGTTTTGTTGTAAATAATCTTGTAAAACTGTCTGGTATGAATAAAAACGTTCGGGGTTATTCTGAAATCGCTTTATAAGTTTCTCAAATCGTTTCACCGCAACCGCTTTATTATCATGTAACTCATAATTTCTATCAGACTTCCATGGCAGCCTAACCTTGTAACGAGAATTTTTGTATAAAATTTCCGATTCGAATTTTTCCATTATAGCATCTTCCAATGGATCAGATGATTCATTTTCAGACTTTATACTTAAATTTTCAAGCTCCCAAAATTTTTTTATCTGATCAGATATTATATCTACCTCAACTACAATATTAAAGGCTGTAAAAGTGCACTTGTACCTATAGTGTAACCTACCAGAGACCAGCCGAATAGCGTTTCTGCAGCTACTAAACGCTTAAGTTTCCCAGTCACTATATCATAATAACAATCAGCTCCTATCAAAAGAGTTATTTTTTCCTTATAATCCCAAGAGTCTGCGAGTTGTAAACCTTCTAACTGTTTGCCTATAATGTGTTTATTCACATTAGGAGGTGGTAAATCAGAACTTGAAATTTGTTCAGTCACGAGGGCTTCAATTTCGATTTTCGAATTCCGTATTTCCTTGTTCTCTATCTTAACAACGTTAAATGTTTTTCTAATGGGTGTTTTATTTCCAAACGTAAATACTGAAAGAGTTTCTGTCCGAATGATAGAAAGCTTCAATTTATCTACGATTTCTTTTCCCACGAAAGAACGTATACTACCTGAATCCAGAAGAACTCTTATTAAAACCGATTGCGTATTTGTTCGGAGCGTTACGCAGCATGTGTTAAAGCTTACAAGAAAAAGTATCACCGACTTTTCTAGCTTTCAGTACTTAAACGTATAAATCACAGTTCAGTACGAAGTAGCCTTTAATTAAAGACTCGCATCACAGGCTTAAAATAGTAACTATCATTAAAACACTATAACTGCGGTGATTATTCACAAAATAGAATCAGTTGCAACAAAAACAAACTTTATTATCACGGAAGAAATCAATAACGTTCCTAGAGCTGTTACATCGTTCTCACACTTGAATATCCATTACTGTTGCCATACACAAATTATTAAACTATACTCACAAAATCTAAGTGAGACTTGCTCATGAGCCAGGAAATATAAAATACAAAATAATAAACGTTAAAATAAGTAAGGTATTCTTAACATCCTCCCATCTTTTGATTATAAATTATAATCAAAACATAAAATTACCACTTTAAGCTATTTTAAATTAAAATTAAAAAATATATGTATATCCTGTACTAATCAAATAAACGACAGAAATATTCTCAAGTATAAGAAATAATAATAACAAGCGATAAAAATGTATTTCACTAAAGCACAGATTTAAATTAAAAGTCTAGTTTTTCTGGAATCTTAATTTTTCTACCATTCCTACTAAATTTTGGCTTGTTGTCAAAGACACCATTGTCCTGTTTGACAGGCTGCTTTGAGAATTTGGTCAAACTATTGGATTTCACAGGCTTAGAACAGTCAGTAAGAGCTGCTACCTCAAGAGGATATATTCCCTGAATAGAACGAAGAAGTTCTTGGTGTTAAGTCTGCACCTTCACGAGTCGTACGTTACCACCTTTACCTAAAACAAGCTCAGTAATGCTACCTAAAGGCCAGTTAATTCTCTTTTTGTTATCAGTTTCCACTAGAACGATATCACCCACAGCCACTGTGTGTCTGAGTTTTTTACTGTTCTTTCGTTGAATGAGAGCACCTAAGTATTCCGACCGAAAACGGTTCCTTAATTCTTTAAGTACGATTTGCCTATATTTCAATCTTTTAGATAAAGAATTTTGTTCCACAGCATCAATACCTGGAACACTGCATTCATAAATGTCTTGAAGAATGGGCTTTATAACATCTTCTTCAGAGATATAAGTTAGAGGTCTTGAGTTGATTACACTTTCACAGTCTGCCAGAGTAGTTGCCATTTCTTCATAATTTAGACGACCCTGTCCTAACACTGTTTTAAGAGATCTTTCAGTATTCTTATTAGTCGCTCCCACCAACCGCCCCACCATGCGGCTGTCGGCAGGTTAAACTTCCAGTCAATAAATAACGACTCCGTGTTTCTGTATACGTTTCCAATCTAGCTGTTTTAATGAGCTGGCTGCTCCGACAAAATTAGAGCCATTGTCACAGTATACAATAGTACATCATCCTCTGCGAGCTATAAATCTTCTAAATGCCATTAAAAAGGCATCTGTGGATGCGGCAGTAATTAGCTCAAAATGTACTGCTCTGTACACTGCGCAAGTGAATATTAACACTCAACACTTTCTATTTTCTTTTAGAAACAGAGGCTGATTTCTCACTATCTTTCCAGTTTGAATTAAATCTAGGAAATATATCCGCACCAAGAATGATATCAATTTGTCTACTTATGTGAAAAAAAGGGTCTGCTAATTGTAATCCTTTCAGATGGGTCTTGAATTCTTTCAGCTCCAAGTTTGGTAAATTTGACGTCAGCGTTTTGACTACTAAAGCCTTAACAGAAAAATTCTCTTTATTAAAAATTTAAATTAGCTACTTTCGTAACACGTGCAACTGTATCATCAAGTCCTAGGATAGTGTGTCCAGAACTTTTGAAATGAAAGTTTTCGTCGATTACAACACGATTCGGTGATTAAAGATGTTTGAGAACCATTATCAATTAAAGCAAGGCATTCGAGAAACTGTCCTTGATTATTTTTTACTCTTATTATAGCTGTGGCAAGTAAAATTAAATCAGAATTTTTTACATTCTTTGTAGAGCAAAACTGCTGCCCTTCCAAGGTGCTAACCGAAGGTTGATATAACTGATTTTGAGATCGACTTTTTGGGGTAGACTGTACTTAACTTTCAGCTGAATGTTTTTATCAGTTCGAAAAGTTTGAAGAATTGTGTGATGTTTCTATTTACATGCCCTGTAACGAATGAGATGTAATGAATCGGCATACAGTTAAAACAAAGGTTTGCTTTTAGTATGAAGTTCCAACGCTCATCAATATTCATTTTAAGAAATTTCTTGCACTTGTGTAAAAGATGTGGTAATTGGCAAAGTACACAAGAATCTTGCCTTAACTTTACGCTTGTTTTAAGAGCAACAGTTTTGTTGATGGATTTTGCTGATTTGTCTTGAATATTATAATTTCCCTTTACGCTCTGAAGACTTCTAGCTTATTTTTCGAAAGAAAATGTTTTAAAGATGGAAATGTCTTACAGCATTAACTCCCAACTGATTTTAAGTGAATCTTCTAGCTTATCTTGTAACGCATATATCAGAATTTCAACTGATTGCATTCTAGACCAAGTGTTTCAAAATTCCGAATAACTTCATTGCAGGTATTCGTTCATTGTTCACTATCATTGTTCGAATGGAAACAGATGTTGGTTTTACAGATTTTAAATTAAATAATTTTCTATACTGAGAAAATCCTAATTCCCTTTGGTTATCACATCTGTCGAGTAAAATGTCCTAAGAATTTTTGTAATTTTCAGAGGTTATTGCGAACCCCCTAATAAGTCTTGCAGCATCAGACGAAACTGCACTTTGAAGATATTGCAATTTTTGAATGTTAGTTAAAGATGCATTAGAATCAACAGAACTTAAAAATATGGATTTAAAACTTAACCAAGATTCAAACTGACCAGAAAACTTTAGAAGATCATACTTCGGAAGCTTTATATTCACATAGGATGAGGCAGATTTTACCGTCTTATAATCATTGAGCTGTGATTCTTCATTAAACGAATTTAGATGTTTTTATTTTCACTAATGATTCATCTGCCAAATCCTAAGCCTTATTTTAATATCAGATTCTTCACCAAAATCTTCAAGAATAGAGGAACCATAATAATATTCTTCAAGCTTGTCACGACATCTTTGCAGATTTGATTTTAATGCAAGAATTTTCTCTAAATTTTCTGATGCTAAAACATCGTTTACCAGTCTGCTGTTGCATCAAAACCCCATTGAACACTTCCTTTCAGGAAACGCGCCTTGGCCTTCATGTTGATTCTAGGGGGTGTTGGTTGCACTCACTTGTTTGTTGTTACGCTCACTTGTCTAACAGTAACATCAGTCCAAGCCCATGAAATACCTCATGGCAAGGAGCACAAGATACGCCTGCTGTTAGCAACAGCCTTGAGCACCTTACAGGTGACAGTGCGATTTAGCTCAGTTTCGCCCCCGATTTTCATGGACAGCACCCCGGGGGAACAGGTCTGAAGGTCTCCCACCTCTCTGCCCTTCCACCAAACCACACGAGAGGACTTCCGCCTCGCCGCACCGACACTATATATTTACAGTCATCCATGCCTTCTACGGGATTCGAAGCCGGATCCTTCGGCACGGCAGTCAGCGACGCTAAACACAATATCGGTTAGGCGGCACCACCAGTACTAGCTTTATTAGTAAACACCATTTTTTTCACACTTACGCCATATACAATTGCACGGCAAAATTACAAAAAAAAAAAAAAATTAAAAGCAGCATAGCAGCGTATGTTTAGAATTTCCGATTAAGTGTTAAGTGTTGGCATAAGCATTTTTCTTTTTTTCTTTCTTTTTTTTCAGTTTATTCGGTTTTCTTAGTAAGATGGCTTACATTTTTTTTTTTTTTTGTGTGTGTGTTTTATTATTAACGTTTTGTGTATTAACTTCATTTATTAGATATATCATTCTTTGCATTTACATCTCATAAGCTTCAATTCACAGCAAAATCAGAAAATATTTAAAAACAGCATGTCTTTAAAATTTCTCACAGTCTCGCGCGGTGAATATAAAGATATCTTATTTCGTGCAGTATTGCCACTGCTCCCTTTCAAATCGTTGAGTTGTTAATCCAAAATTCATTAAAAATATGAAATATAAAATTCGAAATTAAAAATTCAGGCTCCAAATATGTCAAAGTGCACATATTCGAGTGCGACGATGTTTTTCAAAATTTAAATTTTAATTATTTCATATTTTTTCACAATGCGAGGAACATACATACGTGCAGATTCTCCATTATTTAATTTCTTTAAAGATAATACACGGTGATCATATTTGGTGGCAACAATTTCGAAAGTGATTCGCCGTTTATAGTGGACGACGTAAAATCCCGCTTCCAGACTAATAGCCTATTCAGGTTAAAGTTCTTTTGGGTTAAAAAATTATTTCGCCAGGAAACAAAATTCTCCTAATGATAATAGCAACATCTAATTTCAAATGCCCCCCTTTCCTAGTATTTTTCTTACAACTATTATGCGGACTTATTCCGAACAATTATACCATTTTTAACAGAGCTGGCGTTACCATGGTAACGATGTTTGATTTCGGCTGACAACACGCTTCTTAGGAAAAATACCTGACATACGTATAATTTGTTACTTGTAGACTTGTCCAGAAATGGAAAAATTAGAGGATAACATTTCTATACTATTTTATGCACAGAGTTAGGTGCTTGTCTTATACCTGATTTTATGGAGGACGAAGAATTAAATGCCGGAGACATCAAACAGGAACAAGGAAAACGAGAGGAAGCATTAGATGATTTACAAGCACAGGAGCAAACGACAGATGTGCAAGAGATTAATATAACCCAGGAAATTCTGGTAAAACAAAACTACATAGTTTAATAGATCCCTAATGCTTTCAATTCTCGCATTTTTAAAGAATTTAAAGAAAAAAATATTTATTTAAGAACATGCGCATAGTTATGTATTCTGTTTATATGTTTCTGATAATTACTGTTTTATAGAAGCTAATATTATTCATTGTTTTTTTATGTGTGTGTGTAATAATTCGTAATAGATGCAGATTTTTCCCTCTGTTTGTAGGCTTTAGCAGAAGAAAGGGAAAATCTAATAAAAAGGAATAAAATTCTCCAAGAAAAATTATCAGTATTCATTAAGGGATCTGCTGAAAAGGTCTGCAAATTCATAAAATCATTGGTTTTTAGATTTTATTTTAAGATTATTTTATAAAATATTTCTAAAATTTTCCATACTTTCAGGATTATTTTCAGAAAATAGATATACCTTTGCATGCAGACGAAGGAACATTCTATGAAGTTTTGGGTAGACAATTTTCATCCATTAACCAATTTAAATAACTTTGAATAGAAATTTTTAATTTTCTTTTTAAATCCTTAAAAATGTTTCAATCTGTGCTATGCAATAAATTTTTTTGAAAGAAATAATATTTAAGCCCTAAAATAAACATCTGAATATTTAGCAATAGTATATACAAATTTTAAAACTTACAGTGAATTACCTAATAAGAAATTATAGATATGGATGCCTTTTTTGAACAGGAGATATAGATACCAAACTCAATGAAATTATTAGCTTTCATGAGCAGAGTAAAATTCAGCAAAAAGTTTTAAAAGAACAAATAAGTGAAACAGAAGAAATTTTGGAAGAATTAAATGAGAAATTCTGTCGGATAAAAGAAACAGTGGCCCTACAATCCATAAACAGCAAAACTGGCGAACGTTTTACAGAAGAAGTAAGTACTGTGGACTTTTTCTCTAGATTGATTCCTTCTATAAGACTCTTACTCACTCTCTTTATTTCAAATAGGAGGTTAAAGCACTTTTAAAGAAAGAAGGGGAAATACAGAAAAGTCTGCGAGAATTCCAAACTGAAACCATTACAAAAAGACATAATTTAAATGTCGCAACAGAAAAGAAGAGAAATTTGGTACGATACTTAATTTGTAAAATTTTATTGAAAAGGACAGAAAGTCTATGCATTTGTCGGTGCTCTGTTATCGGGATCAGATTGAGAATATGTATGTATGTGTTCATGAATGCAGGCATATATATATGTATATATATAATATATGTACAGTTGCTTGTGTTTGTATACACATACATTAGTACGCACAAGCTTAGATATATACATTTCTGAATACCATCCTGATTACAGAACAGTACCCATTCAGTCCCATTTGTACTAGATATTTTTATTTTATTCAGAAATTTAAACATAGTTATAAAATTACGTTTCCATTGTAATATATATATATATATATATAGCAGTAAACGAAATCAGGAATTTTAAAATTATTTCATTGAATCTAAAACAAAATGGTAAAACATTTTTAAACTTAAAAAAAAAAATAATAAATAAATAAATAAAAATTAAGAAGCAGTAATAATAAACAAACTTTTTAAATATATTTTAGAAAACGATGCCCCTGTTGTAAATCAAAACATTTCTCTGAATTGAAGAGAATCAATTAAATGCTATTTAGTAATAAAATTATAGCAAATGCGAGACTGAGTAATCATCACAAACAATATACTTCCTCTTAGAGAACCAAACTTCTAATGATTCAAATAACTGAAAACTTTCAATATTTAACCTTTCTTAACTTAATAATTAACATTTTTGGTAAGCGGTAAATATGTTAAACCTCTACAGTTGATAACCACCCATTTTATAATAAGCCTTTCAAAACCAGGTTTACTATTAATCACCTAGTCTAGACTAAATTTAACCAGATCCACAAAATGTTAGCTTTTTTAACTTTCTGATGATAAGTTATTATTAAACGAAGAAGCTATTTAGTTGCAACGAAAGTTTTCCGCAAAAAACGTTTTTAATAAAGTAAGAGAAAAAATGAAAGCAGTACCTTTAGTATGGGTTGTAATAACCACTCAAATCTATGATTTTCTGTCAACGTTTTAATAGTTTTTCAAAGCCTTCAGCTCAGAAACTTGGCGGCCGCGAGTCCAAAAACAGATCAACCTCGTTTCGGACGTCCTGTGAAGAGTAGAAGATAGCACCACCAAAATATAGCTGCAGGTGTGAAAAAATGTACAAGTCCGAAGGAGCGGTGTCGGGGCTATATGCTGAATGTGGTAAAACAATTCCATACAGAATCCAGCCGGTGAATGTAGACACATGAGGTCTTGTTGCATTATCTTGAAGGAAAATTACTTTTTTTTACTCAGTCCGACGTTTTTCAATGATAGCAGCGTCAACTCGGCCTAGGATCTCGTTGTACACTTTCCTGTCGAAGGTTTTAACTTTTTTCAGATACTCTTTGCGGATAATACCACGCCAGTCCCACCAGATAGAAAGCATGATCTTTTTATTAGTCAAATTGCGTTTTGCGACTCTGCCTACGGGCTCACTGTGCCCATGTGAAGTAAATCTACTTTTTGACGATCCGGTTCAGAATTTTCTCCTTGCATTCGGGCAGATTAGTGATGGCCCGAACACGTGTTCCTTATCTGTTTGAGTCAGCTCATGCGGCACTCGGCGATTGAACTTGACGTCAAGTTTATGCGATGCATAGCTTGGACTGGCACAAACTCCTTAGCAAACTCTCCGAATGTTTGAATACTAATCTTCTTCCATAAGTTCTCGCAGGCGGTCCTTATCCAAATTAGTAGGCTGGCCAAAGCGCTCTACTTCTTGAATATTATAGTCCTTGTTTTTGAATTTTCTGTACTAAACCTTCACAGATTATCACAGACCTTTCAAATTATGCATTAGTATCTAAAGCCATACACATGATTTGGTGATATTCTGTAGCTGTGTTTTTGCTAAGGAACTGGAAGTAAATGCTGGTTCTACTCCGGTAGTGTGATAGTTCCATTTCAGACATTTTATACTTAATGATAACGATACTTTGTTATAAATTTCACAACACAGTGTTCTAAAGCAAGTCTCTTTCTTTCAAATGTCAAAAAAATCGTTTGACAAAATATGATTAAACACGCCAACGCTAGCTGCTTACGCAGACGATATTTGCAGTGGCGAGAAACTTTCGTTAAATCCCAATTGAAAAGCTTTCTGCAAATTAACTGCATGAGTTTCACTTAATAGCTTCATAATACATTGGTTAAAGAATTATGTTGTAAGTAAAATTATAAAAACTTTTCCCCCTCTGTATTAGGCTGAAGGAACTCTTGATTTTGCAGAGTATGAAGTGATGTGCATTGAAATTGATAATAACACAGAAGCAATTCAGCAAATTAAAAAGGTATTTTGTTACTTTAAATTTTTCCTACCCATATTTTGTTTATTTATTTGAAAATTTTAGTCAGGAATTTTCTTTAAATTCTGCATACAGTGCCACATAAATTAACACACTGAAATTCAACTAGTTATTTGCTTTATGTGTATATTTATATTGGAAAATCAAAACTAACAATTTAAATACAAACTTTCTGAAAACCCATACATTTTATTTCCTGTCAAAAATTATACAACGTTACTATAAATGACATAATCGACATCTGCCATAAAACTCAACATTCTATGGATACATTAAGTTGAATAGAATACACTATTTAACTTTACAGATGCAAATTATGCAGCTGGTTTTATCTTACTAAATAATAAATTTAAATAACATATTTATAGATGTAATAGTTAAGTTAAATAATAAATAAACGATTATGCCAAAGGGTGCGAAGTCTCTCCCTCTGAAGGAAAAGGTCTTGTGGAAGCATTTCAATTAAAACTGGCTAGCACTCCTGTTATAGATAGCAAATATCTTGGAAACATCATGTAGCGAGTCCATTTGCCAATATAAACTATGTGTTCAGTGGTCTTATCCATTTGACTACATTTATAATTGAAACATTTATGAATTCTTCATTGTTTTCAAAAGAATCTTATGAAATAATTATTAAAATGATTTAGTCATACAAACATCTTCATATACATGCATGAATAAATAATTTAAAACATAAGATTTGCACAATATTCATATAATCCCTTGAAACAGTAAAATGAAATTATCAACTCTAAGATGACTACTCAAGGTTACAAATGATTTTGCTCTTTTGTAGAGGTGGTCATCCTAGAGATAGAATATTGAATACTGATGTTTTCAGAAATCTTGATCAGTTTCAGAGATGACTCTATTAGGGAGATAGTTGCCACAAGACAGCTTATCCAATTGCATAAACAATAAACATAATTTGATATGACTCACTTAAGAGAAAGAGCATTAAAAAATATACAAAAAGCCAAAATATAATATGACCAACAAATGTTGCAGACTAAAAGGAAACTTATAAGAAAGTATTTTGACTGCTTTGCAAGCAGCAAACATGTATGCCCTATTTAGAATTCAAATTTAGGCCAACAAATGATGTAGGACACAAATCTTTATTAACCGTCATATTGTCCAGGTGGCAATATCTGCAGTTATAAAAGTATGAGCAAAAATCTAATTCAAACAAGATAAAACCAGTTTTCTCACCTGAAATTTACCTGTATACCTATAATGATAAGTTTAAACTTTTGATATAAATTTCTGCTTCTTCATAATTCTCCAACATATAGATGTATTTAACCTACAAGTCAAATTTTTTAATAATATTCTAGTGACATAGAGTTCAATAAATGAAAATTCAGGTTAACTTTTAATTTATTATGCAATTATACAAAATGACTGGGTACTTTCTAATTAACTGCATTCTCAGAAAAATTTGGCTATTCATCAGTGACTTAGCATTGTGAACTGGCTTTGTGAATACCAAAATTAACATACCAAACATTGTCATATTAAAACTATACCAAAAATAAGATAGTTCTACTGAATATTGAAACTGGAAGTGAAGATAATCAGAAAATACCAATTATTGTTTTATTACTCAATTAACTTTTGTCATATAATTTCCACTGTTCCATAATAACAGTATGATAGAACTGAACAGGAGCATTCACAATTTTATACATATATTTTGCAAATTTACTTTTAACCACATCACATGAAAAACGGAAGCACAAAAGATAAAAAAATGCATAATTCTCTTTCTCACTTTTTTATTCTGAAGTGTGATTTTCTTCTACTCTAAATTACAGTGAAGACTAGAGTTAAAAAATGTTCAACTTGCTGAGATTTTTTAGTATTTATTATTATTTTAACACAGAAATTCAATTTCCCAATAACAGACAAATCTTCAATCGTCATTACAACATCTAGAAAGAAATATAAAAATTATTAAAGAAGAAAAATGTGCTAATACAATTCAAAATTCAAATGCCAATTATAGATATTTAATTTCCTACTTAGTTATTCAACCCATATTTCAGGAAATATTTTTATCCATTTATAAAGGTTGGATAAAAAGTCGTAGCAAATGTTAATACTAGTTGAATTGTTGACATAAGTACTAACATTTACAATCCCTTGATTATAATTGTCTTATTATTATAATTACCACCTTCTGCAAAGTTACTAAATGGCATTGCATGCCATAAGCATGTCCACTTTTGTTAATAGTGCACAAAGGCAACCTTAAAGCATGAATAACCTCCTATCTACTCTTGCACTAGACTTCTTAAGGAGATAATAGTTAGGTGAATATAGCTAACACCATCCAATATTCTAGTATTTCCCATTCTCAAAGTTGCAGATTTGTGATAGCGCTCACATCATGACACCACACAATTTTTTAATGGAGGATGATGAGATTTACATTATCTGCATCCAGTACTCAAAAGAAAGTAATGACACTTGTTGAGGACAAATCCCATCATCCTCCAGGATAAGGTACGGTGTCATAATGTGAGCACTATCCTGCATTTCCTGTGGTGGTGGCAATGGAAGGTACTGAAATACCCACAATATACACGTGATATGAGTCCATAGTTACATGTTATACATCTATTAAAGAGGATGTTATCAGTGTTATGGGAAAATCGTTGTGGGATAACAGCACATGTGAACATGTTATAAGATGTCTTCCAGTACACTCATAGAAAGTAGGAAACACGGCAGATGATTATACTGAGAGATTGCTTGTGTCTGTACCTATGGCAATAAAGTCTTCCCAGAACTATTAAAGTGTTGCCACTATTTTTTATCTCCTATTTTATTATTTGTTTCGGCTCATTCTTCCCCTACCTCTCAAAGAAAGAGGAGACAGAGTGTTTAAAAAAGAATGCTAATTGGTTGTAGATTTGTGAATAAATGTCCAGTTACTTCCAAACTGAATGGAATAAGATAAGGTTTTTAGACCTGACAATTTTCCTCCCAATAACACCTTTCAATGAAAATATCTGAAACTGAGGCCCCATGGAAGAAAAGTGTCAAAGAACATGTATTTCACGCTGAATTATTTGGGGGGGGGGACTTTTCTGTGATCGAAATTATCCAAGGTATTTTTAATCCAATTTTGAGAGACAGAATACGAATATTACTATATAAAAGTATGCATATAAAGTTATGAATACAAATTCCTAAGCAATACCTTTTATGGCAGAAAAGCAAAAATATACAAGTATGGAATTAAATTCTCACAGGGGGAAAATGCTACAATTAAAAAATGTTTTATTTTATGCAATTTAATTTTATACAGCTCCTAAAACAATACTTTTTCTATTGGTGGAAAAGATCATTGGTAAGTCACATAATTGTAACAATTTTTCCAATGCCAATTTAGAATAATTATCTTAACTTACTTTAAATGGTGTCAGGAGACTAGAATGATACTAGTCTGAAAAACCTACCCTCTGTGATTTCATTTCTTAAAATGAATATATAAATTTGCAGCTAGCCATTCAAACCATGTTTAATTTTGCATTCATTTTGAAATCTTGCTTATTTAATATTTTGATTTTATATTAGAAATACAATTTAACTTTTAATCTATCAAAATGTATAGCCATTAGATCTCAATTTAATAGTAAAATCTCTCTTCAGGGACTTCTCTTCCCAGAATACATAGGTCAGTAATCAACTTCACTTATTGTAACAGAATCAAATCAAATGAAATCATGATTCTTCAATACTAAACCATCCTCTTCAGAACCACTTCTATCAGCATAATCCACTCAAGTAAGCCCTTTCCAATAAACAAGATATTCATGCATAATTATGACACCTTTAATATGCATATCCATTCTAATTTCTTCAATACATTATCTAAACATTTTGTAAGTTTGTTTTAATTAAATACAATAAAGCATATGAGGCCTATCTGCCTAAGAGATATTTTTATAGAGGAATTTCCAAGGAAACCTGGCTTACATTTGCATAATATTTAGCATTTTGCAGTCATCTGTTTTTACATTCTCTCTGAATTTGTATTTCTATAACTTCCTATTACAGTAATACGTTACATTTTTATTACTAAATATGAGAAAAAGTATATTACTACAATCATTAATAATACATACCCTTAAGAACATTAACTCATTCATAAGCTTAAAAACTTTCTGTACACTGAAAATTATTTACCAAGTGTTTATTCTTTAGATTTGTTGCTGAATTCTGTGCATGCTAAGAAAATCCAGAATTTAGAAAGCCTTTAAATGAAATATACAAGCTAGCACAAAGCATCCATCACTATTTGATAAATAAGTCTTTCTTTTATAATCAGAATTCCTATATCCAATGCAAAATTAATCATTTGGGATTAGCCTTTTGTACACACTGATTAACCAAACCTTTATAACCACCCTCCTAATACATTGTTGCTTTGCCATTGATACACAGAAAAGCTGAAGCATGTCATGATGGTATTTGAGAAGTGCCCAGAAGATGATTGTATCATCTGAACACTTTTCCATAATATAACTGGTGTACTCAGTAGGATTAATAACTGGTCAGTTAAAAGCTAGAGCATCAACTAAAATTTATCAGCATATTCCCCAAAACACCATAGAATAGTTTACACCTTGTGGTAAGGAATATTGTCCCGAGAGATTTTATTTCCTGTGGGGAAGATAGAAAATATTAAAAGAGATACAGCAGTGAATGTTCAGATAATCATCAGTTGTCATTAAGTTTTCATAATAACCATTGGCCTGAGAGATAGCCATGAAAATATCTCCAAAAAATATTTCCACCATAGGTTTGTTTATATTCAGCAGTATATGGACTGATCTTTGTTTGCTTAGAAAACAGTGTACTTAAATATGGCCATTGATGGATGTTAAAGATTCAGCCAGGTAGCTTTTTTTCATTGTTGTATGTTCAAGGGCCTCTGTAGCTGTAAAGTTGATTTGCTGAATTAACAGAGCCCTAAGGAGCATCTGCCACATACAGTCTGTGCACTCAGCTGTGTGTTCAAATACACTTGTAATTAATTGGACCTGCATTTTATTCAGCTCTCAGTTGAGCCACTGGCAAATCTTCAACATCTACAGTTTTTAATCAGGTGCAAATGTCTAATACCTCCAAATCTACTACCAGTTTCACAACCTTCCACTTTTCTTGGATATTACAACAGCTCATAAATATTTAATCAGCAATCTTGTTTGAGAAATATCCATTCATGGCATTTGTGCCATCACAATTTGGTCTTCATAAAGTTGCTTAAATCTGCAACATTCCCCATTACATGCATGTGTATTTGGCAAAAACTGCAATAACTCAATATCTTTGGCAGTCATTAAATGATATTTATATTATTCCAAAAAGTATATTTTTATATTATAAGGTTGTCATAATCTTTTTGCTGAAAATAACTAAAAGCAAAAAGTAGGTTTCATATCATATTTCTTTTCTGCATTTTGTACATGTTAAGTTACTATTCAGTTTTTCTGCACATTCAGAAGTGACATATAGTATTATTTACTATTTACGCTGCAAAAATGCATCTGTGAGCTAAAAGAAGACTAGCTTTATACACTGCTCGACATTGAAAATGCAACACCAAGAAGGAGGGGTCAGAAATTTATGCAAATTTTAGAGTAGACGCACGTCACTGAGTTATGCGAATGATGTGAAATGTGCAGCTCTCCAATACACGTGAAGTGAGATATAAGCGAAGGAACGTGCAGAATGGGAAATATTCGTGTCATTATTTCTGCCAGACGAATTATCGAAGAAAGTTGGTTTTTGTCCCGGAGGATACATGTAATAGGAGAGAATGCCAGGCCACCGTCAACAAAGGTACTTCCAGCACATAGACGATTTTACGAGTGGTATGGTGATTGGACTGAGAAGGCGGGTTGATCCTTATGTCAAATCGCAGCTGATACCCATGTGGATGAGAGCGCGGTGCATCGGCTATGGCGAACATGGTTGGAACAAGGGAATGTGGCAAGAAGGAGGGGTGCAGGTGCAGCCAGAGTGACGTCAGCACGTGTGAATTGATGCATCTGCCGACAAGCTGTGGCGATTCTGCAGCATGTGCAAGATACCCTGAATGTTCCAGTGTTGACCAGAACCATTTTTCATCGATTGGTTGAACATGGCCTGCACTCACGGCATCCGTTAAGAAGATTACTATTGACCCCACAGCATAAATGCCAACGTTTAGAATGGTGCCGGGCTGGAGCGATGTGGATGACAGAATGGTGAAACGTCGTGTTCTCAGACGAGTCACGCTTCTGTTTATCCAGTGACAGTCACCGCATACGTGTGTGTCGTCGATGTGGAGACAGATCTAATCCGGCAGTAACTGTGGAACACCTCACAGCGCGACAACATGGCATAATGGTTTGGGGCGCTATTGCCGACGATTCCAGGTCACCTCTAGTTTGTATTCGGGGCACTATGACGGCTCAACGATACTTGGATAATGTACTGTGGCCAGTGGCAATCCCCTACCTTCAGGGGCTGCCTAATGCAATTTTTCAGCATGATAACGCCCGACCACACAGTGCTCGCATCTGCCAACATGCTCTGCAAGGTATACAGATGCTTCCCTGGCCACCGTACTCTCCTGACCTGTCACCAATCGAACATGTGTGGGATGTGATTCGACGCTGTTTGTAGACTCTGCCAATGCCTCATTCAGAAGATGAACTGTGGCAAATGGTTGAAAGGGAATAGAGAGCCATCTCTCAGAACACCATCCGCACTCTTATTGACTCTATGCCTAGACGTGTTTCTTCGTGCATCGCTGTCCACGGTGATCCTACATCCTACTGAGCCGACGCCATTTTCGCTCTGTATTCTGATTATCATTTTGAAATAAAGATCACTTATTGCTGCTTGCTGTCTTTTTTCCAAATTTCATCACTTTCTGACCACTCCTTCTTGGTGTTGCATTTTATGCCCTACTCCTAAAGGAAGAAAATGATAAACTAACTTTGAAAATACTATACTTTGAGCATAAATGGCATGTTTTAGAAACTGATGACAATTATATGTAACAATAGAACTGTCATAACAGCCAAAAGGCTTACATCAAAATAAAAAAAATGTCTTCGACTTTAATCATCCACTCATTTAGCATCATCATGATGTTACTGATTAGATTTCATTTCTAATCTTCTATAGCAACATCTTGAAATCATTTTGCAATATGTTATTACACTAAGAACATTTTGGCATTTTATTTGTTGTCAACATTCAGCATTCATTTCTTCAAGACTTCTTCCCTGAATGTTGAAATCTAGTAAATCAGAATGAAACGTGCACATTTCTATAATTATTTTAATTTTTAGTATAATGCTTAATGTGATCTTAGATGATATTTCTAACATTATACTTGGACATTGAACACAAATTATACTGATATAAACAAAACTTTTGGCAATATGTTATAATGTCATTAAAATGTACTAAAACATATACCATCATATTCTATACATAATTATAAATTTTGTTTGTGCACAATAAATGTAATCTTTCTGTACTATAATATTTTTTTGTTTCCATCTGATCATACTGTGACAACAATGTTAATAATAATATTACTTAAGCATGCAAATTCCAAAATTCCTGTTGTTGGTTAACACAGAAAATATTGTTAACTTAATTCTCAAGTTTCAAAATGGATACAGCTGCTATAAGAATCATTTATCTGAAAAATTTTAATTTGAAACTATGATAAACAACATAGATCATGGATACTTTAGCTATCGGAAAATGTGTCATCATTTTATAAATTTTTTCAGTATTGAACATACAATAGCAAGAAAAAAATATATAAAACTTGAACTTTTAATTACCTATGAAATCCCTACTTAAACAAGTTACTATTTTAACTTTCTGATTAAAAATTAATGTAAAATAATTTATTTCTGACCACCTTGTAATTTTAAAATAAATCAAAATACACTTATGCCTTTTACAGTTGAAATACCTTTATATCTAACTTCTTTCTTTTTCCTATTTGCTTTTTGGCCCGAAGGGACAATTTGCCCAGAAGGGCTATTAATTTTGTTTTGGCATTCTGTGTTATCCACTATAAAATGGCATTTCACTTTTCGAATTGTCACCACCAAATATTACAGCCCTGCATTATACTTATAGAAATTAAATAATAAGGAAGCTGCATGAATCTATGTAAGTTTCTCATATTGTGAAAAACCAACAGTATCTAGAGACATCAAATTTTGAATAACGTAGTCCTCCACTCGAATATGGGCATCTGGAAGCCCAAATTTGGAATTTTTTTTATTATCTATTTCAAATTATGTAAAGATTTAACAAATTTTTGATAAGCAAACTCAATGTTTTCAAAGGAATGGTAACACTGTACAGAAAAACAAACTTTTTTTATCTTCAGTGCATGAGACTGTGTATAAAAAATTCTATAGAAATTCTCGTTTTAAATATTTCGTGATACTGCTGTTGAATTGAATTTTGTGGTTTAAGTGCGATGAACATGATATTTAATAAATAAAGGTAACACAAAAAACATTAAAAAAATGCCCCTCTGGGCATAATATAAAATCTAAAGGCTTTCAGATTCTTTTTTATTTATTTATTATTTTTTATAAACTATCTGGAATGGTACGGTAATTAATGAAAGCTAATTACACTAGCCACAAATCTGAATCCTGTGCAAGGCATGGGCATTTCTTTGTGGAATGGGTGCATTTAAATCTATCATTATGAAAATCCTCTTGAGAGTTTTGTGGTAATAAAATACAGGTAACACAGATTTTTATCGTTTAGAGTACTTTCAATCAAAAAGGGATAATGCTTATGCTGATTGTGTTAGCACTTTGACTAAATTAAATAAAATTAATCCTTATTTT
>KK121769.1:63438-79372 GCA_000611955.2 Stegodyphus mimosarum
GTTTTCGTAATTTTCGGCGTGTGTGACGTGCTTGCATTACCTTCTGGATGCATACGTGAATAAAACGGGTGCAGCCCTCTCAGCTGGCGGTTTCTTACACGGCGTGGGTTTTTTCGACATTTTCGAAATGGGGAATGTGTATGCAGTATCTTGTGGATGTATGCGAGAATGCGGATGCATACGCAAATAAAGCGGGCGCAGCCCGCTCAACTGGCATGCTTGCCAGCAGGAAAATCGCTGAACACTGGTAGTTAGGTCGAACTTCCGAATCCCGGCGAACGCGTGGGTGTTTTCGTGATTTCCCGCATTTGCAGTGTATTGGATGCATAAGGGAAATAAGCGGGCGTCCAGGTGAACAAGCGGGCGCAGCCCGCTAAGCGGCGGGTTTGCAACATACAAAATCTTAAACACTGGTAGTTTTGTCCAACTTTCGAATCCTGGCGAACAAGCGGGCGTCCCGACGAACAAGCGGGCTCAGCCCGCTCAGCTGGCGGGCTTGCCCGCTAGTCGTCTATGAAAAGCTGTTTCTTTTTTATTTGTTTAATTTCTTTTATACATCGTTTTAGATTTATTACATTATTTGAATATAAATTGTGGTAAATCTTCAGATGCTAAAATGTTTGTGCACTCTGAGTTATAAAATGAATGAGATTAATGCTATTAAGTGAACCTAGCACCGATAGTGAACTTTAAAGAGCACATTTATTCTATTGTGGTTTATACGGTATTGACAAAGTAGGTTTAATTCAAAATTCGTTAACTCTTAATTCAATATGTTTAAATGAAATGCAGGAAAATTGCATATAATTTAATATTCTGTACAAGGAAGTCATGTGGTGTACGCATCAGATTTTTTTATACTAGTAATTGAATAACAAAGAGTATGGTACCTTTTTCTACTGATATTATGCTTGGCGATGATTACAGATTTAAGTTAAATGCACTAAGCAATGTTGATGAGGAAAAATTTAATAAAAATTTCTTTCCTTACGCTAAAAATAGATTTCATTAATTCTTACTCATAGGCCAAAAGATTACATTTAGTGTTATATGAATCAAGAATAATGGATTAGTTGACATAAACCCAGAATTTATGGCAGACAAAATATTGGTAATTTAGAGAAGCATTGGAACCCAAAATTTTGGGATGGCAAAAATTTAGAACTTGGGAAGGCAATTGCAGAATTTAGAACCTGCATCAGGCGGTAAGATACTTGCGCCTGCTCTCAATAAGCCTTAAGTATATGTGAGAATTTATTTTTTCAGGACTCAAAACGTATTAAAAATAGTTAAACTAATACAATTCAGGCTTAATTGCCTCAGTGAGCAATAGAAGCAAGACAAAATTTAATGGAACAACTTGTCTTTCATCACCAATCTCATGATACATAGCCAATAATGTATAGTGGATGCTATTAAGCTAGGCTAAAATTATACTTTACAATCAGTAAATACGAGTACAACAGACTGCACTATTCTTTAACTTTCTGATTTAATCCAGCTTATTATTTTTGGCAGGCTGTTATTATTACAGTAACTTTATGAAAATTAAAGTTTAAACTTTGGATTATGTTGAAAACAGTTTCTAATTCTGAAGCTACAGCAGGATCTACAAAGCGAAAGCATGTTTCAATGTCCACTAAACAAAGAGTGGAATTGACAGAAAAAATGGATAAAGCTATTATCGGTCTCAAAATTATGGAAGTAGTATGGCACTGGAAAGTGAACTTTCTTTATTCTAGGATCACTATTCTAGGATCTCGTGAAAATGGGGACATTAATTTAGGGTAAGAATGCCTAGATGAATTTGTGGATTTGGGAGTCAGATGCTTCTTCTTTCAATAGTTATTTGAAGCCATGATTTTCAAGTGAACATCAAAGGCTTTAGTAAACTGTATTTGCTTAATTGAAATACTTTTGATTTAGTGCTCCTTTCAGTAGTAAACATGGCTCCTGTGAAATGAAATGAGCACAGTGCTGATTTGAAATGCAGAGTCATTTAGAAAAAGAAATGAAAATCGTGCTGTAAAAGAAAATGGAAATCAGGCTGCAGCAAGGATATTTTGTGTTAGTGTAAGCTCTACATGTGAGTGGAAGAAAAATAAAATCCCTATAATTAATATACCCAATAAAAATATGCTTTATGTAAAGGAGTAACAAAATGGCTTATCCTAGGAAAAATTGTTGTAAACTAGGCCCTAGAAAATCGGCGGAATGGATTAATTGTAACAAGAAACAGCATATGTTTGTTTGCCTTAAAGTGGGCCAAAAAAAAAATTCAAATAAAAGTGAAAACTTCAAAGCAACTTTGGGTTGGTGTAGTAGGTTCATGGTAGGGATTAATTTATTTCTAACAGAAAAAACAAAAGTTTTGCAAAGGCTTCCTAAAAATTTGGAAAACAAACTGATAAGTTTCCAGAAGTAAGTTGCTAACCTACAAAAGCAAAAAATAATTGTTTGCTCTCACATATTGGAAATATGAATGAAATTCCACAAATGTGATGAAGATGATAGCCATGAATCTGAAGGTTTTTGAATATCGCAAACTAATGGGGAAATTTTGCAATTAATGGATTTTGTAAAGAAATGTAGATAAGGGATACTAAATGAAGATAATATAACAGAAGTTTTTCATTGTGATGCCAATGCCCTAATCATCAATCAATTAACAGATGATGGAATCTGTAGCATGGTTCCAGATCCAGAAAATACTGCTACTGATAGTGAAGAAAGTGACAGAGAGGTTATTGAAAATGAAAAAATTTTGACTCACAAGTTAGTTGGAATTCTCGACACAGCAATTACAGGGCTAAATAAATCACATTGAAAGAATTGTTCAATAAAATAAACAAATAAACATGAAAACTTTTTTTTTTTAAATTTAAATTTTGATCTAGGGGTAAATTTGTAAATTTTGATCTTTTGTGATCTAAAAGGCATCCTTTAGATCATAAAAGCTTAATTATTTCATAAATCATGATTTTATATTTTTAATTTTGGAATTTCTACATGCCATCTTGCTAGATTTAAATTGATGATCTAATATCCGTAAAAATTCCAAATCCGAGATCGCCGAAGTCCCAATAAGTCCAGATCTTGGACTTTGTACTGTACTTATACGTTAAAAAAAAAAAAAAAAAATAAAAAAAATATTTGAACCTTTTAATAGAAAAATAATATTTCAATCAGTTTTTGTACAAATGCTCAGAGAAGTCACAGATTTTGCTTTCATAAGAAAGAAACTTTGCAATTTTGTTCATAGCAATAGTCACAAAGGATACTGGATCTAAATTTAGTCCTTGTTTTAGTAACAACATTGAAAATACCCTTGCACTTTTCATTTCTATGGGAAATTGTCAGGATGTCCAACATTATTATTCTAGACAGTTCACTGCACTTAAAAAATTCCACCAGGACCCTTCATTTTCCAATTAAATTCCACTGGAGGTCAGTCTTCGCTAGTTTTATAACTTTATCCAGTTTTCAAATTTCAAACTGCAATTTATCAGCTGCAACATTAAAATCATCATCTTTCTAAAATGAAATAAAACTGGAAATCTATTAAAAAATGTCACATATTAAAAAAAGATGCATTTGCTAAAGCAGAAACAAATGCAACTTTAGCATGTAAAATCACATCATTGTCGACTGGAAATTTATGTAGTATATAATTGCATACTAAGCAGAAGTATCTTCTAATGTGAAAGCAGAACTTATTTTTGCTCTCCTATAAAAATTCTTCCATTACTTTGCTAGTTGCAGCCCCTATTACCAAATCTTCCTTCTTTCTTCTGATTTTCTCTTTTACCATATATCACATGATATATAAAATTAGAAGATTAAACAAAGATTGGTTTTACAGTCTTTGATAAAATATCTTCAAACAGATCAATTATCAATGATTCCAAAGCATAAATTAATGGAATGCTGTACTGCCGAATTGTGTTAAAAACATTGAATAATGGCAAAATAAAACATTAAAAAAGAAAAAAAAAAAAAAAAAAGAAAGCTTTGTAAGGTCAAACAGACAAAAGCATGAACATTTGCTCTTCAGAAGATAATTTATGCTTTAAAAAAAAACTGGCTATTTTAGAGATGCTCATTCTGAGAATGTTCCTTGTGTATACTTCTGGATTAAACGCCTAGATGTACAAGACTCATTCAAAAGAAAAAATTAAAACATGAATATTGCAAAACACCTTGAAACATCTGAATACACAAGCTATCACTTTAATCTTACCTTCTCCTAGCCCTCATTTCCCTCATACGTCCAGGAGGTGATCGTCTCCACAGAGGTGGAGCTCTCCGCACTGCCATTGGAGAAGGACGAGGGGGACGAAACCTTTGTGGAGCAGGATGAAATTGAACAAGTGAAACATTTATTTCTTGGCCATCAATTTGCCCTTTCATAATGAAAAGAAGAAACAAGAATTAAAAAGTTTTATTAGTATACAAGCATTTCTATATTTCATCAAAGAAAGACTTAAAATTGAAAATCAATTTAAGAGAACATAAAACTTTTTCTTAAAAGACATGCATATGCAATGGCAGAATAAAAACTATGCTCAATACACAAAAAATTACAAAAATAGCCCCTATTCCAATAAAAAGTGAAATAATACTGAAACACAGATTAAAGTTCTTCAAAGTTTTTGCATTTTATGCGTTGTTTTTTTCTTAATTTCAGATAAATGACAGAATACTTTTATCTTTTCCACAGTTTTTAAGCAATTAATATTTTTTCCCTATCCACAGAATTCAACAAGTTTTATTTCATAAAGTCATCTATATTTATCATAATTGAATGTAACTGTACTGTTCTCATTATTTAAATCTTTTCTCAGTGGAAATATTACATAACATGCATATCACATATAAATGGCAAAACTTATTACTGACTGCTAAAGAAGGAAAGTTACTAAGATATTTTCAAGAAATTTAAATGCCTGTATGTAAATGAGTATTAATACATAATACTTGTCAATTACAGATGCCAGGCTTTCAAGATCTCCAATATATTTATTTCAGTAGTGTCATTATAATTTTGAAGTGCAGTGGCAAGTTTACATAATCAGCATTAAAAATTTATCCAGACTTACAAAAATTCAAAATCAGCTACTGCTGCACGATGGTCCAAAACTATACATTTTTTCGTAATAAGTAAATCTTCTCAGCAGAGGCATATCTTCGCTGCATTATCATTCTTCCATGCAATAGAAGTCTGGAAGAATTGAGAGATAGAGGGAAGATAAAGAATAGTGGTAGCTCTTTTTGCTCTCAATATTTTTTTTTTTTCTGCTCATACATAATGGGCATTGATCCAAGGTAACAATGTCAGAACTCCTTGCCATTTAACTCCTTTACAATAGTTTTACAATGCATAATTGATGTTTAAAGATAGATTTGTAATTAGAAATGACCTGGAGAGCAAGAAGATCACAGTTTTAATAAATTTGTATTGACAAACATACAGATTTTGATATCACTGCCAAAATAAGTGCTATGTAAAAAGAAAACAAATCTCTAAAATTGTCTGTACCAGCTTCATATGGAGTCACAGATAATCAAGTTAACAGTTTCAAATAGCTGCCATTTTTAAAGCATAATTCGTTCCGAATTTATTCCTTTTTATTGATATACAAGAGCACCAAAGACATTGTAATATTTGCTGATCTAAACTTCCTGAATGAAACCTGTTTGCATTTTAAGATTTCTGTTTTTCATTATATTGTAATCCTGATCATAGGAATGATCAGGAAATTTAATAAGTTTCTAGAATAAAACTCTTCTTCTATCCATTATCTTGGCAAAAGGAATATTATCATTTAAGCAACACATAGCATGGATTAATGTAGTTTTAACAGCTTTTATCACAAGATGGAGTACTTGGTTATGAACAAATTTACAGTTTTCTAATTACTATTGTTGTAGTCACACCAATAAGGACAGTAAGAACATTTTGCCTCCCCACCATTTAGAACCAGCTTGAACAGGCCTTTTTCTTTTCCATTTTAATCTTAATATGCTCAGATTGTTTAGTCCAACTTAAAACAAGAAACAAACATATATTCTAACATGCAGAGCCAGGACAGAGTGAGGCAAGTGAAGCCCTTGTATAAGGTGAAAAACTACAAAAAAAGTGCCGAATTAGATAAAAAAATTCATTTTAAAAAAGAAATTACAGATGTTAACTTTCAGCATTTAAACATATCCAGAAGCACCATTAAACATTCTAATTAAAGCAACAAAGTTTTATTAACATTACTTAAGATAGTTTTAAAGTAATAAATTCTTAATGCATCTTTCAAGAAAGCACTACATCGCCTAGTAAATGCCATTTTGCTAATATTCGTAATTCTCTTATCTTTCTCTGCATCCAAACATAGTTCTTATTGCTTTTATGTCACTGCAACAAGATTTCTCTAGATGTCCTCTTACATTTGTTCTTGCTTCATAATTTTTAATATAAATATTTTGAGTTTTTATGTATTTTTGCATTGTTGCGAAGTGAAAACTGAATTAATTGAATGAGAAATACTGAATGATCTGTGAAAAACTTTTGTGTGTGTGTTTGTTTAATTTCTTTTATACATCGTTTTAGATTTATTATAGTATTTGAATACAACATGTGCAACAATTAGATAATTTTTCAGATGATATATATAATTTTTGTGCATTCTGAGTTATAAAATGAATGAGATGTAATGCTGTTCAGTGAACCTAGTGCCAGAATGTCACTACGGTAAACAAATATATTGAATTTTAAAGAGTGCATTTATTCTGTTGCGGCTTATGCGTTATCAACTAATAGATAGTAGATTTAATTCAATCCAATAAGTTTAAATGAAATGCAAAATGCGCATGATTTTATATTCCATACAAAGAAGTCATGTGGCATACACATCAGATTTTTAATCACAGAGTTATTAGTCACATATTTTATTTTTAAAATTGCAAGAAACAAATACAAGATTTATAAAATTTTAAAAAATACTAAATTTTATTAACACTACTTGAAACATTCTTTGTAAGAGGATTGATGTAAAAATTTATTTTTCATATATTTTTACTAAAAGCTGGATATAACCCA
This sequence comes from Stegodyphus mimosarum, assembly GCA_000611955.2. NCBI lineage: Eukaryota > Metazoa > Arthropoda > Arachnida > Araneae > Eresidae > Stegodyphus > Stegodyphus mimosarum. The sequence continues at coordinate 70,529 of KK121769.1, forward strand.
AAGTGCCAAACTCTTAAAGCCTAAATTATCTTGTAAATTTTAATTTGAAACTATATGCTATGAAATATGTACATCAACACAGAATTTTCGCTTTTATGGCAAAAAGCAAAATATCAATTCAAATATAGTCAGGTTTCAATGAGCCAAAAATAAAGGAACTCCTCCCACCCCCTGAAAAAGAAAAATACTGAAATCTGACCTTGAATTAATTCGATTATTGAAGTGCTTGCTTCAATATTCACCGTGACTTATATCTGAATTCAATACATTTGGTAATGAAAGAGGCGGTTTCTAGAGGGTTGGTTTTGACATGCCTCTAAGAGTAATTTTCAAGTAATAACATTACGATTAAATATCATCTGCTTAATTCTCAGCTATTCAATGGGAACTGCAGTATTGTTTTGACACCTCAATTTGTAAAATACACCTATTATTACTTAATCTAAACATCTGTTTAATCTTCCCAGGTGAATAACAAAGGGAGATAACCATCCCATCTTTAGCTTGCATTCCAAGAACACCAAGTGAATACAATAATAACATATGTAAATGAATATTAATTTGTACTAGTAGTTTGCACAGGTAGTTTTGTCCCTCAAGGACTATTGTTTTCATTTTGTGATTTTGCATTGAATCACTCTGAATGTCCGTTTCACTTTTCAAATTGTTGCCACCAAATATTATCGTCCTGTATTATATCTGTAAAAATTAAATAATGAAGAATCTGCATAAATTTATTTATGTTTTTCGCACTGTGATAAAACAACAGTACCTAGAGCCATCAAATTTTGAACAATGTAATCCTACTGCAAATATGGGCATCTGGAAACCCAAATTTGAAATTTGTTTTATTATTGATTTCATATTTTGTAAAACTTTAACGAATTTTTGATTAACAAACTCAAGGATTTCAAAGCGAGCAATGGCTATGTTGTATGGGGGGGGGGAATTTATCTTTAGCGCGTGTGACTGTGTATCGGAAATTCTAAAGATATGCTCAATTTAAAATTATTTTGCAATATTGCTCTTGAACTGAATTTTATGGTTTAAGTGCGAAGAACACGATATTTAATAAATAAAGGTAACACACAAAATGTTAAAAAAACAACCTTTGGACATAATTTAAAACCTGAGTTTTTTTTTTTTTTTGTGTGTGTGTGTGCGTGTCTAAGAATCTAACAGTATTTTAAATAACTACCAAATAATAAATTAGAGACTAATAATCCTAATTTAAGTGGTTCTACCAGGGCCAAGAGGTTAAACATTGTTCAATACTGGTAATCTGTTCTAGAGTCTAATCTAGCCGCATGAGATGGCCGCATGGTCGGCTTTCATGATTTCCCTCAGTGTGAATCTAAGCCACTTTTCCTAACATAAATCCTTCAACTTCCTTCTCTTAGACTGACAATTCCTCTGCCATACTGACATAACTAACCAACCAACCTAATTTATGAACAATAAAAAGTATAAAAATGTGTACAGATTAAACTACATAAAAATAAATTATAGTATAAACTAAACTACATAAAAATATATAATGTACATATATGTTCAAAAACATAATTGCCACTTTCTAAATAAAATAAGTATCTTACATGAAAATTTTTTATATTCAGTATATTAGCATAACATGAAAAAATATTCAATATAAATTTCACAATGATCAATATAACCTAAAAACTTTTGAAATTAAATTTAGAATATGACTTCAGAATAAGAATAATTTTATATCCATTATCAGATTATTAAAAATCTTTTTTATATAAATCCCCTTCCTCTTTCCCACTTCACACTTTTATTTTGGGATCCCTTTACACACATTTTTTCAAGCTTTTAAATACTTAATCTCAGATTAAAAATAACAATATAAAACTTAAAATTACTCATTATACAGCAAAACTATGAAAAAAATTGTTTTCAAATATAAAATGTAGCACAGATGAAATAACATAATAAATAAAAGGAAAAGTTGAACACTAAAGTCATGCATGAATTTCCAGTAATTCATATTTAATAAATATATACTCAAACTTGAATGTAATAAATATACATAATAGCATGAGTATTAATTTTGCATAAAAATTAGTTTAGTCTTATAATAACATGGACACAAATGTTAGGATGAAACATCAGATGATATCACAAAATTGGACTACATTTGTATTACTATGCAGAATCAGATCTAAATCGATTAAAAGTACAAAGGAACAGAATTCTCAAAAGAAGTACAAATGTAATAAGCCCTCCTCACCTCCATCCATATATTTTAAAGCTTTCTCTGCATCCTCAGGATTTTCAAATTCTACAAAAGCAAAACCACGGGATAGATGAGGTCGATCACGATCAATCACAAGATCCACATTTCTCAAAGGACCATATGTACCGAATATCTCCTGTACATGCTCTTTGGTGACATTTCTTGTGAGACGACTAACTTGTACTTTTGTTAGTCTAGGAGATGGACTTTTACGTCTTCGTTTAGGAGTTGGTGTTCTAGATTATAAACAAATTCATCATTATTAAAATGGAAAAATAAAACTAACTAACAAAAACATTTAAATTTTCCCCTTTAATGTCTTAAAATATTCCTTAGCACTTTACTTACACATGATGCCATTTTACACTATAGTGTGAAGTGTTGTGTTGCAGAAAATGTCAAATAACATCACCTACAAGACTCAATGCATATGCATAACTGAACTCAGCTGTAAACATTTCAATCTGATGCTAGCAGCTCATTTTATATGATAATTATACATTCATTTTCAGCTTATGCATTAAATTTTTATAACTAAAATATAGCTGAATTTTAAAAGCATAGCAGCTAACTGATACAATAACACTTCAAGGAAAACAAAATTAGAGTATGTAAAAGGCTACCATAGCAGAAAAAGCTAAATACAGAAGACGGAAAGGAAATATATTAAGAATGCCACAAAGTATACAAAAGTAATGAACGCTGATGATCTGGCACACTAATATGGATATTTCAAACAGCCTGATCTATGGAATATTTTAAAGGACATTTCCTCAATTTTGTACTTAAAAAGATACCTACTTAACTAGAACAATAATCCAATCAAAAGAAATTCCTATTCTTATACCTCACATTCAAAGATAACCTTTTGGTATTAAAACAATGCATCAGGATTACATTAATCCGCTCAGTGGCATAATTGCCTTTGTTTGATCATGAGTTCTTTTTCATTTGGTATACTAGTTTATAATTTAAGCTATTTTACTTTCTTTAAGATGTAAGCATCATCTTTATGAATGGAAATTTATGGGAATGAAAACTAAAATCAGTAGTTATAAAATTCAGCTAATATATACTATTTAATTACAGTTCTTCATGAGCAGATCCAAAGAGCTGAACTACTCAGAGGTTTAAAACTATATACTTAACAAGAGAAAATATATGGAAAAGTAATATAAGTAAAGTTTAAAAGAAAGTATAAAAAGAGAAAACACCTGGCCAAATTTCGCTTTCCACGGCCACTAACTCTTCGTGAACCAGATGACCTGGAAGATGAAGACGATGAAGATGAAGATGAACTAGATCTGGAATGTGACCGGGCATCTGATGAACTACCTGAAGATGAACTAGAACTGGATGAAGATGATGATGATGCAGACCGTCTAAAATATAAAAGAAAAAGGCATATAATAAATACGTGTGAAATTTATAATAATAAAGCAAACTCTCCTCAAGATCACAATCCACACAGCCTGGTGACTTTAGAAGATAATTCTGTATTTAAACTGTTGCAGTGGTGCTTATTTACATTCTCAGAAATACTTGCTATTTTCAGGTGGTCACTAAGAACAGTTTCACTAAACATATGTTAAAAATTTAATTACTTGGCCTATATTAAGTTACAAAAGAATCAAAATGTATACATGTTTTAAATTTACTAAAATCATAATTAAAAAAGCTTACTATTAAAAAGACTAGAAAATATTAGGAAAATGCTCAGTACTGGAAAACACACAAAGAAATAAAATACTTTTTTACACAATTTAGATAAAACATGGAACTTAAAATAATGTTTCATACGAAAGAATTATTCTGATACCTAGAAGGATACAGCATCAGAACACATGCACTTTTAAATGTGGTGAGTAGAAAATCTCAAATAAAATGGAAATAATAAGGGCAAAAAAAGAAAGAAAAAATAAATTTTTTTTAAAAAATTTTATTAGATAAATATAAGTAATACAGAGCTATCTGAAGTCGTCAATGCAGAAATGATGTAACATTTAAGTTACTTCAATGTTTACTTGAAAATTACAGTGATCCCTCGGTATACATCACTAATCCATTCCAGATACTTCAACATACACCAAACTTTTTCAATAAAAAGTAAAGGAAAAATAATTAATCTGTTCTTGTATAAAATGTCATTGTTACTATTATAACACTAAATATATATTAAAAATTAATTACATACAAGTGCAATTAAAATATATACTATACATAAATGAAGCACTACACATAATAGTGTACATAAATGTTTTTTTGCCATTCAAATCAAAAGCAATTTTTCAGCATGCTCTAACATCTCATCTTTATTTGGTAATTGATTTCACTCCTTTTACAAGGTTAGCAAATTTAATAGCGTCTTTGTTTTCACCATTGTAGATACCATTATGTTTGGTATATGGTATACAATAGCCAAGTCCCAGATAGAAAAGCCATCTTCATACTTTTCAGCAATTTCTTTCCCCCCAACCCACCTCTGGGGAGTCTACAATTTTCTTCATTGCTTGATTCTTTTCATTAACTTTTCTAAAATTAATTGTTAATGAATTAACAAAAGAAAAAAAAAAAACACCGCCAGAATCACCTGAAACTAAGAGATAACATGGGTTGTTTACTGAATGGTAGCAAAAGGCATACTGATGCTCATGGGCAGTCGTAGGATTGTCTCAAAGAGGCAAACAAGTGTGGGCATAAGGCAAACAAGTGTACAATCATGACTGATCGAACTTCAGGCTTATTTCAAACAAAAATTTTCACATTCAAATAGAATGTATATCGAGGTATCACTGTATATTCAAAAGGGTTAGTAAAAAGTGACAATATCAAAAGCATTCATGTAAGTTGTGACAAAGTATTTTTCAGACAGCTCTGTTTTGAAGTTCTCATTGGCCCATTCACTAGAAGTTGCAGTATACAATTTCTTCCCCTATGGACATTTGAAATGAGAACAAATGCAAGTCTTTAGCTATTGATAACTTACAAAATACGTAAGAGGCAATTATAGCAAAATTTTATTAATTTGAATGTTGATTAGAAACAAAAAGATATATATATAATTCCAGGATACATTTCTGGATGTACAGTATGAAGACAAACATTTGCATAATAATCTCTACTATTAAATAATGAAGAATCTGTATGTTTATATGTCCCTTGCATCGTGGAAAAACTATGTCACCTAGATTCACGAAACTTTGAATACATATAGTCCTCCAACTGAACATGTGCACCTCAAGGCCAAAATTTTGAATTTACTTTTGATTTATTTCATATTGAGTATGAATTTAATGAATTTTATAAATAAACTCAGCAGTTTAAATGTGAGCAGTGGCAACAACGTAAAACAATTTCATTTCCAGTGTGCCAGACAGTTGCAATTCGACAAAATGTAAAATATTACTTTTATTCAATAACCTTGGTTATTTAAAAACAATAAGCACAATTTTTTTTAGGAACGACTATAAACTAGATAAATATTTCTTGACAGATTGTTGTGTGATGACATTCATACGTTGCACAGCTAAAGGAAATAACACTAAGCTTTACAGAATACATGTTTAAGAATATAAATTTTTATATTTAATGAATTTCCTTCTACTATAAAGTGAGTTTTCAATATACATTTTTCTTGGATACCATCTATATTTACTGCTTTTAGGTTGATACAGGAAGACTCCTCCAAAAAATTTTGTATCTGTCTGCTTTGAGAAACCAAAAGAAAACTTTCTTTGAAGCAGTCTGTTAACTATTTGTTATCCTTTGACTACAAACTGCAATGAATAAAAATGAGTCAACAGCTATGCTAGAAATCACATATGACCTGTAATGCCAACTGCCCAAGAAACAATCACATCTGTAAGGAATACATGCAAGGGTCACTACAGAGAACAAGCATTACATCATGATCAAAAGAAAGTAATTCATTGCATGAACTGTCCATGCAGTCGTTGCTTAACATAACTGACAAATGGAAGCATAAAGTAAGAATTACAAACGTTTCTGATGGCAAAAACATCTTCACACTTTTTCATGCAGTAAAACTATTTCTCCTTTGACACTTTCATTTCTCAAATGTCGTATGCAATGTAACATGAGGAACACAAAATATATGTGGCAAGTTCACTTCTTTTCCGATCATTCGATACAATGCCTATTCTCTTTAGTGATACATTCAAATGCTTATTATTTTTTGTAGTCAGTAAGACGGCTTCTCTGAAAAACAACATTATTGTTCTGCCTTCTAGGTTTTCCAGTATACCTTTTTTATGAAGTCTTTAAGTATCTCTTGGCCATGATAAACTCCAGAAATTCATTACCTAAATAAGGGATTCACAACCTTTTCTTGTATCAATCCCTTTTAAAAGAATAGTTTTCTTCAATGATCCCCTTATATTTTTCTCTATTACATATAATGCATAACATAATCATAATAGAAATAATTGCCCATAAATAATTTAAGGATAAAAATTACAATAAGAATATGAATAAAATTTTTTGGGGGGAATAAAAGATTTTTATTAAAATTGTGTTTTTTTAAATTATAAATATAAACAAGTTTTCAGAAAGAAAATCACAGACACTAATTGCAAAAAAAGGATACTCTTCTGTTACCGAGACCAGGTTCAGAAATGTATATATGTATGCATGTATATATGGATATATGTGTTCATGTATTGCATGTATGTTTGTGCATTTATATACACACATATATATGTAAACAGACACATACACATGTGCATACATACTTACATTTCTGAATCTGGTCTCGATAACACAACAGTACCCAAAAAAGTTCAATTTTAATTAATGCGATGGCTGCATAAAGCAATTTTTTTTAACATTCTGCATAAAACCATTTAACCTAATTTTTAAACCACCTTGTTCAATACTCAGCCTTGTTTTCAGTAGTAAATTATTGAGTTGACTAAAACCTGCTTCTTCTAAGTAAGAAGAGGGAAAACTAAACAACGCTGTTTGGCAACAACTTTTATTTTGGAATATTTCTCTTGAATGACTTTTAAATTCCAAAACATAGCATACATATGCATTTTGAATAAAACTTGCACGTAAGCATCCTTCAATAATGCAATTAACTCTTCTTGCATCATAATTTCAAGAACCAAGTGCATTGCAGTTTAGTAGTTCTTTAAGTCATGCCAGCACATTCAAATTTTCAATGCCTTAGAAACAAATATTAAAATTTTCTTTTAAATTTTGCAAACAGTTTGTACATACTATATATTCAGGTGTATAATGTATATATACAATTTCAAACTGCACTTTTTAGGTATATTTTGTAAAAGTAATACTGAAGAACAGAATTCGATGATGTACCTGAAGATATAACAGAAGATGAATATGATAAATTTTCATCCAATAATGTAAATTTTCAAGTAATAAGTTATCATTTCTTTTAAATAAACAGCATTTAGGTACATGTAGAAATCTAATTTTTGTACGTCTCTTTTTCCTTATTTTTATATGTATCCATTTCAGTGTTTAACGCATGCCCATAAATTTCGATCTTATTTTTTGTATTGAATACGCCAGTATATACAGGAACAATATATCTTCTGATAAAGTTTTGCATTCTTTGTATTTTTTTTTCATGTTTTTTCCCTGTGTTCCTGCATTTTTTTTTACATTGTACTTTTTGCATAAAACTTTTTTTATATCTAAAAAAATATTAATTTTTTAAAAATATTAAATAATTTTTCTGTATTTCTTCTGTTATATTTATTTTATCATCTTCTTCATACATTAGAAAGCTTTATATCAAGACACAATTACCAATTTTAAAATATTATTATTATTTTAGAATCAATGGTGTTTTTATTATGAAAATTTATCATTTGCTTAGGTATATTCGGATATCAATCCCCTATCATCCCTTTGATCAACAATAATCCCAATTAAAATTTTATCGAACCCCAAGGGATTAATACAACCTCGGCACGGACCCCTGGTCTAAAGCAATGTTTCCCAAATTACTTATGACTTTTGGAAATTTTTTTAAGGAAATTTTGCTTTAAGTGAAACTTTACCTTTGAGGCTTCCATGAAAGGTTATGCAGCCTAGCTAATTTTATGGATATAAGAGGAAAATTTCAATTTACTTTATACTGCTGTCTCCAAATTCTGAAATTAAGAGCACTTCCTATCAATAAAAAAATATGACAATACTGACATGAACAATTTGCATTTTAATATAATGATTACTACTTTTGTACTTAATCTCATTTTTATAGTGACACCTTAAATTTTTTTAATTGTATTTCCCATCAAAACTGAGAAATTCTTTTACCTTTCAAAAATCATTTGCAGTTACTTAAAAAGTATTTGACTATATGAAGTTATTAATCAATTCATACTAGAAACCAAGATAACTTGATTACCTCAAATGGCTTTAGACAACGTAAGATGCATAAAGAAAATAACAGTTTACTTTTATGATTAGTGCTACCTTTTGAGCACTCTTTCACCTCTGTCCTTTTTCACTTATTTTTAATAACTTTTCCAATAAATATTGACTAATACTAGATAAACAACTAGGCATAATTCTTTTTTTTTTTTTTTTTTTTT
>KK121769.1:79386-118535 GCA_000611955.2 Stegodyphus mimosarum
TTTTTTTTTTTTTTTTTGTCCTGCTATGAGCATGCCTGCCATGAATGATTCTTAATTTGAAGAGTTTTGCAAGAATTAAAGCCCTAATAATGAAAACCATACTTTCTGAAGTTATGATGGAGCATGGTTATCAATTTACACTTTTAATTCTACCACAGGCAGCAAGCCATCAGTTTTTACCATATCAATTACGCAGATTAAAAAAGCAGCAAAAAATAGGAGAATTTATTTTAAAAATTATACTTATTGATTTATCTATTTATTTATATTTTAAGGGAGGTTAATAAATAAAAAATCCATTCTCTGCCAGCAGAGCGCTATTCATCATTATTTTTGACACATACTATACTTTATGTTTGTTGACAATGTGTATATTTGTATTTGAAGCAGTACCTTAGACATGTAACTCCTACATAAGTCATCTGCTAAATATTTGCATAAAAAAGTTATTCTTAATAAAATATATAAATTGGTCGATCTACTAAGACTACAACTTACTTATTTGCAGTCTTTGCTTCTGCCTCTTTGCTGCGAGTACTAAAATAATAAAAAAGATACTAAGTTTTAAAATCCAAAAAAGATTTGTTGGCATTGTTTCAGATAAAATATGCAAATGACTTCTGATGCTTAAAAAATTCTTAAAATATCTGTATAGATTCTATACATAGCTTATTAAAATAATAAGTTCTGAGTAACAAATGCAAAACAGTACGATAATATGAAAAAGCAATAAGTAATAGCTTACAAAATTTATCTTTGGAGTTAACAGTAAACTTAAAGAATTCTGAGAGAGAGAAAAGGACATCTTTGCACCAAGCTATTTTAATTGTTATCAACATCAAACAAAGCGAGAATTTTATGAGTGTTTAAACAGCTGTAATTTTAAAAGCCAATGAAAAATTGAATGGAAATTGCAATTCTTTTCCCCATTATATCATGAAAATTGGAGTAGAATTTAATAACATCCAAGACATACATTCAAGTCAGCTTTCTACCATATATTTCATAATTTAATAGGCTTCAGATCACAATACATAATACCTTAACCATGACACAAAATTTACACACATTGCAACTTTTTAAAAACACTAAGGAAATTATAAGTTTTTATTGCTTATACTAAAATTGTTTAATGAATAAAGTATCTTCAAGCAAATATGAATTTTAATCAAAATGCATTTTAAATCCTATAACAGGCATCTCATAATTTAATCATATTTTGCCAAACGATTTTTAGCATTTGAAAAAAAAAAGAGACTTGCTAACACTGTGTTGTGAAATTTGTAAAAAAAAATATCGTTATCCTTAAGTACAAGGTAATAGTAAGTCTGAAATGGAACTATCATGCTACCAGATTAGAAACATAATTTACTTCCAGTTCTGTAGCAAAAAGTCAGCTACAGAATGCCACCAAATCCCGTGCACAGCTTTAGGTACTAGCGTTGTATTATATGACACTGTGAAGGTTTGGTATCAAAGTTCGAAAAGAAGGACATTCAAGAAGCAGATGCTCCAGCCAGCCGACTGATGTTGATGAGGCCTGTCTGCGAGAACTTGTGGAAGATCAGTATGCAACCACTTGACAGCTTGCTAAGGAGTTAGACATTGCTGCCATGTCGCACTATTGTATTGCATAAACTTGACCATACATGTTCAATCGCTGGGTGCCATATGAGCTGACTCACGCAGGAAAGGATAGACGAGCTCGAGCCTGCATTAATCTGTTCGAATATGAATGCAAGGACAAAATTCTAGACTGAATCATCACTTATGATGAAAAGTGGATTTATTTCAATAACAACACAGGCCGAAAAGGGGGCTGGTCTGTGCTCGATGAGCCCATCGGCAGCATCACAAAACAGAATTCGACTAACAAAAAGATCATGCTTTGTATCTGGTGAGATTGGTGTGGTAATATCCACAAAGAGTATCTGGAAAAAGGTAGAAACCTCAACAGGATGGTGTACAGCAAGATGCTAGTCAGTGTTGATGCTGCAATCTAGGAAAAATGTCAAAGTGAGTTCCAGGGTAAAAATCTAATATTCCATCAAGATAATGCAAGACCACATATGCCTGCACTCACCGGCTGGACTCCGTACAGACTTGAATGGAATCTTCTGCCATACCTACCATATAGCCCTGACATCACTCCTTTGTACTGCTACCTATTTTCACACCTGCAGCTACATTTTGCGGGTGCTATCTTCATTCAGCACAAGACATCCGAAATGAAGTTGATTTGTTTTTGGACTCATGCCACCAAGTTTCTGGGCCAAAGGCTTTGAAAAACAACCAAAATGTTGGCAGGAAATCATAGATTTGGGTGGTGATTACTACCTGTACTAAAGATACTGCTTTCATGTTTCTTTTTCGCCTAACTTTTTTAGAACGTTTTTTGGTAGAAAACTTTTGTTACAAACAGATATCTTACATAATTATGAATTACAAACAAAGAGAGAAATAAAATGAAGTAATTATTTGCAACAATATAGCTTGAAGACAGAGACTAAGAGCAGATGGATGAAAAAATCCTCCAAAAAGGATGAAATAAAGAAGCTATAGCCAACTCAAGAACTGAATATGAATGAATCTACTATCAGAATATGCTTTTCAGGTACTATAAGAAAAATAGTTTCTTTGTGTTGGCATGCAACAACAGTTAGCCTCCAATCAATGTTTTGAGGCAAGATCAATGTTTTGAACTTTTGAGCTATAGCCAGCTCAAGAACTGAATATGAATGAATCTACAATCAGAATAAGCTTCTCAGGTACTATAAGAAAAATAGTTTCGTTGTGTTGGCCTCCAATAAATGTTTTGAGGCAAGATTACATTTTTGAGTCATGTGGTTGTTTGTGGAAGAAGTTAAAATGCAAAGCAAATATATACAATGATTTGCTCTCAATCTAGCGCTAGTTACAGGCTGCAAATACAGTCAAACTTATTTTTATTTAAAAGAATGTTTATTCAAAATAAATACTTTTAAGAAAATGGCACATAAAAAGTAGTGAATATAATGCTTTTTACAAAGAACAATTTCGTTTACTTCATTAATTTATTTATGACTGGCAAATGATATTAATCCCAAAAAATTCAAAACATGAAATATTGGGCAATGAGCAGACTGAATAAATTAGGATTTATCATAATTTAAATTTTTATTCATGTGTTCCTGAACGCATAAAAATAGAACACAGAAAACATGCATGCACCTTATTTTTCTGTTGAAATTTAAAGAAAAACTGTTCCATGAAATTTATTTGATAATTGATTATCACCACCCCTACTGAGGCAAAGAAATATGCCAAGAAAACAGTTATGTAGCAATCCACAATGCTGCCAAGAAAACAGTTATGTAGCAATCCACAATGCTGCCAAGAAGTATTTATGTGACAACTGAAGTTTGTGTGTAGCACATTTGTTTTGGTCCATGCACAACGTAGAGTCTTACAGATGTCAAGTTGGCAATATTCTTTTAAGCAAAAACAGATTGCTGTGCATATGAGGAGAACGACAATGGAGGCGGGGGGAAGGATTCCTTGAAATAGATAAATGTTTTATTACAGACATTTCTTGATTTTCTTATTTTACTGATTGGCTGCTCTTTGAAATTCTTACTGCGCTTTCCATTTTGAAAATAAGCTTGGTGAAAAATTAATCAACGATGAATTCATGAATGGTCTCCATGGAAATCGCCAATTGTTATAAAAGCGAGTAGTGAAAATAACCAGAAAGTACCATTTATTTTTATTAATGTGTTTTAAAATACAAAAGAGCAGAATGTGTTTTCTGAACAATATATAGGGCAGAATTTTATGAGTGTTAAAGAAATATGTTCCCTTGAAATTTTAAAGGGAAAATGCCCAGAAAAACTTCATATTGTAATAACCATGATTTTCTTTAAAGACAGATTAATATATTTTGAAAACTTTTATAATCAGAATCATTCTTTATCATCTATCTACCTTGCAAGTAAATTTCAGGAAATGCAATAAATTAGAAAAATAAATTCAAAATTGCATTTTTTTCCAATACTTTTCGTGTTAGTCTCAAAATATTTCTATGAAAAAATTAGCTTTAAAAATAAAATAATATTGAAATGGTACTTTTTAACCAAACAGGCTAACCCTCCCCCTTCCTAAAAACGTTCCCAACTAATGTTTCAACAAGCTAAAGGCCAATTTACACCTGTGTGAGTGACCCGTAGCGAGCCCATGTAAACGCTCACTTCGTCTGAATAGAAAAGTAGGGGAGATGAGTCAGCAAGTCCGTTTCTACTTTAAACCAGTTGAAAATCTATCCGGGCAGTAACTCTGAGCAGTATTCGCAGAGACGCCGTGCCCAATTTTTTCATCATATCGAAAATGCCGAGATGGAGCGATACTCTAACTAGAGCATTTTTTAATGAATATGCATCTTGTGAAGTATTATGGGATAGTTCACTACCTGAATATTACGACCATTAACACCTAAATAACTACTGATCAGAACGAATTTAGGTTTTGGATATTGAAGAAAAAACACATAAGAAAATTAAATAAGGGTATTGGATTCAAAGTATTTATTTTAAACATATTTATTTCTGAATTTTCTTTAATCAAAAAAACAATTAAATTATATGTTATTCAACTACCCAATAAAATACAGTTTTCATTTAAAAAAATAAGTAAAAGGGCAAACATTTATTTTATTTTGTTGATATAAATTTCGAAAACCAGTTTCTATTCATCTATACATCAAATATACTATACATCAAATAAAATATAATCTAAAATTTTGAAATTTTGTTTTATAAATCTTCCTTTTTCTTTGAGCCAAAAATTAGATTTTATTTACAAACGACCAGTCGGAAATATTAAAATCAAAATCGGTGACAGAAAGCATATGAGGCTATTGGTGTTGGAGAGTTCAAGTAAAAGATTAAGAATTTTTGCTCAACCATATGAACAGAAAATGGCCTCAAACACTTCTGGAATAAATATGCTGACTGTGCATTTTGGCACTCGAAATAAATATTGCAGAGAACTGTAGAAGTCACCCGTCCCCAGAAACCAAAACACAACCTGCATTTTAATTTTGCTAGCAGAGTAGCTGGGAAAAAAGTTTTTTTTTTTTTTTTTTTTTTAATTTTAAATAAGTGGAGTGTCTACTTCCAATAAAGTTTCACATTATCCTTCACCCATTCTGATGAAGTTTTTCTAACTCTGGATATCCTCGCCCCGAAGTTCATTTAAAAGTTGATTTAATGCTCCCAATTTATAACGGTGAGCTGCACAGTTATGTTTTAATTTCCTTTTTCTTCCCCCCCAGAAGAGAAATTAATTCCTTGGAAACTGCTTTGCAAACTTCAAGCACAGCAAGCTGCATGTCAGTATCCATTTTGCAAACAAACGGAGGCGAGCTGTCAGTCTGCTCTGATTGGTGTAAACAATCTATCTGAGTACAGGTCTATTCACCTGGTTCGAGATGCTCGGACGAGGGGCTCACTGAAAGTCACTCAGAGAAGCGTAAACCAGCCTTAAGATACGAAAGACAATAGACATTCTCAAAAAGGGCAATGCAAGAATTAAAATAAGACAGCAATCAATTACCAAAATTAAATAAATAATAAATAAATTTGGCATTGCCCATGCCGTTATTTTCCCATGTACACAGCAATCTGTTTTTGCTTTAAAAAAATAAATAAATCAGAGGATTGCATAAACTTGGCATCAATACAAAAAATCTGATCCGCAAAATTTTACTATTTACAAAATACAACTTCACAAAATGTGAACTTTTGCATTCTCTACTGTTAGGCAAAATGACATATGTCTGAAGGAATTTTTAGTCCAACGGGGCAATTTGCCCAGAAGGATTATTAATTTCATTTTGGCATTTTGCATTGATTCACTATAAGCGTTGTTTTACTTTTCAAATTGCTGCCACCAAATATTATCGCCCTGTATTATATTTAAAGAAATTAAATAATGAAGAATCTGCAAAAATGCAACATTGTGATAAAATAACTGTACCTAGACCCATCCAATTTTGAATAATGTAATCCTTCTGAGAATATGGGCATCTGGAAGCCTAAATTTGAACTTTGTGTTATTGATTTCATATTTTGTAAAACCTTAACAAATTTTTGATTAACAAACTCAAGGATTTCAATGCCAGCAATGGCAACATTATACAGGAAATAATTTTTATTTCCAGCACGTAAGCCTGTGTATCGGAAATTTTAAAGATATGCTCATTTAAAAATTATTTTGTGATATTGCTCTTGAACTTAATTTTACGGTTTAAGTGAAAAGAACATAATATTTAATAAATAAAGGTCACACAGAAAATGTTAAAAAACGAACCTTTGTGCGTAATTTTAAATTTAAAGGTCTTCAGATTTTTTTTTTTAAATGGTATGGTGATTTATTTAATAACCACCTTGTGCCATTACAGAGGCTGAAAGTGGTGGCCATTTCTTTTTCTCAGCTGGCAAATTCGACAGCCCCATTATGATTCTTCACATTAGAATAATAATAAATAAATAAATAAATAAAACCACTCAATGCAACAAAATAAACACTAATGACGGTTGAATCTAAAGATGAAAATATGGCCTTCAGTGGAAATCGGCACTCACTGCTATGCATGTGCACACACCTGGGTTGCCACATAAATTAATTTTGGCTACACAGCATGTTACCTGAAGAATATTTTTCATGAGAGTGTGAATAATAAGAAAGTACGAAAGAATTAATAGTACTAATAAAACAGTGCAGTTGGAAGTTGAATTCGAAATGCAAACTTCTTGTCTAAAGCACGATATATTGCCATCTTAACATACGAGCAGTCTGTGGTTCTCACGAGAGGTATCCATACTTTAGCAATTTTGTTTTTATTTACTCTTGAAGAATTAATACAGATAGATGCTTTAAAACATTACAAAAGTCCAGAGACCCATGATTCAGTTTGCCTGGCTCAGCCAATTAAGCTATCGTGGATTGCAGTAAAGCAACTTAGAGCTTTAGTTAGTATTTTCTTATTACAGCAGACATTATATATAGGCCTTTGGTGGCATTTTAAAGGTTACATATCACAAATATGAAAGGAAAAAAAAATTGCCAATTTTGATGGCTTATTATCTTTGATATGGAAGTTCCCTTTAGTCTTAATTCTTCTCACTTAACTTTTGAGAAACACACATTAGATATTTGTAAATACATTCACTTTATGATTTTCCAAAGTCTTAGCAAAACTGGTAAGCTCAAGATGGTGCATTCCCTTAGTATTGCCTTCAAATTGCCTCATTATTATTATTATTTTATTATTGCATAGAAACAGTATTCTGTATTTACTTAATCTCAAAATAATAGATCATCAAGTCACCACTCATTAAAAAGTATCTGTTATGAGAAATGAGCAGTACACTTTTCTTTCTCCAGGAACACATTACTCTCATAATTATGAATTCACAAAATTTATGGACAACTAATGTGTACCATATGCAGTCCACAATTTAATTAAAAAATATCTAAAAATAATTCTCATTAATAAACTAACACACTTTCAATTACAACACAATCTACAATTTTATTAATTATTTAAAAATGATTTTTAAACACACCGAGCACTACTGCTACTACTACTGGATGATGATGACACACTATTCCTTCTACTCTTCCTTTTGCTCTCACTTGGTTTGGCTTTTGTTTCACCTTTGCTCAATGCCCTATAAGAGAAATTAATATTTTTTTCAAAGGCTTTTTTTAAATAAAATGGAACATTCCTTTAAAAAACATAATATAAAAAATGAAGAAAAATGAAAAATATTCCAAGAGCTACAACTTTAAATGCCACTAGTATTAATAAACACACATTTTGTTTTTAATTTGACCAAGTGCAGTTTCATTTTTAATTGGAGAAACAGCATTTCAATACTATGTTTTTTGTAAAAAAGAATGTTGGAGTTCAATCTTGTTATATCAACTTATTTATATTTACATTTATTTATATATATTTATTCCTTTTATTCTTATAATTTGCTTGATCGTCTGACAACCGATTAAAAATTTTATATTTGTGATGTACCAAAAAATGTAGTAGTCATAGCTCAAAGTATCAGACGATAAGTTTAAAGAAAAAACAGGATCCATTTATTAATTTCCATGAAAAACAGCAGTTACAAAAATCAGATCCTCGGAGTAAATAAAAAAGAACAACTAATAGCTTTCGTATTGAAGTTTACCCCATCATTACATTACTGAAAAGAGCCCCGATATTCCTTTGCGAGTTCTTTTATAATCTCTGGAAAGGCGGAGCTTCCAAGAAATGACGTCAACCTCAATAACTGTATGTGTAGAAAAAGCGGGGAAATCAGCTTGACTACGGGGCTGTGGATTTAATTCCATGTACTTTCAAATAAGAGACTGTTGCCATTAAAATGAAAAGAACATGCATTTAGAATTGTGACCGGGGAAAAAACAAAAAGAAAAAACGAAATTTAAGTTAGGGTTTTAAGTGTATTTTTGATTACGGAATTTTATTATTACATATATATATATATCTAGATTAAGTATTTGTAAAATTTAATCAGTAACTTTGTTTTTATTATATTAAGTACCAACTTATAACTCTGCATTATATCCAGCATATGAATGGAAGTTGTCTTTGTTTATGAAATACTTCTACTACATACTCTGATTTTGTTCAAAAACAAAAGTACAACCCTACCCAGGTGGTGGTAGCTACTGGATTGTACTTGATCTCCCACTGAGCAGGCATTATTCTGTTTGTTAAACATCTTAGGTCAGAAGCCTGCTCAGTGGTGATAAATAAATAAATAAATACATTTAGGTTCTAAAATGTCTTCTCCAGTAATTCTTTCTTTTCTGTCATATTTAGCCATTTCAGGTCCATGTAGGCTCATTCGCATAAAAATGTCTTTTTTTTTTTTCCTTTGAAGGCAACGATGTTTGATGTTCATGTTGTTTTGCTGCATTATTTCAAATTCACCCTTTTTTAGTTATTTTTGTGAAAATCTTTAGGCATTCTTTTTCATGTTTTTAATACTGTTCTACAAACATTCGTTTTTACAAGATGCAAATATTCCACAAGTGATGGGCAACTCAAGAAGCTATCCAAATATAAATTACACCCTTTCTCACATAAGTCCCTCATCAGTGTTTTCATTACTCTTTCTCTGTTCCCTCATCAATGTTTTCATTACTCTTTCTGTGTTCCCTCATTAATGTTTTCATTACTCTTTCTGTGTTCCCTCATTAATGTTTTCATTACAGAAATGTCGCTGCTTAACATTTCTGTGTCCTTTCCACAGTAAATTAAAATACTCCATATGCAACCGGTAACTGATTCGCATAACTTATATATTTTTATCCAGTAACACGATCTTTTCGGTGGAACATACTATCGAAAGCCAAGACTTCCTCCTCGAGCAAAGACGGATTCATCAATGGAAATATTTTCCTCGGGTATGTAGTTGCTTTTAAATTTATTTTTTAGATTTTCTATGATTAGTCCTAGTTTTCAAAACTTTTTAGTGTCTTGTCTGAGGTGAAATGCAAAAATTTTTAAATATTAAGGAATGTACCTCTAGGCATAACTCTATTGAAAAATGTAGTAGAGAATATTTTATTTGTAATGAAATACATTTTCAGATTAGGCTTCTTGATAATGCCCATCAATATTAACACTGCAAAAAATAATTTTATATTGTCAGTATTTACATCTGAAAATCTGGCTGACTTAGAAGCTGATGGAGCACTCTGAGCTTTTTGAGCAAAACTGTTTGTTTTTCAACAATCAAATTTAGCAATCATCATCAAAGAAAATATTTTAAAAAATCAATTTCTTTTTCAGCACTTACTATAGAATTTATTCCTGGTATTCCAGTAAATGCATGGAGATTCAATTCCTCAAGCACGAGATTCAAGATGAAGTACTTTAAGTCACACTTTCACAGGAAGCTAAAAGAAGGCATTCACTGAGCTCTGTCTCTGACAAAATGTCCGTATCAGAAGCACTATACTTATCACTTTCTAAATCTTTAGAAAATGAATCAATTTATCATTCTCATCTATGTCAGTAATTGGTTCATATATTATGCTAGTGTATTCTTCCTCTGATAAAACGTCTTCAGACCATAACAGACTAGAGTCGAGAATTTCCGAAAAAAAAAGGGAAGGATCCAAAATATATCTGAAGGCAATGCAAAATTTAAAAGAACCCTATATAGTAACCCTAAAAGGCAGCAGATAGTACAGGAAAAGAAAGAGGGGGAAAGAAAAAAGGAATTGGATATAAATTAGAAAATATATAGTAGGGATGCACAACCTGTGGCCCGCCGAGACCTCTTCAAAATTTTGTTGCGATTTGACATATCGGTTGTCTCTGGAAGGGATTGCAAGAAGAAAAAATTTTGTCGCTTCCCCCTTCATTACTTATTCTTCACTTCGAGAGTTTGAGCACTGAGCCAAGTTCCCGGCGTCAAACAAAGCAACGGCAAGGAGCAGTTTTCCCTGAACGGGAAAACTGCTCCTTGCCTGCAGCAGTTTTCATGTCTCTTGCAGGGTAGGACCATCTTATAGACCTTGCCTAGCCTGTACAGCCAACACCTTTAGATGAAACCTTAAGAAAAAGTCTGTGGTATGACGTAGCACGAGTGTGTTTGCAAGCATGCACTAGTAAAAAGGGAGAGAAAAATATTTGCTCAGATCTGAAGCGCTGCATTCATTTGAAGCATTGCACTTTTGGCTTTGTGAATATTTTATCATGTGTGTGTTTATTTTTCTTTTCGAGACCATTAAAAAGTTTTAAGTTTTGAATAGTTCACTTTTTTTAAATATTATTTTGAAAGATGAACCAACGTAGAATTTTTGTCATTTTTGTTTCACGTGGTTTTGATATTTGCCATAATGAATGGATCCAAAACGAAAAGAAAGAAAGTGGACGATAATAGGAAATTTTGGGATGCCCGGACTTTGAAATACTTTTTTGTGGAGCACAATAATAGAATTACATGCTTGATATGTGATTTGACGATTAGTGTTTGCAAGGAGCATAATATTAAGTGACACTACGACACAAAACACTCACTCAACATTTTCAAAGCTTCAGGGAGAGGATCGAAATCGTAAAATCGAATTTTTTCGCTGTGCTCTCGTTGCACAAAGGAATATATTTACAAAGGCTTCATCACAATTAGATAACTCTGTTGAAGTTAGTTTGGGAACTGCAGCCTTAACTGCTAAAAGTGACCGCCCATTTACTGATGGCGATTTTGCAAAGGAGTGTATATTGTTCGCGTTCGAGAAAGTATGTCCTGAGAAGCTATGCAGAAATTTAAAAATGTGAGTCTCAGCAGAATGACAATTCAAAGAAGAATTGAAAATTTATCTGAGGATGTTACTGAACAACTGCAGAATGCTGCCGCCAAATTTAAGTACTTTTCTCTAGCAACTGATGAGTCAACAGCTCAGCTTGCTTTTGTTTGTTAGAGGAATTTCTGAAAATTTTGAAGTAACTGAAGAACTTGTTGGAATGAGTTCAATGAAGAGGCTAACAACTGGAGCTGATATTTTATCCTCCATTTTAAATTTGTGTTCTGCACATAATTTTGCTATTAACAAACTTGTTAGCATTACTACTGATGGAGCTCTAGCCATGATTGGAATTCAGAATGGCATGGTGAGTCTACTGAGAAGCCATTTGGGTGATAGAGGAAAAGATTTGCTTGGGTATCATTGTATCATACATCAAGAGCAGCTGTGTATTAAAGAACTAGGATTTGACCGCCTAATGAAGGTAGTGAGTGATACAATAAATTTTATTCGTTCACATGCTTTAAATCACAGGCAATTTAAGGAAATCCTAGAACACACAGATACACTACATAGTGATCTCATATATTACTCTGAAGTACGATGGTTGTGCCATGGAGAAGCTTTGAAAAGGTTTGCTGATTTGATTGATGAAATAATACCATTCCTTGAAGAAAAAGGCAAGCAAACTAGGTTGTTAAAGGAACCATCATTCAAGTGTGACTTAACATTTCTAGTTGATGTGACAGCCCATCTGAATGTTCTAAACAAGAAATTGATGAGAAAAAACCAATTCATCAATCAACTGGCCAATGCAGTATCTGCTTTCAAACTAAAACCCCAGCTGTTCTCAAAGCAACTTGGCTGTCAAAATTTTGTCAATTTTCCTTATATGAAGAAACTCAAGGAAAATTTTCCTGATATGAAGAAACTCAAGGAAAATTTTCCTGATAAACAACTGGATTATTCAGATCAAATAAAGATGCTGCTTATTTCATTTGAAAAGCGATTTACAGACTTTGAGTTTCATAGGATTAAATTTAAACTGTTCGGCGATCCATTTTCTGTTGTAGTCGAAGAAGTTCCAGAAGATGTTCAAATGGAACTTGTTGATTCCAAATGGAGTTCAGATGGACTTTTGACTTATGCAAATCCAGATTCCGTGATTTTGACATTCTTGACTTTTATAAAACTCTACCTGCTGAATTTTTGCACTTAAAAAATAATGCAAGCAGATGTGCTACCATGTTTGCTAGTATTTATATATGTGAACAAACATTTTCACTTATGAATCTAAATAAATCAAAATTAAGAAATAAACTGACAGATCAGCACTTGCAATCTGTCTTAAGAATATCAACAACTACCTTTCAAACAAATATATCAAAAATTTTTGATAAAATTCGGTCTCAACCATCACACTAATGTATTTAACTGTGGCTAACTTGTACACACTTTTTTTTAAAAATATTTATGTATTAAATTATCATGCACAATCCTAAGCTGTATTTTTTTTCCAGGCTGAACTGAGTGTGTTGGCCCCAGTAGCACATGCAAAGGGAAAGGGAAGCCCCTTTATCTCCTTGCTTACACACATACATAATGGTCTCCAGTTTAAATTTGATATGGTACACGCCTGAATTGCAAATTAAGCGACTTATTGCATTGACCCCCCCCCCCAAATTTTTTCATTTGCTATTGGCCCTCTGCAACCATTTCGTTTCTGTCAGTGGCCCTTCTGCGAAAAAGGTTGTGCATCTCTAATATATAGAAACACAAATGTTTACATTAGCATGTGGCGATTTAAAGAACCCAGCTCTGTTTACATTACGCTTTCCTGGAACCCTGGCAACAGTTGATGAGTAAAATACCATTGTTAAGCAGAATGTATATAAACTGAAGATCAGGAACCTAAAACTGTATTAATTTCAAAAGTACAGGACATAGAATGTGATCTAGCCTTCTTAAAAAAGTTACAGCTTTAAATGCGCACCCCCCAAATTCAATCTCCAGGGATGCATGGATAGGACACCTGTCTGGAAAGCGTTAAGTAATAATAGAAATCCTTTTAATTAACATTTGTTTCATTTTCTCCTGTTAATTACAATAATATTTAGGTCTGCATAAATTACATATAATTTCTTAATCTGAAGTATACTTAACTCATTTTTTCCATAGAAAGTTACCTCCGCAGAATGTGATTTTGCTGCACACATTATGTGTTAATGGGCTCTAGTGTAGAATTGGGAGCACCTTCCTTTGGCGACAAATTTTGTTCAATTTTGGCGATAAAACCCCATTTCTGGTTACCATGGTAGTTTTATCTTGGTTTTAGCTTCTTCATTTTTTTTAAGTGAAAACAGATTGATGTGCATGTGGACAAATTTAAGACAGTGCGCAATGCCTAGTTCGTGCAGTTCTTTGACTTCTTATTTTGGTTTTGCGTAGCAGTCATCTTGAAATTGTGGCTTCCTAGCATCCAAAAAGAATTTCCAAAAGACTAAGGGGCACTCAATTGTAAACTTTTACAGTGTTAATGATTTAGCCCTTGTATTTGGTAAGGGTTTACTGTATCTGATTTTGACTAAAAATTCCTCAATAACCAACAAAAATACTAAAATTTTATGATTCGATAAATTAGCAATTCTTATTAGTTTTTATCTTGATTAAAGGTACAGCTTGAGTCACTAAAACTTGCAAAATTTAACCACATAATTTGTAACATGCTGCCTTTAGACATCACTAGAAATGCACAGTGGCTGTTTTAGCCAGATAGTACCCTATTTTTTCTTTAACTTTTATAATCATTAATTTGCTAAACCTTTTATTCTTCTAACGCAGGATACTGCCGAACAAAAATTACAGATTCAAGACTCTCAAGAAAAACCTCTGATATCTGGTAACCCAAGTAAAAAAAAGAGACAAATTGAATGATTTTTATAAATCTTACATCTTTAAAAGATTTATTTAAAAATATGACATTATACTTACTGAACGGAAAATATTGCGAGAAATTATGAACAACAAAACTTCATTTTTATCAGCTGAAAAATGTGCAGAGAAAGAATGCTCGGTTAATCTTCGGATTATGGTAACTTGGCGGTTTTTTGGCGAAAATTTGGCGAGCAACCTTGCTACAGCAACCTGCCAGTTTTTTGGGGGGACGCTATTTTGTTTTCACGAAGTTTTTTTTTTTTTTTAATTCAACATTTTTTCCAACAATCTGCTAGCCGAATTACGTTTATGCTAGAATTTTTATGGAACAAAAGTGCTGAATCATGACGAAGATTAGGTGCGAAATTGTTTCCAAGTGCTTATTAGCTAAAATCACGATCGGAATTTTCCGAAAAGTAGTGGAACAAATGTGCACAGAAATTTGCTTTTACAGGGCAAATTTGTATATGAAACATGTAAATAATTTTTCTCGTAAATTAGAAAAATTTCCACGAAAGTGCAGGAAAATTTTGTGAATCTTTGAAGTCGGTAAAAAAGGACATATATGAAAATACCTGATCACTAAAAAGTATGTATACTATGCAAGCTTTTATATGTTCAGCTTGCATATACCCTTTCCAAGGATGAACATTTGCACGTATAAAATAAATAAAATATGCAAGAAATTACATTAATTTTCTTTTCCCTCTAAATTATCCATTATAAAAGTCACCTGCGAATTTATAAGGCAAACATTAAAAATGGTTGCAAATACTTAGTGTCAAATATTTAACTTATTTCCATGCAGGTTTACTTGTACTGAAATGGATTGCAAAATGCTACAAACGCATAATGCACAAAATGACTATCATTTAATTAAAATATAAATAAATTAAAGAACACTAATTAAAATATAAATAAACATATACATTAAATTAATAAAAATTATTATTATTATTACAATTTTTATCGCCTTACTAAAATGTCGCCAAACTACCAGTTACCATATTCCAAAGATTAGCCGAATGCTCATTAAAAAATAGATATTCTGAATTGTAAGGCAAATTTTTTTCTGTAAAATGAATGATTTTTGAAAATATGACAATTCGAACACTCGGCATGCGATCTCCTGGGTAAAGTAATTCCCTCCCCCCCCGAAAATTACGGGTGATTATACAAACTTTCCGTGGCAAAATACTCCTGCCACATTTTGAATATTAATCTACTGAATCATATACCGTTATAAAATCGAAACTGAGTGGGGGGAAAAAACACGGAAGCAGCTATCAGTAAAAAACTCTTACTGCAGTTGCAAAACACTTGTTTCTAATTAACAGAAATGAATTCGAAAATATAAAGAATAACATTCAAAATACACCTATCATTTCATTTCACAGTTATCTTTTAAAAAAAATTACACGTTTCGGTTGTAACATCGTTCGAGAATGTACTCAAAAGGCAAATCAGACACAATTAATCATTTCTCATAATTCCATTTAAAAAAACATCAGTGTAATCTTTAGAAAAATATAATATAATACTTACATTTCTATTCCCTGCACCGAAGAACACGGCTTCTATCAGACGGACAGACAGAGTAAATACACAAATGTCTTGTTTTGCACTCGCTAAGTCTTTCTGTCCGTAGAATGACAAACAGAAAAAGGACAATTTGGTATGAGATTAAAACGAAATTCCCACCAATTCGTGAATTTTTATTTATGAATCCAGATAAAAGGTGAGTTTAAGAAATAAACAGATCGCACATTTCCTTTTTTTATTAATTAAAAGAAAATTCTTTTTTGGCAACAATCATTGAAATTTGAAGCGAATCCCCGGTAAAGCGATAAACCGGGAAAATTTATAATTGCGTAAGCTGTTGGCGGTAAATGTGCTTTGCGGATCTTTCCGTTTCTGTTTTGTTTCTTGTTTAGCACTTTTCCACACTGTTTCGTATATTAACTAGGCAAATTCATAAAAATATGCTAGTGTATGGACCAAATAATAACACAATATTTCGTTCGCCTCGACCTAATGGTCAAATCCAGGTATTCTCCAGTTATTGCACTATTATATTATGCAAATGCATGTTATATATTTCTTAAACGATTTTAGCAATGATTTTTACTTTCAGGTCATATTTGGCCCCATGTTCTCTGGCAAAACGTAAGTAACTTTTTTTTGCAATCATTTACACGAGAAGTAAGTGCTTTTTGTTTACTAATTAAAAAAATTAAGGCATGTACATGTTGAATATATGTATTTCAACTTAGCTTTTTTTTTTTTAACCCACTACATATATCAAAATATATTTTGAAGGTAGTTTGAAACACATTTAAAAAAAAAAGTCGATAGGATTGTTAAAATTATGCATTTCATCAGTGCTCAAAATATACATATGTTAATATGTATATATCAATGCACAATATATACATATGTTAGCAAACTTCATTTCGACTAATGTTGGTAATAGAAATAACATCTAGTGATTAGCATTCTGGCAAATTCAGAAACCAAATGTTAAAATTGAGTTTGCAATAAATATTGCAATTATAAATTTCTAAAATAGATATGACTAAAATAGCAATTATTTTTGTAAAGAAAACAAATTTGGTATTAAATCCTACCACTGAATGCAAACTAATTTCTCTTAAAAAGTTGCCCATGAAGACATCCTTTTTGTTACACAGCTAGGTTGTAATGTGCTCTCTTGTAATTAACAAAGTCAATACCAATGTAGACAATGACAGACAGATCATTTATCTTAAAAATAGAGAATGTAAGTATATGTATCAGTAATTTCAATACAGTATTTTTGTTTTCTCTTTAGGATTTTCTTGAAACAGTTATTAACCCACTAGCTTATTTTATTGTAAGAATATAATCTGTGGTATTGATATTTATATATATGTATATATATATATTTTAAATGAGCCGGTTTTCTTTAGCAAGCCTTCTGCAAAGGTATTTCTTTTACAGCAGAGAGCTCTTGTTAAATCCTTGTTAAGCCTTTGTTACATCATTTGGACAGCCTTTGTTAAAAGTCAAACAATTAACTAACTATTAAGTAATTTTAACTGTTGCATAATCTGTTTTGGTCTTAATCAGAATTTTTTTTGTTGAGTGAAATACTTTTTTTAATTAATTTTTAATAATACACTTTTAATTGATTTTATATTATGATTGCTGTATGGATACATATTTTTCTTCTTATAGAACAGAACTCATTCGGCGATTAAAACGATATCAGATTGCCAATCACAGCTGCTTAATTATAAAATATGCTAATGACATGAGATATGATGCTGTTAATATAGCTACCCATGACAGGTAAGGAGAACTGTGGGAAATAGATTGTTTTTCTCTTTATTATAGTGATTTTTAGTGAAGAATTTGCTAATAACTTTTCCCCTTCTATGTAGGCAAACTTTTTCTGCTGTGTCTTCGACTAGCTTAACTGATTTGAAGTCTGATGCTGAAAATCATAGTGTGATAGGCATTGATGAAGGGCAATTTGTAAGTTTTAGAAAATATTTTTAAAATGCTTCTATTGAATTCTTTTAGTTAAAGTATAAACTGCTTAAAAATTTCAGTAACTTTTAGATGTTTTATAATAAAATTTCAGTATTTAATAAAAAATTACTTGTTTGATATTGTTATGCAAATTTTATTTAATTCCCCAGTAAAGATTGTATTTTACTAATCACTTTACAAGGTATTTCTCCCGTCTTCGTGGTGTAGTGGTTGGTGTGCTCGATGCATATTCAAGAGGCCCCATGGTTCAAGTCCCGGCGAGGGCATTGCTTATTTTTATTATTTCAAAAAAATCCTAATGTCTCTACAACTTTACCAGCAAATTCATTTCTAAAGTTTTGCATACAAGTTATGTTCTTCTGTTTTGCTAAATAAGCTGTGTTTCAGCCTACTGATTGTATCTAAATTTGATAAAAATGAAAACTTGGTTTTTTGAAATTACTTTCGTATGAAATTTTAGCCTGTTGCTGTTCTTAGTAAACAAAAAGTTTTTCTCTTTAATGATTTCCCATGTGACTTTCTTTTGGATAATAGTTGTATGTTTTGAATACTTTGTACAATTTTGTGTTCTCATATATAACCTTTTTCTGAATTTAATGCTAATTTATTTTTAATGGAAAACATAGTCAAAATTACGAATCATGTTTCAGTTCTTATTTGATAAGACAATAGAACATCAATGGTTCATCCTCAGATTATTTTCAGAATGAACAGACTACCTAAATTAGATTTTCATGGTCTTATGTAGCATGAACATAAGCCATTTTTCTTTATAAAGTCCACCACAGAGACATACTGTGTAAGTCAAAAAGCCATTGTGAACTTTGCTGTAATTAATTAAACAGTTGATTATTGGATTTTTATTTTAATAATACCTGCTTAGACTCTTTCGAACATACGCACCTTACAGTCCAGTAGATAAAGAAAATTGCTCCTGTAGTTGGGAGAGTTGTAAAAAAAAATGCAATGAAAGAACATCTCGCAAAACAGTATGAGAAGAAAGGGGCTGTCTGGTCATTGCAGCAGATGCATACACTCTGGGGAGTTAGCAAGTCCAAATCTAAAAAGATGAGCCTGTAAGTAATCATGTTTCATCATAAATCTGAAGCAAGTCACACCGATAGTTTCTGGCAGAGAAACACAGATCTGCGTGTCCAATAAGGTACACCAATTCTTCACAGTTGCAACATCTGTGTAATGACAGAATCTAGCCTTATAGATGCACACTCTAATAGTCCAGTGTTTTTAAGAGGAACATGTAATTCTGGTTGGTTAAAACCACATTTCTCCTTAGCGAGTGCATCTGCCTGCTCATTTCCAGGAATATCGCTATGACTGGGAATACATTGGAAGATGACATCCCTTCCTGAATCAGAGAGATGACCAGTAATTTGCACTCAAATTCAGTAAAGTCAATATTGTAACATGTAATAGTTTGAATGGCAGTCTGAGAATCCACAAGCAGAACAGTATTTTTATAAGCTGTATTTTTGATGACACAGAGAGCTATCAGTATAGGTATGAATCCAGCATCCTGTAGGATATCTCTCATAGATAGTAGCCAGTGGAACAGTTTTAAGTTCTGCAGGGAGAGTAGAACTCTTTTTAATGCCAATAACCCAATCTAAAGCTGCTTTTGCATAATACAAAATGCCTGGAAAGATAAAAGGTTTAAAAATAGTCAAAAACAATTTAAGGGAAACTCCATATTTCTTGATAGTTGATCAGTCATCACAAAGAACAAGTTTTGTGTCTTTAATCTAGATTGAGCTGGAACATAGTTAGGTCAAAGGTGTCTTTATGAAGGAATCTTCATAGTAAAAGCGGCGATCAGCCAAATTAGGTAGGCCCGTCTGCAGTTCCATGATCACCACAGGGGTTGAAAAAGGCCAAAGCATGGTTTTGGACAATATTCATGCTTGACAAAGTGGAATGAGATGTTGTTATAAGTAATTCTGCACCATAATTCCCTTGGTAAACTAATGTTCAGTTGTAGTGAGCTCCTGGGCGTAGCCGTATCCCAGTATAGCAATTGTATCTTTTTTCTAATGTTGGAAATAGCATTGTACAAGTTTGTAAAAAATAGTAATTCAGTGAGCAATTGAGACATGAAGAGATAGCAATTTTGCCATATTCAGAAGTAATGGCAGATTTCCTGCAATTATTAAATTGAAGAAAATCCTAAAAAAGTTGAAGCAGTGAATACCCGGAATTCGAATATAACTCTCGGAGAGCCAGTTGGTGCGTGCAGCAGAGGCGAGTGTTCGAAGCTGAATGGAAGAGAGCTTGTTCAGTAGTCAGGAAGTAACCAGGAGCTTGCAAGTCTGCTTTTAGCACTATAATTAAGAATTGGACAAATGTAAGAAGTGTAAGTTGTGGTAAGCACATCCTAAGAATATTCCCATTTCATACCAGCAATTCTATTTAAAGACTGATATGCTCACAGGGTTCGTATGGTCCTTAAGAGTCTTTAAAAGTCCTTAGGTTTTTTGGAATCGATTTTTGGTCCTTAAAAGTCCTTAATTTTGGCCAAAATCGGCAGAAGTTCCTTAATTTTAATCATCTGAAATTTCTGTCTGTTTTTACGACTACTATTTTGAGTGCGAATTAGCATTTTGGAGGAATATTTTTGGCGATTCACTGACATATATATGGTTATCTTTTGAATGGGTTAATGTGTTATAATTTGTTCTTATTTGTAATATAAATAGTGGGATACTCGAGTTTCTAAGCAAGAAGTGAAACATAAGCATTTCAAAATTCATTTTTTCTAATGAAGAGCTCTTAAACAACTTTTCACTTTTGGTGATGTGAATTTTTTTATTTAACGGTTCTAAATTTGGCGACTTATCAATGTTTTGACGATTTTTAAGATCAGTTTTTATAGAAAATTTTTAATTCTGAGATCTGGGAATTTTTCGACGATTTTTTTAATATATTGTAACATTAATAAATTTCATTGAAATAATGGTAATGTATTGAAATTATATTTTAAAAATAACATTAAAATAAAATATTTTTATTTTTCACTGTCACATTATAGAGTTGCATTTTAACAACTTGTATGATGTTTTGAATCTGAGAAATAAACAAGGTATAATGCTATAAAACACAATTTACGAAACAGTTTTTACTAAAAGCAAAATTAGCATGTAATTAATTTTTAATTTTTTTCGTTGTAAGAGTTTTTGCTATGTAATTATCTCAAAATATTCAGAATTCTCAGAATAGGCATCAGTTTTCTTTATAAAATTAATTTTACACTTTTCCTTCTCCCCCCTCCCAAAATATTTCTGGCTTTTGGCTATTACAAAATTGGTAGGGATCATTTTTCTTTACGATTTTAGACATTGCAACTTGGAAAGTTTAGAAGGATTTGAAGGCAAGATTTATAGACCCATGATTCTAGAAGATTCTAGTAATATGTGACAAAATGAAAAATGTCTCCATGGTATTAACACATAATGGATGTATTTTACAGAAAGTTTGTGATGAATTTCGTACTTTTTTTAGAACATCTGGAAGAACAATGAAAACATAAAATTTGAATGTTTTACTTGTGATACTAAAATCTTTTTCTTAACATGTTTATCTTCCCTTTATTTGATCTACTTTTCACTGGACACAAGCATGGAAAATATCAAAAATGCGTCTAATCTCATCACATGGACAGATGTTATAGAAATGTGTTTTTTTATTAATAAAGAAATTGAAATAAAAGATTCATATAATATGCCTTAATGTATCATACAGAACTTGGCGCTAGGCATTTTCCCATCTGATGCAATCTCTATGAATCCTAAATTCTAAAAGTTATGACATTTCTAGATTTTGTTGCTCAGTTTGTCACTAAATTCTAAAAATTCTGCCACATCACGTCTATAACCAGCCCTCACCATATATATTTCATATTTCTTCTGAATTTTGATATTGCTAAAAAATAAACTTAGCAGCTTTTTCTATACATTCTAAATGCATTTAATTTTTTGAGAATAATAAAAATCCTTAATTAAATCCAAAAATTCTAAAATGAAAAGAAAATGAGTTAAAGAAAGAAACTGAATACATAAAGAAAATTATTCTTCAAAGATATGTACAGTTATTATTATGTAAATTACCCAGTTGTTTATGGTTTCAGCCTTTACTATAGTTCCCCATTTTCTATTTCCTCATATGATAGAGTTACTGAGCCAGCTTAAATTAAAATTAAATTGGATAGCCTTTGACCACTAGTCCACATTTTTGGTTTGAATTTGACTGTTCTTGTTTAATTACATCACCACGAGCTGTAATTGATTTTGTTAGCATCAGAACATGCTATTATGTTCTAAGTTATTTTTAAATAATAGGCTTATTTTAACCTTTGTCTGACATTGTAGTTACTTTCAAACATAGCGATAATTTGCTTCACGTCTTTTTCTAAAATGTGAAATTTGATTAGCTTGTGATTTTAATGGGGGCTTTTTTAACAAATATTGTTAAAAAATAAATAAAATTTCATATTGGTCATGTAAATCCATAATGACTAAGGTTATCTCACTACCTAATTTAATTATTTATAACTAACTGCTTATCCTTAAAAATTATTTCTGCATATTAAAGCGAGTTATTGCTTTTCATTAATTCTTACCGTGGTCACAAGATAAAACACAAAAATGCAAAAATTCGTGTAAAACTTATTCTTTGCATCTAGTGAAACTTAAAACAATACAAAACAACTTATCACTTGTGGTGCTTTAGGGGCTTATTGGACCTAAACGAAGCTACAACACTAACTGCAATAGACAGAGCTCAACTAACTTTCAAATCTTGCCAATTGTGCCTACATCAGAGTGATCTTTTGTTATGAATCATGCTGATTATGATCTTACTTCTCGTTTTAATCTATGCCGCTTGACATAAAATCTACTTGCTATTTACTAAACCTCTAGACTGAGCAAGTATGTGACAAAAATGAAACATTAAAAAAAAATAATAAATAAATAAAAAAAATAAAGCTAACTGTTAGCAAAACATAAAAAAAAATGTCACT
Source organism: Stegodyphus mimosarum (assembly GCA_000611955.2). Lineage (NCBI taxonomy): Eukaryota > Metazoa > Arthropoda > Arachnida > Araneae > Eresidae > Stegodyphus > Stegodyphus mimosarum. The sequence continues at coordinate 102,203 of KK121769.1, forward strand.
TATCTTCTTTCAAATATGTCCAACTATCATAAATGTAAAATAGTTAAATGCTACTTGATACATTTTATAAAGTTGATTTTATTCTTAAACTTATTATTAATTTTGTTAATTAATTCATGTTTAATACTAATTCAACCTACGTCGAATCTATTTTCTTTTTAGGATGGTTTTACAAAAATGAAATTCAGGCATAGATGATATTTTTAATTGAATTTATTCAGTTCCTATTTGCTCATAGGTCCTTAATTTTTTTCATTAATGGTCCTTAAAAGTACTTAATTTCAGTGTGTAGAAATGTGTATGAACCCTGTGCTCAGTTACTTTTTCAGTCATTCTAGATACCTGCCTTTTGTATTATTAGAATATATAAAGACAGTGCAGTATATATTGCACTTATAAATAACTCCAATGATCTACAAATGCAATATATGCTAACAATATTCTATTTATGTAACTGCCATCTTTCTCTCGGGTTTAACTGGTGATTCCTAATTCTTCATCGGATCTCCTCATTTTTAATTTTTAGCCTTTACTAAGGAAAATGATTCCCAGAATTTACTAAAATTTATTGAATTAATTAAACATTAATTGCATAAATTCCATTCTTTTACTCACACCTATTGATTTTCAGCATAATGTTTCTTACTAAATTTTATTTGATCTGAATTGTCCTAATCTAACTGTAGGCATTTGTAGAATTTTGTATGAAGCTTCAAGCAGTGTTTAATTAGTTAATATTTGTATTTAATTTTGTGTTACATGGTATATAATACATTCCTCTGCTCATAATGCTATGTAGTTTAATTATTATTTTCATTTTTTTCCTACTTTCAGAATAAAAGTATAAGAAACTCACAAAATGAAATTAGCCAAACAATGTAAAATTTTTAATATCTGTTTGTATAGCTTTCAACAAAAGCATTTAAATAGTTCCATAAATTAATCATACATTATGAAGTTAATTTATGTAAATTTGGAGTTCTCCTGAAGTACCAGAAAACTCTTGGTTTGTCATATTTCAGGGCTGACAGTTAATGCCCCCATCAAAGTGCATTTAGTGAAACAAATTTGAATTTATCCAGTTTAATTAAACAGAAGGGGCTATATTACCCAATTTATTGAATAATATAGCCACTTCTGTTTTGGAACATCTAGATTTGTTTCATTTATGCATATTTTATTTAGTGTTGTTTTAATGTTAATGTAATTATCATTAAAGATTCTTACTACACCAGCTTGTATTGACCATCTTTTATTTCAAATTTGTGTTTAACATTTATTTTTCCTTTATCATATAGTTTTCTGATATATTTCGTAATCATACATAAAACCAAAAAATATAGAAGTTCTGATTTAAATTTAAAAGAAAAGGGGGGGAGTGTTACTTTCATATAAAATTTCCTCTGCTGAATTGTCAAATAAGTTTAATGACTGACTGGCTTAAAAGAACTAATTATACAAAAGATCTGTATTAATAAAATTTTGTAATTTGTTATTGCAGTTAGACATATTTGCCATGTTGTCATAGTTTCGAGTCAACTGCCTTTGGCAGTTTTGAATTTCAATATTCATCTCTTGAAAATATCACATAATTAAAATCTGTGTGATGATTTTGCAAAATAAGATGTGGTAAATAAAAAAACAAGCTATAGCCTATATTAAAATGATGTGTTATTTTTGTTTTAAACTCTTTTTGTATATAATGTATTGGTATAAAGAAACTATTCATTTGTGTATCATCTGAAACTTAATCTATCTATGTGGGCTATTTCAGGTATGTAATCCTTAGTTATCTCACATAATAATGACAAACACTTCTGTGCATGCTTTCTATTTTCAGCAATGCACAGGCCAGTATTTGTGTTATAATTTTTTTTAACATTGCTGCTAATGTCTCTTGCATAAAATTTATGTGTAAAATACATTATGTATGACATGAATATTGAGAATGATACAATATTATTAATGTAGTTTTCAGTAACTATGATAATCAAGGAAGATATTAGTTTTCAAATGGCAATACAAGTGTTTTCTATTTTTTGATGCTAAAATGTATTCGTTTTTATTAATGCTCTGGATCCTAACTTGTTGAATAAGCAGTGGAAGCCAGTAATAAACTGAAATTTTTAGGATATCTGAATCAGTTATGTAATACTCTAATTTTTGCTTGAAAGTCAGCTTTGATCAATATGAAATAATTTGTAATTTATTTATTTGTAATCTGTGTATGGCTGACATAAAGCCAGTATTGGCTTTTCTGGTACTTATGCTCTTTTCTGTTGACTATCTTCACCAAATAGTGTGATTTAGAGCCAATAATAGATAAACATGGGATTGCAACACACACAAATAAGATCCTAGATATTATGTAACTTCAATTTATCCGGGAAAAGCCAGTTTAATTATTGTAAAGAAGGATATAAGTTCACTGAAGTAATTGATCTTTTTTCAAACTGTTGCAGGGATGATTGGCACAAGTTTGAGCTCATATTTATTAATTAATATTATAAAAAAACTCTTCAAACCAAAACCTTATTAATAAATCCTAGCTTATTATATTCTGTATTTGTAATTTTTACTTGTTTAAAAAAGAAAAAGGGGAGGGGGACCTCTGCTGGAATGATTGGTATTAGTTTGGCAGGATCTCGATCAATTTCATTCTCAATGAGAAAGTACATAAGTACTCCTTTTTTCTATTTATTGTGTGTTTAAAAGAATTCTATTTTTCTCTAATTTATTTTAAATTAGTTTCCAGATATTGTATCATTTGCTGAAGAAATGGCAAACAAAGGGAAGATAGTTATTGTAGCAGCATTAGATGGAACCTTTCAAAGGAAGGTAAATTTATAAACAATGAAATGTTCTTTATCTAAAATTATATGTTAATTTTACGGAATAAATGAAAATATAAGTTGCAGGCAATAAAGAACAAACTGTATATTATATCAAGATGATGTGTTAGTTTTGTTTGAAACATGCAAGTGAAACAGTGATATATATCAATGACATACAGTGGGCTTTCTTAGAGAAGTCCATGGTTTGTTCCTAGACCAACATGAAAATTCTGTCCATAGTCTGTGTAGAATTGGCATCAGTGCAAAACCTGAGCTGCTAGATCTGAAGTAAAGGAAAAAATGACTGGGGATTTCCCATTTGAATACCTGAGAATGATATATGATGGTATTTGCTATATGGACATAGATATCATAGTGCAGGATAATGTGAGTTAAGTACTGTCTTTTTGACTTCACTGCCTATCATAAGGTGATCTACATTTCCTTATAGCTCCATTCACTGTCAGAGTTATAATAGATTTTTACACATAAGATAAATCTTAAACTTTTGCTCCCATTAATAGTTTTTTTATTGCTTTCATATCAATATTTATTTTAGCCTACTTTTAATTTTGTCCTTTCTTTCATTTAAACGAGTGTTGCATTTATCCTTTCACACTTTTTTCACCCCACTGAAGTTTTGTGCTTCAGGAAATTGACAAGGGCTATTATGGTTTTGTTAAAGAAGGTCATCATTGCCACACTAACACTGCTTTGAATGACGTTGGATTTTTGCATTTAAGGATTTTTCCAAGTTTCCATCAGACTTTTTTTTATTTATTCTGGTTCAAAATAGCAACACTGTTTCACACCCAGCAACAATTAATGACCACAAATCTTCCCTTTTATTTGCATATTGCAGAGTGATTGCCGTAAAGTATATTTCTAGAGATGGTTTTGAATAGATCTGTTGTGTACATGCTTTATGGAACTTCATGCCATCTGTGAATATTGCATACATAGTTCCATTTCGCATGTTGATTTCTTCAGCAGCCATTACATGTTCATGCTGTTGCAAATGCACGATTAAGTTCTGTAATAACAATGTACCCCAAAAGCATTTTGGAAACATGCTTGTGTTCTCTTGTATTCCAGATTGCTGTTCTCTGACATTAATGCATGTTCTTTGAAAAATTGCTTTTATTAGTCCTTTACCCTTGCAAATGATATATCCTTTTTTTTTCAATTAATTTCAGTACTCCTGCTCTTTTTGTTATGGAACATTTCATTGTAACTTGTTTCTCCTGGATCTGTCCATTTTTTTAATTCTTTTATGCAGCAGCTGTGTGGATGAGCAAATAATGCATTTTCCTTTCTGATCATGGGATATAGTATTTACCAAATTCCAGGTCATTACCCAACACTGGCTCACAAAAGTAAAATGCCAGGTTATAGTGAATTTCATATTACAGTAACATTAAACTGTTACAATTTGCCAATAAACGACATTGTGATGTAGTAATTAAATGTCTTCATAGATGACACATAATACAGAAATTTACCACTGAGTAATTTATTAGTTTATTTCTTATTTTAACATTATCTGCAGCACCACCAAAACTTGATTAGGTTTCACTGGAGTATGGCAGCAGACCCAATGAATGTTTTGTATGACAGCGATCATGCCAAGCCTTGACTAGAGCAGGAAAATATTGCTAAGGTCTTTTGCCATATTCCAATTAACTTCTGGTGACAATGTAGTTTAATTCACATTCTCAGTGACTGTTTGTTACTTATTTTTTCAAATACTCTGTACTTTGTTTTAAACTTATTAATGCTAATTATGATACTATATCATATAAAATTAGCATGGATAAATGACTACTACTAATAATAAAATGTGCCAGTTATAACCAATAAGCAATCAAATTATGTCCAGACAGTTTTTTTTTATGACAGTAATAATAGACAGTAAACTGACTTCAGCCAAAACCAAGTTCTGAAAATATCTCTAGCAAAGAAAACATGGTGGATTCGACAAATTTGGTTTCATGAAAAGGTCTGATGAAAAATCATAATAGTTAGCAACCACATTATATCTTCAAATATTACTCAGGAGGCCTTGTCTGAAAATCTAGTTATGCCTTGTTATGAAATATCTCAATTAATTGTTGAAATTGGATATCCTTGTACATAGTGGTGGAAAAGTTAATAGTTCCTACAATGAAAATGTTGGCATCTCGTATATATGTTATGAGAACAGTAAAGTGATATAAATATATTTTCTGCTCCAATGAAGAATTTCTATTTTGCAAGCCATTGAATACGACAACAGAAGAAATTTTTTGCTTGATTGATATTTGCATCAGTTGAAATGACATTGACTAGAGGAAATGTGTGGGACTGAGTAGGGATGACCCTTGCACAATGGCAGATGTCTTTGCAGGGCTATTTCTAAAAATAAAGGCCATGGCACCAGAATGTGTATGGTTGTATTGCAGCATACACAGAAAATCCCTGACCAAAAAAAAAAAAAAGTGCCATTGCTTTTGCAAACTGCTGTGCAAAATTGTATAAAATTTTTGAATTTTACAAAATAAGTAATGTTATGTAAAGAGATAAGTAATAAACATGATCACCTTTTGCATTGCAAAGTATTCCAGAGAGAGTGTTTTGAAGAGACTTTTGGATATGAGAGAAGTTTTAATATTTTTAAACCAACATCCCCCCAATGGCTTACGATTTAATATTTTACTTCAAATATTATTTTAGTAATGCTAATTGGTTGATGAAGCTATCTTACCTTTGTAGCATTTTTGATTTTTCAAGTACATTAAATCTTTCATCACAAAGCAACTATGTAACTTTAGTGAAAGTACAAGAAAAGATGGAATTGCAACGAAAAAGCTCAGTTTGTGGGCCCTTCGTGTAAAAGCAGGAAATTGTAATTTTTTTTTGTGAATAAAATGCCCAAAGAATACTGTAATAGTTCTTTGCCTGGTGAATTTCCTGTCAAGAAACATCGGATAAGAAATATTTTCCTTCAATTCATAGTAATAAAGCATAGATAAGTAAGCACTTTCATTATTAATATAACAAATATCTTGAACTTAAGTCGTTTCAGTCATTTAATTCTTAGCAATATCATAATAAGAATGAATTTCAAATGCATGGCATGCAGGCTGCAAACCGACACGTGATGACTTTAGAACTAGGCTAAAAACTAATTTAAAAACAAAACTTATAGAGAAATATAATCACCAATATTAATAATAATATGTATAACTTTGTTTTACATTTGTTTTGCAGTATTTTTATGGAGTTAGCCCATCTTTCAATAATACAGCACAATCATAAGTTCCGTGAGGTCAAAAAAATATTTTAAATTGCCCTTTACATTGTCATTATAAATATTTTAAATTGTCTCACAAAAGTGAAACAGCTTGAGGACAAATTTAATTCAGTCACTTTAATATTCATTTTTGAAATTATATATAAAATTCTTTTAGGTATGTATCTTATCTTTTTTAGATATATATTTATTATATATATATATATATATTGTTGCATGCTTACAGGCAGTAGATTGAATGCACGTAGAATCGATGATAGCTTGATAAAATTTATTTTCCCAAAAGAAACTCTACAGTTCTGGAACTTTCCATAAAAATACTCATATAGCTCTCCTCAGTAGGAATGCGTACAATCAGTAATTATCACGTCAAACTACTAAGAACATTAAACACAACAAAATACACAGTGCATCCTAAATACAAAGCTCACGCGGAGATCTCTCAACACTCTAAACTAAAAAACTGAGAATTGAAGCTCTCTCCAGTCTTTTACACTTCCCTGGCCGCCGAAGAATTTCCAGTACCTTCCACTTCTCAAAATTTACTGGAAGGCATGTGTCAGGGATGGCAAACATTTTTCGATCAGTGTGCCAGTTAAATTACAGTTTAGTATTTTCGATGTCCAATGTTCTGCTTGTTATATTTCTTTTTAAAAATCTTCTTTAAACCTGTGCTTTGATTTCAAACGATTGAATAATATTTTGCAACTATATCTGCTGTTTAGTTATTAACTTTCATCAAATGTAAATTCAATAAACAGTATTTTAAAAATATTTCAATTTAATATTAAGATAGTGTAAAGTGTCCTAAAGCAAACATCTTTATTGTAAGAGAAAAAATAAAGGTAATGAATGTTAAATTTTTTAGTTTTTTATATAGTATGCAAAATTAGATTAGTATCAATACAATTCAAAATATATTAAGTGCTTTTATTTTTTTCACTTCAAAATCGGACTGTCCTCTTTAAGAGGTTTCACTTAATATACTTTTTACTTTTCAAAATACACTCATTTAATATTGTAAACATAATATTACATTAAAAAACTAGATCCTTTTAATCCCATTTAGTGCGACACCTGTTGTCAAATCTTATTAGCCATATCATTTATATTTGGGTCATAACGTGTCTTGAATAACATATATGATTCACTTAAATCTGAACCAAGGCAGTTTCTTACAGTCAATTTTATAGAGTTCATTGATGAAAGCACCTCTTACAAGCATATGAGGACTCAAACATTGTAAACAGTGCTTGCAAATTTTTTTTATGGGAGATTGTTTCATTGTTCAGAGATCAAGTTTGCTGACTTTTGGGTGCAATATTTGGATTCAGCACACTCCAGTTCTAATGCTTCACCGTGTTTGACAAATTTCTTCACCCACATAAAATTTTCTTGAAATCCTCTCAATAAGTCAAACCCCATTTTTTCTGCACATTCTTGCTTTATTTAATTAATGATATCTTTATCTCTTGTCGTCATTGGTAAACTGAGCAATGCATTTAATTCCTCTCTCGTTGTATTTCCGCAAGCAAGTTGAACAAAAACAGCTAACTGTGCTCGTAAAGTCATACCAGTGCTTTCATCAAGGCATACTGAAAGTTTTCTATATTATCAAAATCGGACTTTATCTGATTTGGAAATCTTCGCTCATTTTTTATAATCTATCCTTCACTCCATCAATCTTTTATAATCTATCCTCTATCCTTCACTGTTCCTGCTGCCAGGTAATTCTTTAATTCTTCTGATTATTTGTTGTTGTTGAGAAAATTTTCAAATAATGTGTCAGATGTGACTAATAAAACACAGCTTAACTCACCGTCAGAAAGCGGTTTATCGTAATATGCTATGCAGTGAGACATATGGAAATTCATTTCAGTAATATTAATTTTTATCTTAAAAGAAAATACATAACAAGTTGTTTGTTTTGCATATTGCTTTACTTTTTACTACTACTCTTCTTTTTTCATTTTGCATGGAGCAAACATTTTTATGATTTGTCTCGATGACGCTTTACAATAAATCGGAAGGATACTAACATTATTGAGGGCAAGCAACAGAGAACTCTCTCTCTTTTTTTAATTATTATTATTACTATTCACTATCGGCATCGGACTATGCCCACTATTCTTAAAAAATTTGGCTACTATGATTGCTAAATTTCTGTTTCCCCCCCAAAGAATATTTGGCAGGTTCACGTTGAGAACCAACAGGGGGGGGGAGAATTAATACACACACAAATTAAAATTCTTTACCTCGAGTAATTACGAAAACTTTCTTTAGCTGAAGAATACGTACCAGATCTGTATTTGCAAATAGTTATTTTTGTACGATTCGATTCCTTGCATTGGAGCAAAAGAAGGTAGTGTAAACAAACGCTACTCCCCTTTGGAACATTCTGGACATGGTGGGCCCTCTTTCAATGATTTATTTATTTATTTTCTGTATTGCATCACTTATTTGTGTATGCAATTAAAAAAAAAAGAAATGAGAGAAAAATGTTTATTGAAGTAACCAATTCCAACATTTACTTTATTAAATTCTTTCAATGTAAGTTGTTTAAGTTGCTTCGATTTTTGCACTAATACTCTGTCTTTAATTCTATACACAGACATAATTTCTTGTTCAAGTCTTATAATTGCTGAGTCGAAAATTCTGACTAACTTATCAATAGAAATTTTTTCTAACCTGTCACTTTCTTCACTATCGGTAGCAGTATTTTCTGGATCTAGAACCATACTACAGATTTCACCATCCTTTATTATTATCTCTTCTCCACATTTCTTTACAAAATGCATTAATTGGAAAATTTCACCTTTGGTTTGCGATATCCGAAAACCTTCAAATTTGCGGCTATCATCTTCATCACCCTCACCATGAAAATATGGTAGCTGGCCATAAATTATGCAAAGCCTTTTTTAAAGTATCTGGAGACGCATCCTCCGATGATCTTGTTATGCTCCACAGAGCAAATTTTATGTTAAAATATTTCAAAAATTCTTGAACAGTCTTGCTATTCAAAAAATTTAACATGGACTTTAAAAACTCTATATTTGCATTTCAGTACTCACAGTGTTACGATATCCATAGGCTGAATGATGGACGTATAATTTGGAGGAAAGAATAATATGGATACATTATCTTTTACTAAAATTTATTTTTTACGATTACAAAAAGTTTCCACTTGTGTGTTCTTGCAGCATTTGCGCATGCTAAAATTGTTAGTTTCGCTTTGGAATCTTTGACATCAGTTGCAGCCTTTTCTGTAGCCAAGGTATTTTTCAATACATATTGCCAAAAAAGACCAGTTCCATCAGCATTGTAAATTTGTTCTGAAAGATAATTTTTCACTATTAATGAGTTCAATGAATTTATCTGCAAATAGTTCAGCAGCTTTCACCTGAAATTTTTAATTGCCTTATACCATGGCGATTTTTAAATTTGATTAACCAACCTGTCGAATATGTGTACTCAGTTTTCAAGTTAATTTATTCATAAAATATTTTGGCTTGAGCCATTAGCCCTGCATCTGTCAATGGCACACCCTTGCTGCGACGCTGTCTGACCCATTTAATCATTAGTTTGTCATGATCGTCACTTCTAGCTTAATGAATATTTTTTCTATTATTCATTGCGAGTGGGATGTTGGAATCACAAAAAATTCCTTTTTTCTATTTTCTCATGCCATATACAATTGACTTTCCAATGCCATACTCCTTGCATAATTTTGAGACGGATATACCTCTATCCATTTTTTGTAGCAATTCCACTTTTTGTTTAATGGACATAAAAACATGCTTTCGCTTTATAAATCCTTTTGCAGCTCCAGAATTAGACATTCTTTTCGACATAAACAAAAGTTCAAACCTTAATTTTCATAAAATTGCTGTAATAATAACAGTCTGCAAAAAATAATAAGCTGAATCAGAAAGTTAGGGAACAGGGCAATCTGCTATATTAACTGAAATTCCTTGAAATCAATAAAATATAATTTTAGTCTAATAAATATAGTAAAGTATAATTTTTAACCTTTTTAATAACGTCCGCTATATGTTATTGGCTATGTATCATAAGAATGGCGACGGAAGACAAGTTTTTCGCTAAATTTTGTCTTGCTTCTATCACGCACTGAAGCAAGACATTAATACCTGAACTGTATTAATTTAGCTATTTATTATAATAACGTCTCTTTTTTGCACATGCTTAAGGCTTATCTAAGTCCTGAATTATATATACTAAGGCTTATCGAGGGCCGGCACTAGGTATCTTACCGCCTGATGCAGTCTCTGGGGGTCCTAAATTCTGCTATTAAGCTCCTCCTTAAGATCTAAATTTTAGGTTCCAGTGCTTTCCCTAAATTCTAAAAATTTTGCTGCTTAGTGCTTCTCTAAATTCCCAAAATTTTGTCTGTTTAAAATTATGCCATGTCGTACGTCTATGCATGCTCTAGCACCAGTTCTTGGTTAATGTGAATAATAAATCAGTTATTCTTAATCCAAACAGCACTAAATGTAATCTTTTGGTCTATGAATATCATTAACAAAATGTGTTTTTAGCGTAAGGAAAGAAATTTTTGTTAAATTTTTCCACGTCATCATTTCTTAGCACATTTAACTTAAATGTGTAATTACCGCCAAAAGTAATGTCAACATAAAAGGTTACCATATTTTTATTTAGGCATCACTGCATGAGTCGTTACTCAAGTTATCATGTGTTGATAAACATGCGGTGATGAAAGCAAAATATAATAATGATTCGCCGGGTTGGCTTCATGGATATAAAGTATTAATAGCATAAAATCAACGATGATTCTATGTAGATTGTTTCGGTTTGAGATGTATGCCAAGCAGATACGCAGCTACAAATTAGGCAAATTATTAATCCCACAAATTTACGCTAAAATGATTGTTTCTTGAGTAAAGCCTGAGATATTTAACTTTTAAGTTTAATTTTACTTTTTAATAGGATTCATTTAAATAAAAATGCATTAAAATCATAAAATGTCTATTTAGGAATATTAATATTTTTATGAAAATACACTAGTGGGACACACTGAAATCATTATATACTTTTTCTTTTTTATGATAACTGTTTAAGTGGCTAATTTTTAAAAAATAATATAGCGAATATAAAAAATGGCAACACTAAACATTATATGATGGTTTTAAATATGGTGGGATTTTATGTGGTTAAGTCCAAGGAATGTGATATTTAATAAATAATGTTCAACATGGAAAAAGTTAAAATAGGGGGGGGGAGTTTTGCAAAGAGAACAACACTGATGTGATGAACTAAGAAGCAACTGAAAAAGAACAAATTAAAAATGTGTATGAACACTGTATTGAAAATCTAAACATATGCTGCCATGGCTTAAAAAAATTTTGTGATTTTGCTGTTGAATTGTATGTGGCATAAGTGTAGAGGAAGTGATGCTTAATAACCAGTTTTTCATATGGAATTTTAATAAGAGGTATAAAAAATAATGTCTTGTAATTTTGTGCATACAATGAGATAGAAATTTCAATTATGAGCAGTTTCATGTCTTAACTTCTAAAATGTGGCCGTTTTGTTTACAGTAGTCGTATCAGTTGTTCTAAAAAAAATTATTTGAAAAGTATAGACTAAACACGATGAATATACTCTAAGACAATATTATATTTTGAAATGCGAAATTTTGTTTATGTTTTAAAGAAATATTGCACTTAATTAAATCAATTTTCTGTGCTGTCAGTCCATATTTATGTAACTTTCAATAAGCTTTTATGTTGTTTGCTTTCATTTAAACATGGATATTTTAAGCCAAGGATTTTGAAACATAGTTCTGAATTTCTTTGTGTTAATCATCATTAAAATTTTAATCAACACAACATCTAATCAGACTTTGGAATCCTATACTAATGCTTGTATTGAGTGTACATGCACTTATAGATTACAATCCCAGGATTGCCAGTTACCAACATGTCTAAGCCTAAATAAATTATTAATGTTAATAATGAATTAATTTCAATAGACATTACTTATATATACTATATTAATATATAACAAATTTTAGTATATTGAAAAAATTAAGTAGCAAAAAGAAGCAAAAGTAAATGATGCAGTAACACAAAATTCACAAAATTTTGCACAATCCAGCAATATTGTCATGAAGGAAAAGTATTAAAACAACTGGGTTACAAAAAAAGTTTGGGAAACTCTGATTTTCCTTACTGCTGTGAATTATTTATTAATTGACTGTTATTGCATTGCATGTAGATTGCCAACAATATTCCTTGGTATGTATAATTTATATTAGCAGTATTTCCAACAATATACATAATTTCCATTTTGAACTGAAGCTGAAGAAGATTCTATATTTAAATCTTCTAACTTATTCCTGCAAATTTTTGAATAGCACCTTCAACATTGTATTTCCTCACTTATTCCCCCCCCCTTTTTTTATTAATTTAGTGGTCTGAAAATCGTGAGGAGAAAATTTAATTTAATTTCCAAATGGTGAAGTTACAGTAAATGAAAAGTGGTCATAGATAAACTACAGGTAATTATTACAATATTATTTCATTAAAAGGAACCTACTTTCCAATAAAAATGCATTGTAATATTAACTTTACAGTATCTAATAAGATATTTTTATTTCTACTTCCCTGTAACTTGAATCAACCACAAATAATTAGAGAAGGTAAATGTGCAACTGATTCAGCAAAATCACAGACTAAATGCCAGTTTGTAGTTGCTTTGCTGTGGCTGGTCAGTTCTTGTATAAGGCTGGTGTGAAGTCCAATAGTCAAGAGGGAAAGTTTTGGCATGACCTATACCTGTAGTTTGTGAGGATATACCTGTAGTTTGTCTTTCTTAGTTAGATGAAAATAATCACTATGGGGACAAATTTATTTTAAATTTGAGAGGAGTGCATTCAGGAAGGGGGAAAATTATGCAAATATTTTTAAAATTTTCTGAACCTGGCAGTAAAAAGGTAGGGGGAAAATATATGCAAGAAAATGTGGTAATCATTATTTGGTGTGTTATTTTAACTCCGATTTAGTATTCCTTGCCTGTTTGAATAATCTACTGCACTACATAAGAAAAATGTTTATAGCAGTGTTTGTCCTTTATTAGAAATTATGAAATTTTCAGCATTTGAAAGTATTAAAAAAATTCACATTTTTAGGGGTTTGGTGAAATACTTCAGTTGGTACCATTAGCAGAAAGTGTTATCAAGTTAACTGCTGTATGCATGCTGTGTTATGAAGAGGCATCCTTCACAAAAAGAATTGGAACTGAAACTGAGGTATGTTCTCACTGGACATTGATTCACATAAATAATCAGAGATGGTAATGTCAATAGTTTAGGTAACAATTCTTACTTAAAATATGTACATATTTATCTAAGAATTATGCAATTTATAGTCCATATTATTACTATTTATTTTGCTTCATCTAGCATCACTGTTTAATTACATGCATATATATTATATATCTATAGTATCATAATTTTTTTTATAATTGATAAATTTACACAATTAACAAAGTAAATTAATAAAATTATAAAAAATTTTGGGTGAAATGTTATAATTAAATAATTTAGAATGTTTCATCAGCTAATTTTGGATGAACAGTAACACAGTTGTTTTTTAAGGGAAGAATGTTCAGTTGAATCTGATCTACCTTCTCTTCATAACATTGTATCAAATTTAATTACATTCCTCTTTCTATGTATTTTTTGTAGTTATTGTATTTCACATTTCTTTAGTTCTTCTGACTTTTGGTTGGTTTTAAAAATATTTTAGGGAATTTTGAAATTTTACTGATTTTGAATTTCATTTTTTATGGGTCTTTGTAGATTCGGAGCTTCTAATTGTCTTACTTTTTGTGTATATATAGTATACACATAGAGAAAAAAATTTTTTTTAACTTTGATTAGGTTTTACTGATAAAAATGTCGTGTTAGGTTGAAATATATAGAATTTTACTTAATTTTAAGTTATATTAAATGATAAAAATTGTAAACAAACATTGCAAAACTATAATCTGTAATTCTCAGTGGATACGCTGATATTTTGCTGAATTTGAAATTGGCCTTGAGCTTGGTTTTGTAACATTTTTAATATTTTATATGTATATGTGTGGCTGATTTATTTTTATTCTTTTACAGCTGGAAGTTATTGGGGGAACTGATAAATATATGGCAGTGTGTCGCAGATGTTACGATATCAGTTCCTCACAGGTAAAGCCTGAACTAGATAGCAATTCCTCCAAACAATAAACAATGAATTCCAGTGATTGATTCATAAGTCTTATGAAAGTAATTACATCATGAAGTGATAAAATTGTATATACTCATTTATAGTCTATCTTTTATATCCTATATTATATTAGCTAGTAGTATGTGGCTCGAATTTGTATATTAGAAACACTTTTTTACTTTATTGATAACTTATGTTTGATCGTATGAAAGTACTTGTATATTGTACATAAATGGTTTAATAAAAACAAACTGTAAAGAGTTGTGATTGTGTCTACTGAATACAAAACTGTATAATTAGTTCTTTTAATATAATCGATTCATTTTATTGAAAAAGTACTCTAAAATTTATTTTGCTTTAGATATCACATTTTCATATTTTTTTCCTCCAGTTAAAACACAATTTTCTATTTCTACCAGGAAAGTAACTTACATCATAAATCTATGTAATCTGAGACCTTATGCTTGGAATTAATTTTTTGACAAATAAATTGTAATTGCAGTAAAATTAAAGGCATTAACAGTTAGTTTAGTTCCTGAACATAGCATTTTTTACTATGGATTATGTTATTGCGTATAATAGTTTAAATAAAATTTAATGGAAGAAAAACTTTTGTAGAGTGATTAAGAATGGAATGAAGTAATTACAATAATTGTCACATGTTTTTACAGCCACCCATAATATGAAAGATTTTATTTATACAATACAAAGTCTGAGATCTGGACTGGACGGGACTTTGGCGATCCTGGATATGGGATTTTTCCGTATATTAGATCACCAGTTTAAATCTAGTAAGATGCCATGTAGAAATTATAAAATTAAAAATATGAAATCGTGATTTATGAAATAATGAAGCATTTATGATCTAAAAGATATCAAAATTTACAACAACAACAAAAAAAAAAGCTTAATATTTATTTGTTTACTTTATTAAACATTACTTTCAATGTAAGTTGTTTGTTACTTTGTTTTTTATGTTAATACTTTCTCTTTAATTCTATGGACAGCTATAATTTTTTGCTCCGTTACAAAGTGCCATTGTTCAAGACCTGTAATTGCTGTGTCAAGAATTCCAACAAATTTGTTGATCGAATCCTCCCCCCCTCCTTATTTTCAATAACCTCTCTGTCACTTTCTTTGCTATCAGTATCCATAGCAGTATACTGCAGATTTCACCATCCATTAATTGATTTATGATTGTGGCATTGAAACCACAATGAAAAACTTCTGTTATATCATCTTCATTTATTACCGCTTCTCCATATTTCTTTAAAAAATCCATTAATTGGAAAATTTCACCTTTGGTTTGCAATATCTGAAAACCTTCAAATGTGCGGCTATCGTCTTAATCATTCTCACCATGAAATACGGTAGCTGACCATAAATTATGCCAAGTATTTTTTTTAAAAGTATCTGGAGACATACCCACGATCTTGCAATGCTTTATACAGCAGATTTTATGCTAAAATATTTCAAAAATTCTTGAATAGTCTTGCCATTATTCAGGAAATTTAACATGGACTTTAAAAATGGTATTTTATATTTGCATTTGAGCGCACGCACTATTCCGATATCCATGCCTGAATGATGGACGTACAGTTTGGAGGAAATAATAATACAGATGCATTAACTTTCACTAAAACTTTAGGTGAAACCATACAGTTGCCTCCAATCAGGACAATTTTTGCGTCAGGTATTCAAATCTTGCCAAGCCTCGGGTATGAAATGATTTTCAAACCAGTTATTCATTACCACTTGTATCATCCATGTTCTTTTATTTGCATGATATACACTCACGTTTGTGAAAATTGCAACACCAAGAAGGAATCGTCATAATTGAATGCAATTTAATACACAGTTGAGTGGTAGTGGTACAAATAAATGATTAAATGTTCAAAGCAAACAAACAAGAACAAGAGATCAGAATCAGTATTTTGTGTGGCCACCACGCGCCGCAATAAGTG
>KK121769.1:119775-203122 GCA_000611955.2 Stegodyphus mimosarum
TTCCTGCAGCATTTGCGCATGCTAAACTTGTTAGTCTCACTTTGGAATCTTTGACACCAGTTGGAACCTTTTCTGTAGAGGTTGCCAAAGTATATTGTCATACATATTGCCAGAAAAGACCAGTCTCATCAGCATTATAAATTTGTTCTGGACATAGCTTTTCATTATTAGCGAGTTCAATGAATTCATCTGCAAATAGTTCAGCAGCTTCACCTCAAATTTTTCCCTTTTACCACGGCGTTTTTTAAATTTTGTTAACCAACCGGTCGAATATTTGCACTCAGTTTTTAAGTTCATTTCTTCAAGAAATATTTTAGCTTGAGCCATTAACATTGGACCCATCAATCGCACGCCTTTGCTGCAATGCTGTGCGACTCATTCAGTCGTCACTTTTAGCATAATGAATAATTTTTCTGTTATTCATAGCAAGTGGAGTGTCAGAATCCATAAAAAAATTCAAAAAGTTCTTTTTTCATTTTTCTTATGTCATATGCAGTTGACTTTCGAATGCCATACACCATGCATAATTTTGAGATGAATATACTTTTATCCATTTTTTGCAGCAATTCCACTTTTTGTTTAATTGACATCAAAACATGCTTTTGCTTAGATCCTGTTGCAGGTCCAGAATTAGAAACTCTTTTCGACATAATCATAAGTTCAAACTTTAATTTTCATAAAATTGCTGTAATAATAACAGTCGGAAAAAAAGTAATAAGCTGTATGAAATCAGAAAGCTAAGGAGCAGCACAATCTGCTATATTAACTGAAATTCCTTTGGCATCAGTATAATTTTAGTAAGTATAATTTGCCTTTCCTAATTTAAGTATAATTATTAGCCATGTATCATGAGATTGGCAACGAAAGAAAAGTTGCTCCGCTAAATTTTGTGTTGCTTCTATTGCGCACTGAGACAATTAAGTCTGAATTGTATTAGTTATTTATTATATTTATGTCTATTTCTTGTACATGCTTTTAAGGCTCATCGGAGTTTTGAATAAATAAATTCCCACATATACTTAAAGCTTATTGAGGGCCGGGGCAACATATCTTATGGCCTGATGCAGTCTCTGCAGGTCCTAAATTCTGCTACCAAGCACCTCTTTAACTTCTAAATTTTGTGTCACAGTGCTTTCCCTAAACTAAAAATTTTGTCATCCCTTAATTTTGTTCTCGGTGCTTCTCTAAATTCCAAAAATTTCTTCTTCCTTAAATTCTGACCATCCAGTGTGGCCATACGAGCTTTGGCGCCGGTTCTGGGTTTATGTGAATAACAGATCAGTTATTCTTAATTCAAATAGGACTAAATGTAATCTTTTGGCCTATGATGAGTATCATTACCAAAATATATTTTTATAAATTGCATATGAAAAGAAATTTTCGTTAAATTTTTCCTCGTCAACATTTCTTACTGCATTTACCTTAAATCAGTAATCATCGCCAAGCGTAATGTCAATCGAAAAGGCTCCCATGCTCTTCATTATTTAATTACTATTATATAAAAAACATTGTTTAGGCATCTCTGCACGAGTTATTATTCAAGTTGTCATGTGTTGGATAAACATGTGATGATGAAAACAAAACATAAATAATGATTTACCAGGTTGGCATCAGAAATATAAGATATTAGAAGGTGTAAAATCAACAATATTTCTATGTAGAAAGTTTCAGTTTGAGAAGCCAAGCATATATACAGCTACAGAGTCAAATTATTGATCACACAAATTTATGCTAAAATGATAATTTCTTCAATAATGAGGTATTTTACTTAGTGCTGAAGTGAAATTAATAATCGGGACTCTACACATGGTTTATAATGGAGGGAGGTAATTAAATGCACGTAAGTAAAGAATACGAGGGTTGGAACTTTAATAGTGGCAACACAGCTGAAAAAACGCTACGCAACAAAACCAAAGAATATCGCGTATACCACACGTGAACGACATACCTACCTTCCCTCTCAGCAAAAAGACTCGTCCTGCCTACGTCACGCGCATGCGGAGTGACGCCAGGGGTGGCCCAAGAGCGATGCGCAGTGCAGGAAGAAAATTATGCCATCTGCGCATAACGTCATGGGTGTGATATCGTTAGTTCTTAGCGTTTTGTTTACATTCCTTGCATCTGCAGTTTGATTTGATTTGTGTTGTTGATTTTCTATTAAATTGTGCCGAAAATGGCAAATTGTGCTGTAGTATTGTGTCAGAATTATAGAAGAAAAACTAAGAATCAAGTTATCACATATCATCGTTTTCCAAGTGATCCAGATCTTAGAAAGTTATGGATTGTTCGCTGCAAAAGAGCAGATAATTTCAATATTGAAAATGCAAGGATATGTTCTGTTCATTTTACACCTGATGACTATATACGGGATCTAAAGGCAGAATTGCTTGGTTTAACTCCTAAAAGATTCCTGAAAGCTAATGCTGTTCCCACTTTGCATCTTCCGTCGTCATCCTGTGAAAACAATTCCCCAAAGCAAACAAATCATATATGTTGTACTTCAAAAACTGAAGTCAGTCTGGCGAGAAAGAACTCTGACAGTAGTGACTCATCGAGATTTATACTGAAGATGGATAGAGCAAGCAGGTGTGAGGCTCGTGAAACAAGGAAACGAGCTTTGGAAACTTTAGCTTCTCTTTCCCCTAAAAAGAAAAAGCTACAGGCTGATAAAATAGATCGTGCAATTCAATATACATCTAGTGACACATCTAAATTAATTCAACGTGTGGAAATATTGGAAAAGGAAAATAAGAGATTAAATATGTTGTGCAGTCAACTAAAAATGCAAAAAAAAAAAAATGTTTTTACTGAACTTGCTTCTTCACGAAAAAAATTACGTAACTTTCAGAAAATGAGGAGAAAAGTAACAAACAAGCAAGTACAAAATGAAGTCAAAAAAATTTTAGGAACAATTTTTACAGACAATCAAATTCGTTTTCTCGTATCAAACAAAAAATTTGTTAAGTGGAATGCAGATGACATTTGCAAATCAGCAACACTTAGGGCAGTATCCCGCAGATGTTATAGCTATCTTCGACAAAAAATGGGATTTCCACTTCCTAGCATTTCAACTTTGAAGAGATGGGTTTCCTGTTCATTTCGTTGCTCTCCTGGTTTGTTACATGACGTGCTTCAAGTTATGCGTGCTGGGGCATTAAAGATGACAATCCAAGAACGTATGTGTGTGCTTTCATTTGATGAAATGAATGTCGACAGTAGGATTTGTTATGACCAAGCAGAGGATAAGATTGTTGGTCCACATAGAAATGTTCAAGTGATAATGGTGCGTGGACTTTTTGCCAGCTGGAAGCAGCCGATATATTTTGACTTTGATACACAAATGACTGCGGAATTACTGAAAAAGACAATACTGTCATTGGCAGAAATTGGATATAATGTTGTTGCAGTTGTATCTGACTTGGGTGGAAGAAATCGTGCTGTGTGGTCAGAACTTCAAATAACCCATCTTGAGAGCTCTTTTACACATCCAGATAATTCTGGTAAACGTGTGTGGGTATTTGCTGATGTGCCACACCTTTTAAAACTTCTTCGCAATCACTTTTTGGATGATGGATTAACTCTTCCAGGTAATAAGCTAATAACAAAAGAACCCATTGAAAGATTATTGTCAACAGATTGCAAAGAAGTGAGAATTTGCCCAAAGTTGTCTGCAAGTCACATTACTGTGAAGGGAAATGAACGCCAACGTGTATATTTAGCTGCACAGTTATTTTCAAATCATACTGCACAAGGTATCCGCTATCTTATGCCAGAAGAAGAGGACACTGCAAATTTTTTTGAATTAGTGAATAATTCATTCGATATTCTAAACGCCAGGAAACCTGTCACTGATACAGTGTTAGCTTGTGCGTATGGAATACATGAGGTAATTCAGGAGAGAACTTTAAAGAAATTTTATGAATTGTGTGACAATATGAGAGTTGGCAAGACAAAGCACCTATTACCATTTCAGAAAGGATTCATGATGTCAATTAGATCATTGCTTGGTTTATTTTCTGATATGAAGCAATTTGGTGTGAAATACCTTTTAACTTCCAAATTAAATCAAGATTGTCTGGAAAATTTGTTTTCGCGAATTCGAGGTCTTGGCCATTTTTATGATCATCCACTGCCGGTAGATGTAAAATATCGAATGCGTCTTTTATTACTGACTCATAATGATTGTCAAATTTCACTTTCCAACACCTCTTCTGTTGCTCCCGATGAGGAGGAAGATGCGTTCATTACTTCGCACTTTTTTGGTAATATTTTACCTGATATGTCTGAAGCTCTTAAGATGTTAGATGGTGAAACTGAGATGAGGGATATTGTTCTTGATGATTCTCCATTGACTTCTACAAGTGAACCTACAGCTGACTGCTCGGTACAAGGTTTCAGGTATCTTGCAGGTTACATAGCTTACCGTGGAAGAAAATATGATCATTCATTGGGAACACCTACAGAACAGTTACTCCATCTTCCTTCAGATGAACATGTTGGTTGGATAGAAACACTTTCTCGTGGTGGCTTACTTGTTCCATCAGAGGAGTGGTTAAAAAAAATAAATCAATTTGAGGTAGTGTTTGCGAGTGAGCATGGAAAAGATGGTCTTTCGAGAAGCAGTAACATTATGCAAACTATGTGTAAAAAAATTGCACTAAAGTTCCCTGATATGCATAGTGAAATAATTAAAATATATGTGAAAACACGAACATTTATACGACTGAGATATTTGAATGCAGAAATGAAGAAAAAGAAAATAAATAAGTCTGCTATGAAAAAGGCACTGAAGTGGATTGCATCATCATGATATTGCAACTATGGTACTGAAAAATCAGATAGCTCATTTCAAACATAACTTTGATTGACACATAGTTTGACATATAATCCTAATCTTTCTGGCAATCAGTTCATCAATGGAAATAGCACTTTGGTGAAATAATTTATCGAGCATCTGCAGTCAATAGTGGTATGGGACAGTACCAAGATTATTGCCAAACCCTTCCATAAAACCATCAACAAAAATGAGGGCAGCTATTAAAATCACCACCAAACCTTTTCGCAACATAGTTTTTGCTTTCAATGTTCTGTACATTTGGACTGCAGTTTCTGAGTACTGTGAAAATTGATAAACGACAACAAACATGTTGTTCAAGATCAGACTGGTGAAGCAGATAGGTTATAATTTTAATGAAAGCTGTTATAATTTTAATTTTATTCTCTTTGTTTAAATATGCTTTTGATGTGTCAACCTAGAGGTTTTATCTTATTTTTTCTTTCATTACTTAATGACACACCTGTTCATTAGACTTACATCACAATGGGATATTTAAACTTGTGGAACAGTGTCATATTTATCAATGTTGACCTCTTAAATGATTAGATAACTTATAAATTCGCTTATACAACTTGAAACACATGCTTATGTGTTTTTGGTTACTTTCTTTACTTCCCAAAAGTAATTTCTATGTATTGCAGCAATGTTTAGGTTAAGCATTGCCAACTAAGTAAACTGATAAATGCTTCATCCTGAAGAAAGAACAGTTTCTAGATTACACTATCATGCAAGCATCAAAAAGAATGACTGACATATTATCTTTGTTATTTAACTGATGCATATTTCTGATGTAATTTAATTGATGTGAATTAAATGAACTTATGCATGCTTGGCCCTGAAGGGAAACAAATCTGTGTACTATTCTAGACTGCAAAAATCAAAAGAGTAAGTGAGATATTCTCTTCAGTGTTATTTAACTGTTGCATATTTTTTAATTTTCATTCCATATGATATGTTTATAGTAAGAGAAAGAAAAATATTTAAGTACTGAAACATGATTTTGAGTGTAATTGAAATATTTTAGAAACAATCTGATAGAAATACTGCGCTAATTAAAAATATTTTATCTGTATACAGGCTGAACTGGAATTAAGAATCAGAACAAGTATATAATTATTTTGTGTATGTGCGTGTAAATAAATATATTGTTAAAGTTCTATTTTTAATATATAGAGGGAAGAATAGGGTTTAAATATTAAAGATTTTACTATTATAAGTAATCATACCAGGATAAATTTATATATATGTCCTAGGATCCTAGGAATGTAAGGGATTATAAGAGTACTTTTAGATAATATTAAAAATATGCACTTAAATATAAAGTGAATAAAAAATATAAGCACTTTAAAAAGAATGTGATAAGTCTATTTAAATGCATAGTAGTATGTCATTAAAAAATTTGTAGACTATTCTATTAATTAATTATGAATTTGATGATTCCAATCTTTATTTATATATATATATATATATATTTGCTTGAGATCTGTAATTTAAATTGAAAATCACAGTCATATATTTTTCATGAAATGTCAAAATTCATTTGGACTAAGAAATGCATGAGCAATGAAAAAAATGGGCAAATGTACTTTGATTATGTTATTAATATGGTTTCAACAATTTGTAAAAATATTTAAAAATACCTTGTTTTACAATATTTAGTTTCTTTTATTAACTGAAATATTTTTCATGTTCCAAAGCTTTCCTTTATGAAAAGGAAGGAATGTTTACAATTATTTTATCATTCCACGAATTCTGAGCTTAAAATAAATATTTGCCGTAACAAAATACTTAATAAAGATAGCATAGGCCCGTAATTTCCGATAAGTTATTATATGTGCTATTAATAAAATGATGATTTTCGCTTTAGTTTACGTATTTTCTATTACTAAAGTCATTCAGCAGCAGCGTTGTATCACTCGGGTGACGTCACTACGAGCAACCAATGGTAGCGTTTTTTCGTTCCTGGCCTAACCTTATGTATTAAAGAACCTTGGAGTGACGCGAAGAACGGATCCTTGTATTAGCTCGCGGTCTAAAGTAAGTGTTGTCAGGATATTTTCAAAACAAGAACAACGATTTTGGACAAAAATTGAATGTGCCAGAGGTCGTACAGCCCGACAGTGTCATCAAGGGCTTCAAAAGGCTTGCGGGGAATCTGCATTGCCTTACAGAACCGTAGCAAGATGGGTGAAAGCATTCAATGAAGGACGCCAAAACGTGGCAGACATGCTGCGGCCAGGTCGTCCGAGTGTCAGCGATGCAGACGTGCAAGCTGTTGCCGCACTAATGGACAGTTATCGCCGCCAAACGATTCGTCAGCTGGCCGGACAAACAGGATTAGCGCATACGACTGTGCTGCACTTTCTGAAGGAACGCCTGTCCATGAGAAAAACTACTTCACGAGCGGTTCCACATCAATTGACGGAAATGCAGAAATGGCTACGATACGATGCTGCCCGAACCCACCTGGAGCGCTATAAGCGCGAAGGAGATGCTTTTTTACGCCGTATCATTACGCTGGATGAGACTTGGGCCCGATCGTACCAGCCAGAACTGAAACGCCAATCAGACGAATGGCGTCATCACGGGTCACCACGACGTTCGAAATTTCGTCAGAACTGCAGCAATGTGAAAGTTATGGTGATTCTCGTGTACGACTGTGATGGTGTCATCCTAACTCATACCATTTCCCCACAGCAAACCGTCACTGCGCAGTATTACTGCTCATTTTTGGAGCACAATCTCCGACCAGCTTTGAGAAAAAAACGGCTACACTTTCTGCAGAACGCTTCTCTCATTTTGCATGACAATGTTCGGCCGCATGCAGCGCAAGCTGCGACTGATTTGTTCAAGCGATGGGGCTGGGAAGCGCTTTACCATCCACCATACTCCCCAGATCTAAGTCCTTGTGACTATCACTTAATTCCTAAGATGAAGAAACCACTTCTTGGCACTCTCTTCCAAACTGTTCCTGAGATTCTTGCGACAGTAGACCGGTCCATTCAAACTATCAACAAAACAGGCGCTGCTACAGGTATTCTGCAACTTCCACATCGTTGGAAACGGGTTGTACACAACGCTGGAGACTATATTGAAGGACTGTAAAACAAGGTGACATGAATCACTTTTGTATTCCTTGTAAATAAATAGTTGCCACTATTAAAGTTCCAACCCTCGTATATAAGAAAATTCCTAAGAAAAAAATGTTGGTGGCTTTGAGGTCCAGATATTGAACGTCCGGATCTCGGACTTTGTATCAAGAATAGTAACAACATTTAGAACTTTTGTCAACAGTTAACAAAATCTAAATATTCTAGATATATTTTAATTCTAATATTATGAATTCCCCCCCCCACACACACACACATTGACAACCAGAAATACCATGTTTTTTTAGTGTAATAAGGAATTGTTGATTAATACCAAATCTAAAATATTATAATCTTATTTTTAGAACTGCTCTTGTATAAGTGTTTTTATAAATAAATATATATGATTAAATTGTGATATGACATTTATTAAAACAGGAGGATTGATGTAATAGTTTCAGTAACAAATCAAAGAATTTTAAACAAATATTTATTACATCATATATTAATATGGTTGAACCCTGATTTTGAATTAATAAAATACATATACACAGGAATGTCCACCAGAAGCTCAGCAATAAATCTATCCAAATATAACAAATTTGATACAATATCTACAAATATTCATTTTAAAAATAAACTTCAAGCAATTTGATTGCCAAATGATTGTATATTATAATCACAGACAGATATCAATTAATATAAACCAGATATTTTTAACATAAAATCTAAGAAACAGATTGCACTAACAATTATAAAAATTGAAAGCCATGCAAATTAAAACAAATTTCACATTTGAATATAACTATGATGAATAAATTACTCACTACTATACTTCAAATTTTAATATTAAATGAAAAAAAAAATTAGTGTCTTTGTGGCTCATATCTTAATGACAGAATGCTTTTCTGGTTACTTGAACTTTTTTAAAATGTAATATCATTTAAACCTAGCCTGCATAATCTCACTGACTATACAGTACATTACTCATTTTAAAGATAAAAAGCACATTTTGAAAAATTACTTATTAGGTAATCATCTTAAATATCACAGGAATGATATTTAATAAATATTTCATGAAATAATATCCAAACACATTAAAATAAATTATTACTAATATGAAAATTTTAACAGAAAAGAGAATACACAAACTAATTTCATTTATATATATGAATTTCATATTTAGAATTATATCATTTTAGAGATTCAGAACATTATGCATAATTTTCAGTGTTCACACATAATGTTTATATTAGATATTTATAAAGTGTGCACAAAAATAATCTCAGTTATATTCATTATAAATTTTTATTAAAGCATACCACATATTCACTGTAAGTGCATTTTGAATTCACATTTCATTCAAAATTTCTTTTCATTACAAAAAATTAGCATAATTAAAAACTTAGGAAAATGAATACTGTTGAATATGTACTATTTCAGTAAATAAAGTAGTTTTATTGTTGCAATATAATTTAGGATTTAATGCACCAATTTGTTATATGCTGTGCCAAACAACAAACTGCAACCCAAAAAAAGTATTCTTGAATATTGAGTGAAAACATAGATAATACTGTTAAAATGCAGAAATATTGCTGGGTTTAATATCAAACTTCCATGAAAGAAAAATTTTGGGTAATTCAAAAACATTCTATGCCATATTAAAGGAAAATTTTATCCCACAACAAGACGGAAGAACTCAAATGTGTTTCATAGGGGAATGCAGACGAGTAGTTCCAACTATAGAATTTAACAAACAATCCATTATCTAAAACCAAATGTAAATTAAACTTTGGGTAAATCTATGGTTCAAATGTGAAGAAAATTTATTTATACTTTAATGTGAACTTTTTTTTCCTTTTGTCTCTGAGTGTTGAAATTATTTTGAATTCCTCTATTTCATAAGAAGAAAAATAAAAAAGATATCTTTAGGTTTCTGTTGAGATTTTACCTTCTTAACATAAAAAAAATAAAACATTCTCCAGTCTAAACTATATATAATATATACCATAACTAAATATATACCTTTTTAGCTCGAAGAATGTGTTCATTTACTCAAGAATCAATATTCACAAATGCTTAGATTTTAATATATATTATTTTGTAACTGCTGATATTCCTGTCAAGGTAGACAGAAAAAGTTGATTTTAAATACATTTTCCAAGAGATGTTTATTAAAATTATTTAAGTTTTTATTATATGTTGCTTTAAACTGCTGGATATTCATAAAGTTCACTGTTAGTTTCATATTACTATAATTTTTATACTTTTTAAACTATGATGCTACAAATTGCAGTATTTCTTAGAATTTATTGCTTGGTAGCTAAAAAGTAGATTTTAAAATCACAACACCTTATTTATATGAACTTCATATAAAACATTTTAATAATATACTATGCAAATATACACAGATCTTTTCTTAACACATTTAAAAAATTAAATATACTATTTTACTAATGCCAGCATAAAATGTACATGCACATAAAATACACAGTTTTGTGTATTATAATATGTCATTGTTTGTATAGAGTATTTTTATCATAGTAGTACGTATGAAAATACACAAATCTTCCTGAGGAAACTGTCAGTCTTGTGATGTAAATGATGAATGCATTTATATATATATATAAAGAATGAGATTAAATATGAGAAATATTTTACATTTTAAGTAAAATAATTATACAATAATTTTGAATTTATAATGAAGCCATTTCATTGGAACTTTTACAGAAAATTTTAACTTCGGTTACAGCTCACAGTACATTTTTACTTTTAGTGTACAAATGCGTAAAATATTATCTTTGAAAAATGCTCCTTGGGAAAAATAAAGGAAAATGAGGTATTTATTGCACTATGGAATACCTTTTGCAGTCAATACATTTTTATTAAGTTATCACAAAAATACATTCACCTTTTAAAGCAGTTCATAAATATCATTGTAGGTTAAAAGTATCTTTATAATACTGAAACTTTCCTTCAAATATGAAGTTTTGACTAAAATCATACTTATTCAAAACTTCACCAATTAAATACAAGAATCAATGCTATAAGCTTGAGTAAACATTATCATGCACCTGGGAAACAACTGTAATAAAAGTAATAGTTTGTAAATAAAAGAATTTCCGAAGCCATTCTTATGATTTCACTCAGAAATGTGTTATTTAGTAAAACTCAAATAAACTCAGTGTGTCTACAACAGGCTTACTTTAGGACTAATTTTATTTAACAAATTCCAATAAACCTGCCAAAAGATAATTGACAACATAACATCTAATATTATGAAATTTCAATTTGCTTTTTCTAAAGTCATATTAAAGGAAATTGCATAGAAAATTCTGGCCTGTTTGCTCTGATCCAGTGAACATCTGCTGTCATGGATTGGTAAGCTGAGCAAAGAACAGCAATAAAATTTTGCAGTAAAGCAGGAATTAATCCTGATGTTTTTAAATTGTGAATGGAAATGAAACTTGGTGTTTTGTTCAGTTCTCAGATAAAATGAATCAACCATCACCCTAGATGTAAAGTCGATAAACACTGGTACTTTGGCCCGGGGTTTGAATCCCGACTAATGGGCTGGCTGCATGGACGTTTTTACGGTTTTCTTCATGCATAACATGCTCCACAAAGGTAGCCCTCCTCTTATGCATATAGCCCTAGTATGTTTTGCCATAATTAAAACCAAATCAGATAAAATGGCAGTCATCTGCTTCAACTGAAGAAGGTCCACTATGAAATCCAGAAATCTGGAATAAAAACCTTGTTGCTGACTTTTTTGATTGCAAAGAGATTATTCATAAAGAATTTCTTCCTGGGGGACAGATGCTATATTTCATATTACAAAGATGAAACAAATGGACTTTTGAAGATAATTCAGTGCATTAGACCTGAAAAAGCTCAACAAAATAACTGGTTTTTGGTACATGATAATGTGCCATGACACAATTCCATTCTTGTCAAGCAGTACTGACAAAATAAAAATGTCACAATTCTTTAGCATTTCTTTTATTCACTATTATATTTGGCACCTATACATAACTGTCTTCACTGCAGTAATTTTACATCAGTATTTATTATGTTAATAGCATAAATAGATTCTGAAAACTAACTAAAGTTTTAAACAGTATTCCAAAAGACAAGTTCTGTGAGGAAATTTAGAGCTGTTTGAACATGTGAAGCAATAGATAAATGTATTGAAGTCTAAGAAGTAAGAATATTTTAAAATTTTGATTTTATGTGAACTTAGTCCTAAAAGTTTGTAGATGTACTGATAGAGAAAGTGATGGTCTAAAATTATATGCTGTATATAAAAAGACCATTCATTTTTTTACCTTAAATTGTTAAATTTTACAAACAATTTTCAAATTTGATAATTAATAAGCTAATATTAAATCTGTTTTATTTTTGAAATAAATACTTTTAAAACATTTCTTATGTAAACTAAATTGTTAAGCATATTATGCAAATAGCATGCATCACCTCTGAATTCTAAACAGTATTGATATATTTACAAGTAAGCATTTTAATTAATGGTTTCTATAAAATTGTACTTCAAAGTTTTCATTAGCCAAATTATGAATAATAAATAATGCACACATTTTATTATTCTTTGTATAAATACCTTCTACATTAGCTATTCTAAAAATTTCATGTATTTGTATGAGGCACACTGTGTTGAGAATACTTTGATGTTCTTGTGATCAAATATATAAAAAAAAAAAAAAAAAAAAAAAAAAAAAAAAAAAAATGTTTTCTTTCATGTTAGTATGTTATTGTAAAAATATTTCATTCAAAAGACAAGTCATTTTTCCACACATATGTAAGAAAATAGAATCCAAAATATTATCTTGGTTACTTATAGTTAAATTTTATGTTTTGTAACGATTTAAATCAATCCATATAAATTAAATACACAAAAGTCATGTTAGGAAATTTATTAAGTTTTATAATTAATCAAAATTTTTCTTCTGAATGAATTTAGCTATTTAAATTAAAACTATAAAGACACCTTTGTTCTGAAATTGGCAGGAAAAGTTTTGGTCAAAATTACTTTTAATAAAAATACACTTGAAAATTTATTTTCATACTAGAAATCAAAATGACACACAGATAATATTTTTTCTGTTTTTCAGACAAAGAACTTCATCTCACTATTTAATTTCACAAAGTTAATGAACATGTATTGCAATAAGCATGTTGTAAAATGTTCATTTATTGTTCATTGCACCTTTCACTTTTTGAAAATTAAGACACTATTTTTCCCTTCAACGTATTGTTTCAAATATTAGTCCTTATATATCAATCTACATGTTTTAGCATGCAAAGTCTATAAAATATACATATGTGTGGAAATAAAAATCACAGTTTTAGGGAAATTTATATATTTGAAAATATGTTAGGTTTTCCCATTACACTAATATCCAAAAATAAAGGCACTGATGTAAAATATCAGAATTAAATAAATCCATCAAACCAGTACTTTACATTACCTTATCAACTGCAGTATATTGATACTAAAAGGTTTGGAATTTGATACTTAGTACTATGCTCAGAATGCTATTTAAATTAATCTTCATCTTTTATCATGGCAAGTAGAGACAAGAAATAGAATACAGCTGAACAATTAAATAAATGGAAGTTGGTTAGAATATTATCAACAATTTTCATTTCTATGTAGTCAGGACTGAATTTTTTTAGTTGATGCAATCAATGTACACAAGAGTTACCTGCCTAAGCTTTATCCCAGTTTTGACAGGAAGTGATACATATACAAAGAGTGTGTATCTTTCTTCACTTGCCATCAGCTACTTGAGAAAATTTTCATACTGACATATTTTAAGTGTTCCTATTCTGCAAAGACACTACAGTCTCGAATACCTCTACCTCATCCAGAACCTGAACTCGTGGTAACCAGCTTTCACTAACCATCATACTGTATGAGGTGATTCTACACTGTCACCACTGTAAAGTTTTGGTTATTATGGTGCTGTATTTATAACAAGTGACATTAATATTTAAGCCAGTAGTTTCTAGAATTTATATTTCAGAATTATACATTAATAAAAACTAATGAGCATTAATTACTTGTAATTATTTTTGTATATAATCATTAAAGAAACTTGCTTTAATAATTTCAATTTTATATATATCTCTCTCTATATATACAAAAATAGTTTTCGGTATTTTTAATGGACATATTGGTACTTTGATTAAACACTGAACTCTGATTTTCATTGCTTGGCTTTAAAGAATCTTATAGCTAAACAAAGGTACCTTTAGCAGATATGTTACTTCTTGCTGCTGTAACATACCAATCTGGAAAGAGCTCATGTAACAGAATAATTAAAGGATAGGATCAAAAACCTCAGATGTTGGCCTAAGCTTTTGAGCATAATTGGTGAGAAAACAATTTTATATGCTCAGCACCATCCCAGTTTTGATGAAGAAGCTCTAGGAGAAACTAAAAATCTCATATCCTTCTTCACCTACCACCTAACTCACAAGAGATATGTTACTTGAAAATTTTTTAAGTGTCCCCTTATTAAAAATACTATACACTTCAGACATCAATAACTTCACTGGATCTGAACCTGGTAATATAGTTTCTTAACATACACAAACACTTTTCTTTAAATTTACTCCTTAAATATCCGTTTTCTTTTGATGCAAATGATTATTCTTAAACACCAATTGACAGATAAAAGGTGATTAACGATAACTGTTTGTTTAATCAATCTACTTAAATGTTTTAAGTAGACCAATTTAGTGTATGAAAAATATTAAGCTAATTTATACTTCATATAATTTAATTTTTATAATATGAAATATTTTTATGATCTTAAAAACTTATTGATTGTTTGTATATATTCCCTCACTTTGAAGATACTAATCTCTAAACATAATCATTGTTGCCCAATGTATGGTATCATAAAATGGCAACCAGAAAATCTACATTATAGCACATTACTGAAAATTTCAAGAAAGAATCAAATAAACAACAAAATCCAATATTTTGTTCCTTGACTGCAAACCTTATTTGATTTGGTCAGGAATAAATATGTTCCCCATATCACTGATTTAGATGCTATTCAGAAATAAATCCATTTCAGAAATGATTATTGCCGAACACTAATCGGAGGAAGAAAATATATCACAAAAAGAATAACTTAAGCAAACAGTATCCTACTGTATTATTATTGCACTGCAACTACTGATTCTTTGTTCTCATAAGGAAACAAAAAATGAAATTATATGTATGGGGGGTTAAGTTATATCGGGAGCAACATTATAACTGCCTATGAAATTATCTTCTGTTTTTTTTTTATTGCTAAGATATTATAGGATAAAATCTCTACTCCTTAAATCCACTTTTTTACTAAAGCTATTTGTTGCTCATGTTTTATACTAATAAAAATTATATTTACTTATATAAAATATTTATTGAATAAATATTTTAAAAAGATAATTTATTTACTTGAAATAGTAAACAAGATTTTCTGACTTCAGTCCTGTACCAAACACACATTTTGATTCAAGATGATTCATATCTTGTACATCTGGAAAGCTAATATATCTCACAAATAAAAATGGCATTTGATTCAGCAAAACTGACAACCTTAACAATAATAACCTATATGGCCACCTCAAGCATCACATACTTAATTATTGTCCTCCCATCAACATTTTCTAAAAGAACCATTTGTAGAAATCCATAATATCTGATTAAGCTACATTCCTGTATTCTAAAAATGATCCTACAATAAATAAAAGCATAGCACTGGGCATAGTATCATTAAATTTGATTGATGAATTTCTCATTCCTCATTTATTTTTGAAAAATAATGCATTTTAATGCTCTCTTTTTTTTAATAGAACTTTTGAGACTTGTAGTTAAAATTTTAAAGGCACAATCATTTTGCACTTGAATTTCAGAAATTTAGTTTTTTTTTATAAAATATATAAAATACAAAAAATGAGTATTCTTAACAAATGCAGATCACAATTTTATACATACATATTTTTAATCACTCTTTAGAATATATATATATATATATAAACAACTTAAATATATATATTTGAAGGTATGAAGTATTAGAAAAGCATACCGTCCTTAACTACAGATAAAATTCATCTTTCAATTGGCAAGAAAATTACCATGCATTTAAAGGGAAACAAACAATTTATTCTTCAAGTTGCAAAAATTTGCAAACTATTTTTACTTTATGAAGAAAATAGACCCATATCAGATTATATGGATTTAAATAAATTTTTGCAAGGTCAAAATAAATACTGTATACAACGAGATTTTCAAAAATATAATTTTTTCTTCACTTTTTTGTTTTGATGAATGTTATGATACTGCAAGTTTCACAAGATATGATGCACATAAGCAGACATTAAAGTTTTATCTACTTATTGTCGATGTTGGAGTTGTAGATACAGCAGAAGGAATCAGTGTGTCTACCAGAGGCTGCATATGTTGCCACAGTGAAGATATCTATATACCAAAAGCATATTGATAAAGAATATTGATAGACATTGGTTTAATATAAAGAAGTAAAATCAAAGAATAATAAAAATTTCTCTTATAAGTAACAGAATGACATCATTAAGAATAGAGAAATCTTATTAATAATTAAAATTACTATAAATATTAAAATGTATATGTTTCGATACATTAATGAATTCCATATTCATTTCATAATGTTTCAATACATTAATGAATGGCCATATTCCAATATATTAAAGATGTTTTTTCACATTTTTCATAAATATTATATATTTCACTGATTAAATAGCTTAATATGTGAACTAACTGTTGTGTTCTAAATGCTACTTTGTTTCAACTGCTTTTATTTGATAAAAATTGCAAATGTCAGCAATTACTCAAAATACATACTTACATTTGATAATTCCTTTGTCTGCAAATTTACAAGAGCCTGTAACACTTTCACCAAGATCTGCATATATGTATGCACTAGCTGAGTTTCCATATGAATGCAATGTAGGAAAAAATTATTCCTTTTTTCATTTTGTTGAACAGCTTGATTTTCAGCATCCTATAAATATATTTTTAAAATTATATTGAAATAAAATAAATGCCCAGATGAAAGGTATTTCAATAATGAAATGAGATATTAGAAAGTACAAGGAGTGGCTATTAATATCCAGGACTGACGTCACAGCATGAAATCGATCACTCGTCCGAGAGAGGCGCTGCTGGTATCTGGAAAGTAGTACCTGCTCATGCTCCCCGCAGTGTGCGTTAGTTGTAGACACGAGTTTGGCTGGGAAAGACACATGGAAATGTATCTGGTGAAGTGGTGTTGTGGAAGTGCTGAAATGGAACAAAGGGTGAACATGAAATTCTGCTTTAAACTGGGCAAAGGTGTGATAAGAAACACATGCAATGGTGAAGCAAGTGTATAGTGAGCAAGCATTATCCCATTCCTGCGCATTTGAATGGTATGGACATTTTCAGGATGGCCGCGAAAGTGTTGAAGATGACGCCCACACTGGAAGGCCAATTTCCGTGCATATGCCTGAAACAATTGAGAAAGTTTGCGAGCTTGTGACAGCGGATCAGCGACTGACTATTCGAATGCTGGCCAGTGAACTGAGCATCAACAAAGAGGTGGTTTGCCAAACTCTGATGCAAGACCTAGGGAACCACAAGTTGTGTTCTAGATTTGTCCCACACTGTTTATCAGACGATCAGAAGCAAGTTAGAATAAACATGTGTGATGAACTCATTGACAATGCTGACCCTGCTTTTCTGGATTCGATAGTGATGCGTGATGAATCATGGTACTATCAGTACGACCCCAAAACCAAGAGACAGAGCACAGAATGGCAGTCTCCCAGCTCCCCTAAACAGAAAAAAATTTCATTTCAAAAATTAAAGGTTAAAGTCATGTTAACCGCTTTCTTCGACAGTGAAGGACTTATTCATCATGAATTTGTCCCACCAGGCACTACTGTTACAGGACAGTTTTATGCAGAAGTTCTTGCCAGACTCTGACAAAGAATTCACAGAGTACATGCCTGTTTTCGACAGAATGGAAGCTGGTTTCTGTTGCATGACAACGCCCGCCTCCACACTGCGTTGCCAGTGAAGAGGTTTTTGGCTAAGTATGAGGTCATGAAGCTGCACCATCTGCCATACTCTCCTGACTTGGCCCCAACAGTCTTCTTTTTGTTTCTCAAACTCAAAACTGTGATCAAAGGAACACACTTTGTGAATGTTGAAGACATCAAGAAGAACGTGACGTCGACATTGAAGAGCCTTTTGAAAGAGGACTTTAAAAGTTGCTTCCACAACTTATACAGCTGAGTGCATTATGGCAGATAAGGATTACTTTGAAACATATTAAAAGGTTACGATTTTCACATCATGTGTTCTGTTGTTATTAGAGCATATATGAGAAATTAATAGCCACACCTTGTATATTTACATGTGTAGTTTTTAACATTATAGAAGGAATCTTTTTAAAGTTTTTTTCACGTGCATAGTCAATGCATGATAGTAAAATGAGTTCAGTAAGAAAGCTGATACTTCAGGATTAGGTCTACATGTGTGTTATGGCTTTAGCATGAAATATGGAAAACAAGTTCAAACATAAAATAGCATCTGTTGCGGCAAAGCCATCGAACTATTAAAAATAACATTACCCTTTTTGTGAATGGCATCACTTACGTTTTTGTATTCATAAATGTTCTTGCTTGTACTGTGCATTATATTTATGTTAGGAAATAAATAGGCATAAAAATACTATCTCCTAATATTTGGTGCCGAAATAACCATTTACGAAACAGGACCTTGAACTTATACTTCCTACTCTTGGATTATTTTTGCTGAATTATTTTACTCCCGACATTAAAGCGTAGTTTTGTTTTGTGTTCTCTACTACTCGAGCAATGGCGCTGACCGCTGAAGCTGTAGACAAAATGACGCAACTGAAACGAAAGCCGTGCGAAATAATGTTTCTCGCTTTTCTACTGAAATTGATACTTTGAACGATGATTTCTCAATTGAAAAGATTGAATATATTTCTAATCGCTTAACAGCTGCCTTAAATGATATGAAACTAATAGATAACGAAATTCACAATTTTCTTTCTGACGATGAATACGAAAATGATAATTTGCAGTGTCAAAATTACATAGATACTGGTGAATCCGCAGTTTTCAGAGCACAAAAAATTATTCAGAACAAATTATCGTTAACTGCAAATAATGTTACTGCTTCCAATATGGATACCAATGATTTGGCGATGAAATTTGGCGACCTTTCTACTACAGCGCCTGTGGCTCAATCATATACAGTTAAATTGCCAACAATTAAACTACAATCATTTACAGGAGAAATTGAACAGTGGCAATGTTTTTGGGAACAGTTTAAATCTTCTATAGATGCCAATCCACATCTTTCTGTTATTGATAAACATGTTTTCCTCAGAGGTTATTTAGATGGTGAAGCTAAACGCCTTGTTGATGGAATTAGTGTAATAGGAGACACCTATGAAACAACAAAAAAATTGTTAAAGGAAAGATACGGAAATAAAGATCGAATTATCCAGTCACACTTAGATTACTTAGAACATTTAACTGTTATTCAAGACCCATCTCCTACGCATCTAAATGATCTTTACATAGAATGTAACAGGAGAATTCAAGCTTTAACTGCTCTGGGTGAGAATATTGAAGCATACGGTAGAATCCTAGTGCCAAAAATTATTCGTGCGTTTCCCAATGATATTTGTTGCCGCTGGATTATCTATGCCAAGCGTGAAAAGCTAAATGAAGGTAATATTACTAGACTGATGCAGTTCCTGGCAGAAGAAGTGGAAGGTGTAATTGCAACACAAAGAGTTAAAGGTACGTCTTTTTCTGATCACACCGTAAAGTTCACGGTAGAAAATTTTAGTATCAATTCCAAAACAGTAAATAAACGTAAGAAAATTTCGCCATTTTGTTCATTTTGTGATACTACAGGACATTGGCCTCAATATTGTGAAACTGTTACAGACTATGATACTCGTGTTCAGAAACTTAAAACTTCAAATCGCTGCTTTCTGTGTACTAACCGTG
Source organism: Stegodyphus mimosarum (assembly GCA_000611955.2). Taxonomy (NCBI): domain Eukaryota; kingdom Metazoa; phylum Arthropoda; class Arachnida; order Araneae; family Eresidae; genus Stegodyphus; species Stegodyphus mimosarum. Next base: position 139,789 of record KK121769.1, read on the forward strand.
GTCATAGAGTTTCAAACTGCCCAAGAAAAAATACTGCACGATGCACTAAATGCAAGAAAAGGCATCATGTTTCTATTTGTCCTCCTGTTGAAAACAATCAACTGCGGGTAACTAGCAGTGCTGTAAATCACATAACCTTTCCTAAAACTATTTTCACACATTTGCAAACTGCTCGTGTGTATGTTACTGGCCCCACAGGCATTACTAAATTAACACGCTGCATTTTAGATGGTGGTAGCCAAGCAAGTTTTGTTCACACAAACCTCATTGAAAAACTTAAGCTTAAAGTTGTCAGTTCCGCCTCACTTTTAGTTCAAGCATTTGAATCTTTTACTTCACAAGAACAACGTAGATGTGTTCAACTGTCACTTTCAAGTTTGTGGAGCAACCAAACATTTTCGATCTCCGCATTTGAAAGCTCCAATTCCTATACTACACATCCTACTGCTCCACCAGAAATAGTTCACTTTGCTCAGAAGAAAAGATTGAGAATTGCTGATCCACCGGATGACTCTTCACTGCCCATAGAAATACTTATTGGTGGTGATCATTATTGGCAAATTGTTTCCGCAGAAGCTCCAATCAAGCTTTCAGAATCTTTTGTTCTGATACCGTCAGTGTTTGGATGGGTTCTTAGTGGAACAAGAACGCATACTACAATCGCAGACAAGACTTCTGTCCATCAAGTTTGTGTGCAAGTTGAAACTGATTGTTTAAATGATCAGGTACGTCGTTTCTGGGAATTAGACACCATTGCGATACAAGATGCGCAGAAACGAAAAATGACTACTCGCGATGAAGAAATTTTATCAGAATTTCACAAAACTTACAACACTGAGGACAATCGAAGAATTGTGTCTCTACCTAAAAAGCCATTGCTCACACCTTTGCCTACAAACAAAATTATAGCGGAAAACAGATTTCATTCTCTTCAAAAAAGACTTGCATCTAGTGATGTGTTCAAGACACAATATGACAAATGCATGCTGAATTACATTGAACAAAAACATGTTGAAGTATGTTCCATAGATGAATCCAATGAGAAGTCAGTATATTACCTTCCTCATCATGCTGTAAGAAAGAAAACGCAATCTGAAACCAAGTGGAGGATTGTGTTCGACGCTTCCTCGCATGCTCCAGGAATGCCTTCACTGAACGATATCTTGGAAGCTGGCCCGAATCTTCTTCCTGAAACTATTGGTTGTCTACTAAGGTTTCGATTGCATGAATTCGCTGTTACATGTGATGGTAAGCAAGCTTTCTTACAGTTGTCACTACATAAAGACGATAGGAACATCACAAAATTTTTTTGGTACAAATTACAATCTGATTCATCTCAACCTACTACCTTTACAGATGAAATAACTGTTTATAGATTTACTCGTTTACCATTTGGTCTTACTTGCAGTCCGTTTTTACTCTGTGCTGCCACACGAGAATTGGCTGCAAGACATATCACAGAATTTCCAATTGCTGCATCAATGATAGATAAACATCTCTATATGGATGACTTTCTTGCTAGTATGGAAACTGAATCACGCATTATAATGCTATATCACGAGATCAAGAATTTAATGGCTCTAATGAAACTGCCTATGGAAAAATGGGCTACAAACTCTTTGAAACTCAAAGATGTACTACAAACACATGAAGAATCTCACAAAACGGAAACAACCGTCTTAGGTATTGGCTGGAATACAAATTCTGATACTTTGAAGAATGCATTCAAGACTTCCCTCTGTGTTTCTACCCCAGACAAACCACTTACAAAGAGATGGTTACTCCGCTGCATTGCTAGTTTTTATGATCCCTTAGGACTTTTTTCACCATTTACTATCCTTGGGAAAATCTTATTCCAAGATACATGGATTCTTGGAATCAAGTGGGATGAATTACTACCTGCTAATTTATCAACTTTATGGTATGCAGCTGTAAAAGAACTTGATGACATTTGCTCCCTTCAAATTCCTCGATGCATAGGCATTTCATCACATGTTCCCTTTGCTATTCATGTGTTTTGTGACGCATCTGAACGTGCCTATGGTTCAGTTCTCTACATTGTTACTTTTAAAGGTGACCAAACGAATGTGCATTTAGTGTGTAGTCGCAACAAACTAGCTCCTATAAAGAAAGTTACCTTACCTCGTTTGGAGCTCTTAGCGGCCCTAATGGGAGCACGTTTGTTACAATATTTCTGTGCTGAAACAAATATATGTTCGTCGAATGCAACATTATGGAGTGATTCTCAAGTTGTCTTAGGGTGGATACGCAGTGACCCCAACAAGTGGAAAACTTTTGTTAGCAACAGAGTAACAGAAATTATTTCCTATACTAATCCTTCACAGTGGAGACATTGCCCTGGCAGAGACAATCCAGCTGACAAACTTTCTCGAGGTGTTTCACCATCAACACTAAAAAACCTAAAAATTTGGTGGAACGGCCCTCCATGGTTAGTCAAATCTCCAGAATATTGGCCTCATTCTGATACTATCTCTACAGATTACAGTCATAACTTAGAAAGAAAGAAAGAAAAAGTTCAGACCCTTCACATCGTATCTACTCAACCAATCATAAATGCTACAAACTACAGTTCTTACTTTAAATTGCTACGTGTAACATCCTGGATTTTTCGCTTTATTCACAACTGTAGGAAACAAGAAAAGTTAGTGGGTGAGTTACTTGCCACAGAATTAAATCAAGCTCGTATTTATTGGATACAGACCGTTCAAAAAGAATCCTTTCCTTCAGAATATGAAGCTCTGTTGACAGGAAAATCACTCCCTAAGAAATCAAGGATAAAAAAATTTAACCCCTTTTTCAAGAACAATGTTATACTTCTTGGTGGTCGACTACAATTTTCTGATTTATCTCATGCTGAAAAACATCCCATATTATTGGAAGGTTCTCATCATTTTACAACCCTACTGATACGCCAAACACATTTACGAATGCATCATCTCGGTGTTCGGATTGTACTTTCTCAGCTTCGTTCAGAATATTGGATATTAAGAGCAAGGCACGCCATTAAAAAGGTGTTAAAGACTTGCCTTCCATGTAAAGTACTGAAACAAAAGAGAAGTGAACAGATAGAAGCTCCATTACCAGCTGAGCGAATTCAAAAGTCATCTCCTTTCGAAACTACCGGAATGGATTTTACTGGACCACTCTACGTAAAAAATAACAACTTCGTTACAAAAGCTTACATTGTCATCTTTACATGTGCTACAACCCGAGCTATCCACTTAGAATTAGTTTCCGATCTGCGTACTGACGTCTTCCTACTTGCATTACAACGTTTTGTCTCTAGACGTTCACTTCCTCATACGGTGTATACTGATAATGCCACAACTTTCTGTGCTGCGGACAAAGAGCTGAAATTATTCTGGGATACTATATCTTCTGCCAAGGTACAACAATTCTATGCCCACCACAACATCAAATGGAAATTCATCGCCCCACGAGCGGCTTGGTGGGGAGGATGGTGGGAAAGAATGATAGGCTCAATTAAGCAATGCCTTCGGAAAACATTAGGTAAGGCTCTTTTGGATGACGCTGGTTTGATCACTGTATTATGTGATATTGAAGCCGCTCTTAACAGTAGACCGATTGTCCATGAATATGGAATAAAAGATGACTCTGAGAAGGCTTTAACACCATCGCACTTCCTCATAGGAAAGAAATTAACTACTATTCCTTCCAGCCCCACAAATCCTGAAACAAATTTAAATCGTATGTGGAAGAATCGTCAACATTTGATGGACTCCTTTTGGAAAAGATGGCAAAAGGAATATCTGATGGACTTGCGTACATTTCATCAAGTGCGGAATCCATCTGAAACAAATAAAATCCGTAAAGGGGACATTGTCCTACTACAAGAAGATGTTAGACCTCGCCACACTTGGAAAAGGGCACATGTCGAGGAGCTAATCCTTGGCCGCGACAAGAAAGTCCGTACTTGTGTTCTACGCATCAATGGACATGGTGCAGCTGGTCATCCCCCTGGAGGTTGACCAGGGTGGGGAGGATGTTGCGGCAAAGCCATCGAACTATTAAAAATAACATTACCCTTTTTGTGAATGGCATCACTTACGTTTTTGTATTCATAAATGTTCTTGCTTGTACTGTGCGTTATATTTATGTTAGGAAATAAATAGGCATAAAAATACTATCTCCTAATAGCATCTGTTTCAGGAACAACAGACTGAAGAAAACAAGAAGTCTAGTTAATGACAAATCTCTTAGAAACTGGCTTGATATCACCAGATTTAACTTTCCTTTGTGTTTTAGGCATATTTCAAAAGCCCATGATCATCTCATGAGGATCATGATGAAGAGCTTCAGAAACTAAAACCATTCTCAACCAAAAGTATTTACTTTTATGCACAGGCAAAGGAAGTTTTGATGCTTTGTTTACACACAAAAAATGAAATCTCCCTACAATAATCGTTCCTGATTCCAGATGATTCTGTCTTCTGTGAAAGTGATCACTTTACAGAATATCACTATCAGTGTTTTACACTGTTTGTTTACGGTCTTGTCAGAGAAGGTCATTATAAGAGGTTTCATCGTATATTTACTTAAAATATTGAAATAATATTTACTTCAAAAACAAAAAAAAATTAACAATCTACATTTTTTTTATTTGTGAGCAAAGACAGATGGTGATAGGTTATCACCTAGGTTCAACTAATGATAAAACTGGCTCTGTCTAGAACTCCTCATAATAAATAGTCTGAAAGTTATACCAAACATGCTCCAAAGAATACGGAAAATGACTGATGAATGTCTGTTTTCCCACCAATGACATCTTTAATATTTCTAACATATAATTATAACAACAGAAAAAATTCCTAGTTTCTCTTTATAATAATCTAAAGAAGATTTTCCTGCACTAAACATTTTTGTAATTTAATTTTAATATTTTGAACAATTTTTCATCCAGATACTTTGGTAATGTTGTTTGATGTTAATACCAATAAAATATTTACTTACCATGACAATGGCATTTGCAGCTGTTCGACGAGACATAATTTTAGCAGAACTTTTCTGTCTTATCATGTTATAAAAATGTTCATAACGATCACACAAGTCCTGTAAAGATAAAATAATGTGTTGTACATATAATTATAAAAGAATGCAACAATTATACATAATTTGAAATAATACAAGGTTTTTTGGTTATGTTCATATTGCTGAACAATTAACCTGCAGTGCACTGAAGAGTTACACTGAACATTTATTTAATATGAGAAAAAACTGCACATAAATATGCTCAAAAGTAAACTTAAAAAAACATTTAATATATTTCAGAATAATATATTACATAATGTATTTCAGACAAAAAAAAATATGCATGCAAAATGCAACAAATAAAATAAAAAAAAGTATAACATACAATACACAGTGTACTATCAGGGTTTGTACGCATTTCTGCACATGGAAATGAAGTACTTTTAAGGACCATTAATGAAAAAAATTAAAGACCCATCAACAAATGGGAACTGAATAAATTCAATTAAAGATACTAGCTATACTTGAACTTCACTTTTGAGATACCATCCTAAGAATAAAATAGAATGCATTATTATTAAATGTAGGTAGAGATACTAGCTATACTTGAACTTCACTTTTGAGATACCATCCTAAGAATAAAATAGAATGCATTATTATTAAATGTAGTTTAATTAATAATAATTATATTATTAATTACATAATAATATTATTATTAATTACACAATTAAATGTAGTTTAAAAATACTGCATTCTACTACATTTAAATTATGTTTATTATAATGTTACGTTTAAATTATGTTTATTAAATGTAGTTTAATTATGTTTATATGTAGTATACTATGTTTATTAAACATAGTTTAATAAACATAATATACTACATATAATTATGTTTTTTAAATGTAGTTTAATGAACATAATTTTAAAACAAATTTGAGAATAAAATCAACTTTATAAAATTTATCACGTAGCATTAAATATTTTATCCTTACAATAGTTGGATATGTTTGAAAGAAGAATTAGTGACATTTTATTTACATTTTACCCGCAGTTAGCTTTATATATTTTTTTTATATCTCATTTTATCCCATACTTGCTCAGTTTAGAGGTTTAATAAATAACAGATTTTATGTCAAACGGCATAGGTTAAAATGAAAAGTAAAATCAGCATGATTCGTTACAGAAGACTGGCTGTTGTCATCATTTCTGCTTGCCTAGAAAGAGACCTGCTGATCAGAACAAACCTGAAAGCCTGATGTAGGCACAGTTAGCAAGTTTTGAAAGTTAGTTGTGCTCTGTCTGTCTCATGCAGTTAGTGTCATAACTTAGGGTTGTAACTCTTATATAGTTTAAGGTTCCAATTAGCCACTAAAGCATAAGAGGTGATAAGTTGTTTTGTATTATTTTAAGTTTCACTAAATGCAAAGACTTCAGTTTTACATTAATTTTTTTAATTTTTGTCCTATATCTTGTGATTGCGGTAAAGATTAATGAAAGGCATTAATATGCAGATAACTTTTAAGGGTAGCCAGTTAGTTATAAATAATTAAATTAGCTAGTTAGATACCCTTAGTCATTATAGATTTACATGGACACTATTAAATTTATTTTTAAAAAATATTTCTTGAAAAAGCACACTTAAAATCCCAATCTATTAACATGCCACAGTTTAAAATACATGTAATTTATTACATTAATTCTTGAACGATATTAACATAACTACACATTAAAACCTTTGTAGCAACAATACTCAAGAAAATAATTGTGCATCTTCTTAATTTGAAAGTTTTCCAGGCATTCTGTCTAATTTATATCAATTTCCTTCTTTTTAAACAACTTTTCTAACAATAAGAAATTTGTTTCAATATGAAAATCAATATTTCCACTATTTTCTGCTTGTTTTATCTGCCAACTTGTCAATCCCTCGACTATGTACCTATGAGGTTTTACTTCATCTGATAAAAATTAAATAGTCCAAAACCCCTGACAGACATGAAACAAATTATCGCTAAGTCTGAAAGTAACTACAAAGTCAAATAAAGGTTTAAATAAACCTAATATTTAAAAAGACCTTAGAACATAAAGACATGCTCTTATGCTAACTAAATCAACTACAGCTTATGGTGATCCAATTAAACAGGAACAGTCAAATTCAAACTAAAATGTGAACTAGTATTCAAAGACTACACAATTTAATTTTAATCTAAGTTCGTGTGATTTCATCCTGGTGAGGAAACAGAGAGGGAAAATGAGCAACAGCTAAAATTATAATCAACTGCTTAATTTAAATAATAATAACTATACATATCTTTAAAGAATACTTTTTTTCCTCTTTGTGTATTTGGTTTCTTTCTTCAATACATTTCTTCTTGATTTTAGAATTTTGGGACTTAATTGAAGATTTCTGTTATTCTAAAAACCTAAATGCATTTGGAATGTATAGGAAAAGATGCTAATTTTATTTTAATAATATGAACATTCAGAATAAATATGAAATGATATATTGTAAGGGCTGGTTACAGAGCCGATGTAACAGAATTTTTAGAATTTAGTGATACACCGAGCAAAATAATCTAGAAATGGCAAAATTTTAGAATTCATGAAGGCACCAGGCAGCAGAATTTAGGATCCACAGAGATTGCATCAGGTGGGAAAATGCATAGCTAGCCCTGTGTATAATGCACAGAGCCATAGCTAGGGTTTTCAGCACCCAGGGACAACTGAAGATTTTGCACCCCCATCTGTATGCCAAGAATGAAAATAATTTCATTCTAAAATTTTGTAACATCAATTTGGCACCCCATGGATAGTATGTCCAGGGAAGATGTCCTCCCTTACTCCCCCCAGCTACACCACTGATGATGCATTGAGACATATAAGATCAATCTTTTAAATTCTTAGTTTCCAATTTCCTTATTAAAAGAAAAATTCCTCTATATAAATGCCTGCCCATGTGATAAGATTAGAAGCATTTTTGATATCTTCCACGATTGTGTTTAGTAAAAAATAGGGAAAATAAAGGGAAGATAAACAGGTTAAGAAAACTATTCTACTATCAGAAGTAAAGCATTCAAAAATCATGTTTTCATTGTTCTTCCAAAAATTCTCCAAAAAGTAAAAATTTGTCAGAAACTTTTTGTAAAATACATTCATTATTTGTTAGTACCATGAAGACATTTTTCTAGAATCTTCTAGATTAGTGAGTGGATCTATAAAGCCTGCCTTCAAATCGTTCTAAACTTTCCAAGTTGCAGTGTCTAAAACCCTAAAGAAAAATTACCCCTACCAATTCTATAATAGCAAAAAACCAGAAATATGTCGAAAAAAAATCAGAGGAAAAAATGTAACATTAATTTTATACACAAAATTGATGCATCTTCAGACAAAGAAGGAAAAAAACCCTCTTACCATGAAAAAAAAATTTAAACGAATGCATTTTTAATTAATTACATAGCTATTTTGCTTTTGCTAAGAATTGTGCTAAGGTTCAATTTAAGCATTACCTTGTTTATTCTTCAGATTCAAAATACTGCATAATAAGTCACCAAAATGGAAAGTAATGTAATTTTATAATATGATAGCGAACAATAAAAATGCTTCATTTTCATGTTACTTCTTGAATAAAATTTCAATATATTAGCATTATTTTAATGAAATTGATCAATGTTATAATGCTTTAAAAAAATATCATTGGAAAATTCTCAGATTTTTGAATTAAAAGTTTTCTATAGAAACTGATGTTAAAATCACCAAAATGCTGATAACTCTCCAAATTTGGAACGGTTTAATAAAGAATTCACAATCCCAAAAGCGAAAAGTTGTTTAAAAGCTCTTCATTAGGAAATATGAAAGAATTTCGAAATGCTTATGTTTCACCTTCTGCTCATAAACTTGAGCATTCCACCATTTATATTAGAAATAGGAACAAATTATAATCCATGAACCTATTCACCCACACAAAAGATAACTATATTTGTCAATGAATCGTTAAAAATATTTGTCCAAAATGCTAATTCACATTCCAAAATGGCAGTGGTAAAAACAGACAGAAATTCCAGAAGATTAAAATTAAGGGCCTCCTGCCGAATTTGGTTGAAATTAAGGACTTTTAAGGACCAAAAGTCGATTCCAAATAACCTAAGGACTATTAAGGACTGTATGAACCCTGACTATATATATACATATACATTTATATTTAAGTAAGCATACGTTAAAATCAATCAATCATATTATACATTATTAACTCATATAAGAATATTTATTGAAATTTCAAAGTTCTAAACAAGCCCTATATACTCCATTCCCATGAATGCATTAAAAAAAGCTTCAGACTACAGTATATTGTACACCTGACAAAATTTGTCTTTATCTCAGGGTACTTACTGGGTTAGATAGCAAATGAGAATAGTGGGCAAAATAGGATTTGAATGGAATAGCAAGTATAGTAAACTTTTTAATGGAAATGGGAAAATGGAGTGGTAATAGAAATTAAAGACAGCATTTTCTGAATAATCAAACTTCTGACTATGATCATAAAAGTTAAAATACAAGAAGGTTTTTATTCTTTTTGGAACTGGACATCACTCTTCCTCCCAAAAATGAATGTAGTTACAACCGGTGATTGCTACTTCCACTATGTTTCCCACTGGGGTCCATTTCTGATCATTAGATATTACTGGCACTAATGATATACTTTACAGTTATCCTTGGTAACTTCATCTCATTTTCACAATTGAGAACTTCATGTAATTTTGAAGTGAAGTCTTCAAAAGTATTCAGTATAATTTTTATGAGAATGTTCCTCTCTGTTCACACAAGTCAACAAACAATTTCAAAATTTTTTACAGTAATGGTACATAAAGATATTCACACTTAGATCACAGAATTTCATTTGTAAATATTATGCCATAATGAATTGCACAGAAGCCACAATGATAGTCTGGTGCTGAATCAAATTTGATTAGATATAAAAGAAAATAGAAAAATTTATTAATGAGAATGATTTAAAAAAAAAAGATTTACGTGAATCCAAAATTGAAAAGTATCTGGAAATTCTCCATGAAGCATAAAATTATATATCATACAAATGTACAGTAAAAGTAATGTAGAAAACAGCACTGAAAACAACTAATGGTAATGTTAGTATATGTATTTGTATAACATATTTTTTATTTATTTTATCTATTTTAAATTAGTATACTCAGTATAATGCATAAGTTCTTCCCTTAAAATTATTTATCTCTTAAAAATTGTATACATTTTAAAAGAAAATTTTTATGAGCATAAAGTGCGCTCTAACTCATAGAATCTGATGATAAAAAAAGACCAAATTTCGAATTAACTGCCGAAACCAAGAGCAAACAGCTATCCTCTAAAAATAGTACCATATGGAATTCTTCAAGATTTTCTTCAGTATTTGGACCAGATGAAGTGGAACAATCTGAATCTTTACTTCAGCCTCAGGTGGGAGGTGGGGGTCATTCTTCCAGGTGAAGAAAAATAGCTCAAGAATAATTCAGAGATAATGCTTAAATTCTCCTTAAACGAGATAAATATCAAAAATTACAAAACTACTTACAAAGCTAAAACTAAAATCCATGTGTAATAAGCTCAACAGCATATTGATTTAATTCTCAAATTATTATTAGCCTCCTATTTATACCTATAAGAAAACTGACAGCATTACTAGAAGCATCCTGAACAGTTAAACCCTAGGTTCCAAAAAATATATTTATTGGAAGATTCCAAAAAAAAAAAAAAAATTAACCTTCATTGACTAAGGAATATTTAAATTTTTTCCTAACTGATATTCATTAAATAAAAGGTTATTTCACTTATTCTGTATTGTAAATGGAGAAGAGTCTTTAATAACATTGCTATTATAAATGAATGATTAAACTTACCTTATAAGCTGTAAGGAGATCTAAAAATAAATTTAACTCCTCTACTACATTTTCTTCTTCTTGAGAAGCCTTAAACACAAAATAATATGTTTTTAACGGTTCAATTAAATGTATATAATTAGGCCTTTCTAATAAAAGCAGCAATTTAATATTCAGAAAAATCCATTTTCATTAAATTGAGGTATTATTTTACTTTTTGCATTTTATATTTCAATTTTAGATTTGATAAAATATTAAAAGTGACTCACCAATTCCAGATATGCAGATGATACAGTAGATAACATTGGATGCAAATTTTTCATCCCTTTTTTTAAATGATCCCATGTTTCGTTTCCACCTGATCCCCAATCAGATTCAGTGCTTGCACTGTTGGCTAAAGAGCTGAAGAATAAAACAGATATTTACCATTTTCATATTCCTCTCCCTAAAAAATAACACAGCAAAAAAAAAAATTCATACAGTCCTAAAAAATTAAAGCTTAAAATGATAATCTGAATAGAACTGAATAAAAAGTAAATTTTAAAAAGCTTAATTTCTAAAAATGTAATTTCGAAAACTATTTTATTATTATATATGAAAATCTAAGGAAAAGTACTTTACATGAAATTTTGGAATAACTTTTAACATAATAGCTGACAATTATTTACAAAATACAAATAACGAAATAAAAGTAAAACGTGTATTATTATTATTTCAGTTATAAACCTACAGTATCTTAACATTTGAAGATATAGTTTGTGGTCAAAATTTACATTTTATTTTGATTTGTCAATGCATATTCGCTCAATTCAACACATACCATAACTCCTTTCCAAATAGCAACATATCAGAAGATTCTTGTTTAGTTCTCTCTACCATTCTTTCAGTAATTTCTTTTAACTGAAGAAATCCATTAAACACTTGCTTCATTTGTTCTCGAACAATGGAAAGTTGATTAGATGAATCAATAGGCACCAGTTCCTTTAATAAATTTTTTATGAATATTAAAAAATATAGATTTGGTCATAAAGTTTGATTAAAGGAATTCTAAAATTTATTTTGTGAATTTTCTATATATACTTTCAATAACGAACATGCTAGAATATTCATTAAGCGGAATAAAACCTTGAAAACTGATTGCCTAAAAATTGCATGCATTTATATTGAAAAATCATGTGATACAGATTTTATACACAACTATTGATTTTGATTACAACTGATATAAATCTTCTTCAGGAAAAAATAAATAATTTACATATTATTATTTTTATAACATAATACAGATTGCTGGATATAAATTATAAATTTACCTTAATATTTATCTGACAAGCCCAGTAAAATGTCATTCTGTGTTAATTCAATTTATTGTATAAGAACAGGTATTGTTAATTTTATTTATTATGGATACCTAAAAGACAATTTTAAAGTGTTATTAAAAACCAAACATTCGAAACCACAAGCATATGAAAGTAATTATGATGAAACTATTTTTAAAGTTCATAATTTTCAATGCTGCTTGTACATTTTTTAAAGAAGCTGGGATAACAGTACAGTATCAAGAATTTTGAATACTTTAAGATAATTAAAAATTCTTTAAAAATTAATAATTTTTAATTTTCACATGTGTGTGTGCAAATTAAAAGTGTACATATACAGTATAAAGTCCTAAATCCGGACATCTAATATCTAGACTTCCGGACCATTAGTAATTTTATTTTCTTTCTTTTTCCCCCCCCTGTACAAATTATAAAAATGAAGAATATAATAAACATTCAATGAAAAGTAAGTGTGCCATACAAGCAATTTTTCTCCAGACTAACAGAGATTCCTTCCTGCATGTCACTTTCAAGCTCCTATTGTCTAGGAAATCACACTAGTGGCCAATGGCAATACATTGACTGATGCTGGTCACATTTTCCCTTCTAGAATTATTTATTTTACTGGTTACGATCTGTAATTTGACAGTCTTGACTCTAAAGGTATAAAATACTTGAGCCTGGGCTTCCTATAACCTATGGTAGTGGTGTAAAGACTACAACCTCAATAAATGCGGGCCCACAGTATTGAAAGTGCTGTCTAACAGATAGCCATTCTGGCAAAGAATGTTTCTCCAGCTTCACAAGTTCCATACCTTCATGGTCAGACAGTTCAGCCGCACCATCATCGAACACCTGTTGTATTCTAATCCCGGCTCTCCAGCTAAAGGTAGGAGGTGGACAAAATCAGGTCCATTCGGGTCCTAAAAACTTCGGTCAGATGAACAGACTACCAACCAATGACACAGCCAAAGCCACGTGATCTGCCAGTGTCCTTTACTCCGCTGATCTCTTCCCAACTGGATATGGCATTTTCAGAGTGGGAGAAATGCGTTGAGAACCATAACCTGCACAACTGACCTGGCTCAGTTCTGGGATCTGTTTTGGTTAATTGGTCAGTGCTGTCATGGTAGCCCAACTGAATCCTCCCGCCACAGGGTTTTGAGGGTCCATTCCTTCATGGTGTGATGAAGGAAATATTTTTAATCTTCCCTTTTGTGGTTGGGGACAAAGGGCGTATGGTGTACATGGAAGTTTAATGACTACTGAGTTTTGCAAGCCCATGACTCCTGCCAGAAATGGAGTGCTTCAGTGGGTGAACCATTAAGTGCAGGCTTTAAGCAACAAAGGAATGTGTATTTATTTTTGAAACACACTTTCAGCCTTTCAGCATTTGCATTTTTCCATTATACTAGCACACTAAGTGAAGCCCCAAAATATGTTTGTTTGGAGTGGAATACTACTCAGATTGGTTTTCTTTTGTTGGTACTTTTTTGTTGTAACAATGGGGAAAAAATTAGACTCTGAAGCACATAAGTTCAGTTGTTCAGTTAACATAGCAAATTATGCTCTCCCTTTACTTTCTAATTTCAACCAGCTTATTATTTTTGACAGGCTATTATTATTGCAACTATCTTATCAAAATTAAAGTTTTGATTATATTGAAAAATATTTCAGTCTGGAGCTGCAGCAGGATCTGAAGTGTGAAAGCATGTTTCCATGTCAATCAAGCAAAAATTGAACTGCTGCAAAAAATTAATTAAGGGATATCCATTTCAAATTATGTGCTAAAAGTGATGATTAGGACAAAACATGGTTAAATGGTCGAGACAGCATCACAACAAGAGTGTGCCATTGATGAGTCTAATGCAGTGGCTCAAAATAAAGTATTTCATATAGAAATGGACTTAAAAATCCAGTGCATAAATTCAACAGGATAGTTAACCAAATTAAAAAATCATCATGATATAACCACAGCTAAAATTTTCAGACGAAAAAGCTTCAGCTAATACTGAAGCAGTTTAACAATATGAATATGAATTCAACAAGCATAGTAATAGTGAAAATATATCTTCAGAACAAACTCATAAAACTGGTCTTTTCTTGCAATATGTGGGCCCTAAATACCTTGATAACCTCATCAGAAAAAGTGCAAACTGGTCTCAAAGATTCCAAAGTGACACTAACAAGTCTGGCATGTGCAAATGCTGCAAGACTGCACTAAAGTAAACTTTTGATAATTGGAAAAAATGTATCACCTTGGGGATTTAATTAAAGGAATAAAAATTTTTCCCAGCATCTACCATTGAAATAAAACAGCAAGCATGACACAATGACAATGAACGACTGAATTAAATATCATTTCATACTTGAGGTTCAGCACCATTTGAAATCAGGTGGTTTACCAGATGATGCAAAATTGTCCTGATTATGGACAATTGTTAGACTCATACTATATTTAAAGTTTCAGTAAAGATAATGTCTCTAGTTAACACTTTCTTCCTGGTTGTACACCCATCATTCAGCCAAAGGGTATCGGAATGCTGTACATGTGGAACTGCAGATATAATAATAGCCCAGGCCTCAGCAAATCTGTGACCCACAGGCTACCAAGTGATCCATCTCATAATTTCAAATGGCCCACTTCTAAAAACTTCAGTATATATATAAAACTGAAGTATCCCACTTCAGTATATACATAAAAATAAATTATAAAAACAAAATATGAAATGAACAATTGAAGATTACATAAAAAATAACATTTTTGTTTGATTATACAGTTGCAGTAACAAACATGCATTTTTATTCGTAACATAATTTCAAGGAAAGATCAATAAGTTTGGCAGTGCCAATCCATAATTATCTCTGCTAACAAAAAAATTGGTTTTACTATTTTAGTTCAATTTATAAACATGAGAAAATATTTTCACACATGAAATTTATTTGAAGTGAGAACAAGAGTAGCTTAACTATAAAAAATTCAGATGCTTTCATTCAGCTTATGATCACTAACTGTTAGCCTGACTTGACTAAATCGACATCACAAAATCAGCCTCTCGGGAGCAATTGATATCGAAGAGTAAAATAAAGTTCATTCAGTTATGTTTGTTTTTATTATAATTATTCTTTCACAAAATCTTTCACACAGTTTTAAAAAATACTATCATTACTGATAGAGAGAAAAATGATGTTGTTGAGAATGAAAAGATTTTGATTGAGAGTTTCATGGGAATTCTTGATATTGCAGTTACAGGATTTGGACAATGGAACTTTTATAACTGAATAAGAAATTGTCTATCTATTAAAATATTACCACAAAAAAGAAAAAGAAAAAAAAAGAAATAGCTTAAATAAATTACTTTGGAAAAACCTTAAAAAAATAACAAATAAATATTTAGTTTTTTTATACAGTTTAATTCTTTTGCAGTCATAGTTTCATTATTTCACAAACAACTATGTAATATTTTTAATTTTGAAATTTTTACAAGTCATCATCATTTTGCTAGATTTAAACTAATGTTCCAAAATGTGGAAATTTATGAAATCCAGAATGACTGAAGTCGACAAAATTCTGGATCTTGGATTTTGAAATACGTTGATCACATTTTTATTCATTTTAATTTTTGCATGAATATTTCTTTAAATTATTATTACAAAACAAACAACACAGAGTTACACAAGCACAATATGAAATAAGCTTATATGAATAAGTAAATACAAAAAAGTGCTTAAAAAAAAAGAAAAGAAAAAGAAAAAAAAAACACCTACCTCAGCTTCTTTTGCTTGTTCATTTGAGTTGAACTCATCCAAGACACCCCGAAAGTGATCTTTCATTTTATGTTGTACATCCTAATGTAAATTTAAACAACTTACTTCAGAAAAAACTCCACCTTCTTCCCAAAGAAAGTTTACAAAAAACATACAGTTAATGAATTTCTACAGTAACTGAAAAATCAAACTAAACTGAACAGCTATAAAAATTTGCACAATTTGTACTATAAGCTAATAAATTATTAGTAATTTCTAATATATAGGATGATCAAAAGAAAGTTAGGATCATAAAAATATATTATTCTGAAATAAACACATCAGAATGATTCAAATGTTAAAAAGTGACAAATCAATTACAGTTCTAATAGATGTAGGGTAAATACAGAAAAGAGAAATTGCCTGGATTGAGAGAGAAAGGCCAATCCAATCCTGCTTTGCTGGGAAGCCTTTGCCTTATTTAGCACCGTAGAACAATTTCAAAATGTACTGTTAAACCTTATTTTAGGGGAATAATCAAAGAATATTGGAAACAAAAATATTTGCAAACACCAACATCTACAATAAAACAGTGCAATAGAGATTGCATCTATTACTGGTGTTGGTAAATTTAAAATGAGATGGTACTGAGGTCTTCGTGGAGCAAATATAGAAACCTGTTAAGATATGATGAAAACTTATTTCTTAACACTTTTATCATTTGAATCAGTTTGATATATTAAACAGTTTTTGAATAATGTTAATTTTTTGTAAAATGTAACTCTGTTTAAATGTTTATTTTAAAACCCTTTAATTTTTTTAAAATTAATTTAGTTTACCTTATTAAAAGTTATTATTTTTAATACATATACACAGTAAGAATAAATGATAAGTATTATATTTTTACTGGCATTTCTGTTTGCAACATTATTTCAACAACAGGCTCTCTACACATAGCCTTATATGATAAAATTCCAGTTATCTGGATTAGCTGGAGAGAGAAAAAAAAATTGCAACATAAATAATGAGATTACAGTTTAACAATGTGAAGACCAGTTTATGATTCAAAAGCTTAAAAAGTTAAAAAAATAAATAATTAAGAAAAATGAGAAACCATATAAATGTTTTCCCTCTCTTCTCAAATAAAAATACTATCTACTACTACAAACTGATGCATTTAAGATTTTATTGCTGAATAAAATTAAAAACTGAAATTTTTAATTTTGAAATCTTCATTTATTTCTGCATACCTTTTATTGAACACGAAATGGTGTAAACAAACAAATATACAAAATATAAAAAAAGTATATTACTATTTGAATGAAATTAAAAATGAAAATATATGAAAATACTTCGGATATATATGCTACTACAAAATTTTATCATAAATCTGGTATTTTATTTTGGATGCAGACAATAATGTGCTTAAAAAGTAGAAGCAGAAATCTTGCAGTTGACCACTTACAGGGTACAGTGAAACCTTTGTTCACGAACCTAATTCGTTCCTGAAGATAGTTTGTCGTCCAAAATAATCATAAACTGAAACTATTTTCTTCAATAGGATTTAATGCAGAATAAATTAATCCATTCACACATTCCAAATGATTGCTTAGAAAGATGTAATTTATATGTAAGCTCATAGTTGGAAAATTGGTGGAATTCATTTAATATAATATATAACTATATTTTATTCAATAATAAACACATAAAAATAGGAAAAATTGAATTAAATTTTACAGTATTTCTAACTGTGAAGTTGATGGCATAAGTATGAAAATAGTGATGAAGCCAAAAGTACAAAATGTTATTATTCGAAAGAAAAATCCTATTCCATAAGGATATCAAATAGGTACCGTCTTGCTTGTTTTTTTCTTTCTCTTAACACCACTTGTCTCTAAGTGAGAATCGTTGGGTCTTTTTCCCATTAAAATTTTGTTGAATGGGATTTATTTCTGTCAATGTTTTACAGTGTTTCTAAAGCAAGATGTGGCCTTTTTTTTTCGGGGGGGGGGGGGCTTTAAATATAATTTCAACTCCTTGTGTTTCACAAAGCATTCCACAAGGCTTACAAGTAAGTTATAGCTCTAACAAGATATGCCATTGTCACTGAAAATATCTATGCTGCAGCTTGCTATTCCCTTATGAAGGTGATAATGTTTTTGAAGACATTTCCTCCAGCATATTAACTACATTTTGGAGTATCATTTGTTGTGGCTTACTTGTTCATAATTCGAGACAATATTTGTCATCCAAGACATTTTCCACTTTGAAAATTTGTTCATGATTCAAGGTTTCACGGTATTAAAAACACAGTTTACTTATAATCATGGTTGCAAAATACTATTAAGAAGTCTGCTTAAAATTACTTAAGTTATGTAACATTGAGCATTGCACTTTTGTGACAGAAATGAAAGATTGGTATTTTCTGATTAACTGCCCAACCCTGAGAAGATTCACCAAGCAACGTACTATATTTCCAAAGTAAGCAACCAAGAATTTACAAAAACGTATTTATCTGGCAATCCCTGAATGATGGTGTGCATGAAATTCAGTTTTTGAAATAAGACGGTCATCTTTGTCTGCTGCATATCTACTGCTCTTAGGTAATTGTAATAACAGCTTTTTCTGAATGTATGCAATTTTCTGATTTTTTAAAAAATTAAAACAAGTTGATATGTAACATGGGAGAACAGCAGGGGGAGTGTTTTAATATGCTCCTTGTGTTTTTAATTTCGTTAATTTGCTGTTATTTTATGCAATTTTCAGTACCTTGCCATTTTTCAGGTTTGAGGCTGTCAAAAAACTAGTTGGCAATGATCGGCAACTTTGTGAGAATATTGGGATGATAATCAGTACCGATCCTAGATTGTTGGACGCCCACATGCAAATTAAATTTTTTTTTTTTTTTTTACAGAAATATAATATGTTTGATAAGCATTTCGCACCCTTAAATTTGGCTGCCCACACACTGTCCACCATCTTGCTCTGCTAGGATCAGCCCTGAAGATAATCTGACAGAACTGAACTTATGCACAGAGAATTGCAACAACATCTATGCCAATGCTATGATTTTTTCTTTCTTTCTCATAAACAAGCAATTCAGACAATTAAGAATTCTAGATATCTGTAACTCCAATATCCAGATTGATTTTGGAATGTGGAATATAAACAGAAAAGAATGAGCAATGTCAAATTCCATACTAAACATTCAAAACTACACAAATTTGTTTCAAATTTTATAGCAGTGCCTCAGGATTTCAAAACTTTGCTTTGGTGTATTTTAATACCCCTGCTGAATTATATCACCTATAACAAACATAATTAATAATATATAATTATAAATCTTAAATATTCATACATACTGTTCCTGAAAACGTGAGAAAAAAATGTAATATTTTATCTTCTGATATTACAGGATGCCTTGCAAGCAAATTCAGGAAGCGTTTCAGTGATTTTCTTCTTTCTTCTATAAACTGGTTATCAGCTGCATAAGAAAATGCACTGATATAGCAAGTACTTATTATTAATATAATAGTTGCTACATAATGTGACCATGAATAACGATATTAGAATTTGGATATTGTTAATGACTTGCTGGTTGCAAATAGGTTCTTAATGCATTTGTATACCTGCACAGTTGTATACAAATGCATTCAGAACCTATTTGCAACCTGCAAGTCATTTAATGTTATCAAAATTTCAGACAAAATGTTTATCCTGTTGAAATAAAGCTAACAAACTAGGAAATAAATTTGCAAAACTATAATTCAAAAGCACAGGTGATATCTACAATTTTCAATAAATGGAACTTGAAATGGATAAAGAACCAAACACTTCCTTTCAATGAGAGTTACACAACAGGTTGAAAGGATGTTATTGCTGTAGGCAAAATCCTTTATAATGTAGAAACATTTAAATGACTTAGAAAGGAATGCTAACCTCTTTGACATGTTACATTTGTTGAATATATATTCAGGAACTATTTCTAAACAATGAGAATAAAGAATTGTTTTAAATAAGGCAATTTTTAAATAATGATGAAAAAAAGGAACTTAAAAAATAAGATGCAATATTTCCAATGAGCATGAATTGCAAGAAATTAAAAGCTTGTACATGTAATGAACAAAAGTTTCTCAAATACATCCAGGCCCAATATGCAAAGGAAAAAACTTTTGACAGAATGATGAAATTGGTGAGAAATTCCCTTTTGAAGCTTAGATCAGAGAGGTAATCATCTCATTAGGATTAGCTATTAGTAAAACCTTAGTCAGATAATTTCCAGCAGCAGTATAAACATGATCAATTGTAAATGTATGTTTGAGTAAAAACTGCAAGCAATCTACTAAAAACATAGCATTATTTTAAGTTTTATTTCTAATTGAAATCCTACAAATGTTTGTACTTTTATATTGTTTTTCAATTTCTATCACATTGATTAAATTATATTGATATTTTTGGGAGAAAGTTTCCTAATTATTTAATGTTACTATTGCATTAAGACTATCAGAACAGTTGTAAACATTTGTGATCACATTAAGCAGCATTTTTTGCATTAAAAAGTATCCACGATCAGAAATGTATGCCACATAAATAATATGTTCATATAAAATATAAAAAAATTTACATATTTTACATTATAAAAAGATAAAACATGAAATAAATACATGAAAAAAAACATAAAAGATGAAAAATTATGCAATAAATAACCTTACTAGTAGGCTTGAGAAGCAAAACATTGCTTTGCTCCAAGAAAAAAGTTGCCTATATCAGTCCACATTTGAAATGAGTAATTTCTTTTTTTTTAATCAATGTCAGATTTATTAATTGATACATGTGAAATGTCACATACATAAAATAGTTCTGTGTATGTTACTCTTTTAAGAAGTATAAAAAATTTTCATTTTTTTACTCTAACGTAAAACATTCCAATGCAGAACACTATTCAAATACTCAAAGTATTCAAACAATAATGAGAAAACAAGTAATAGACCTAAATTTAAAAGTTTCCTTTGAAATGCTGGGATCAGCTTATAAGGTTATTATTTAAATTAACCAGTTATTTATAATTTCAACATTTACTTTAACTTCTTCTTCCATTTCCTCCCAGAACGCAAATAAGTTAGCTAATATTTAAACTGAAATTTTTTAGGTTGTAAGACAAAGTTTGTTTCTGCCTTTTGTGGGCACTTTAGTTCCCACCACCTCTGGCAAGTTGCAATTACTCAACTTTGCATTATCACTGCTGGCATTTCGATCTGATACGCCAGTTAGAATATCCAAGCCAGAGTTGATTAAAATTTAATTGTGAGTCATTGACTACTATACTAAGTTTTAAATTAAATTTTACTGTTACATAACCATGAATGCTGGTCATTAACAAATAAATGAAGAAAGACCTTCTAATCTTTGAAAGAAAAATACTCCAAAAAATATATGGCCCAGTTAGAGAAAATAATAGATGGAAAATTTTTGTTTAACCATGAAATCTATAGAAGATACAAACAACCTTATATTGTCCAAGTCATCAAATCATATCATATTAGATGGCTTGGACATAATTTTAAATGTGACAACTTGAATCCTGTTAAAAAGTGACCTCTGCAAGTGTAGAAAGTAACAGAAAAAGAGGAAGACTTCACATAAGATGGATACACTGTGTGGAGATAGATCTCAAGACTTTAAAAATCAATCATTGGTGGATCACAGCAACTGATTGGATCTGTTGGAGAAAGCGCGTTGAAATGGCCTTGGCCTGTAATAGGATGTAATGCAACTGAAGAAGTTACATCACCACAAGCTGTGGTTGATATTGTTAGCACAAGAACATGCACTTATACTGTAACTTCTATTTAATAAAAAAGGTAGTTAAAACCTTTTCATGGTTTGTTGTTACTTTACACATAATTATAATTTGCTTCCTTTCTGATGGGGTTAATATTTCCTAAGCAAGTAAAACCCAACAAGTGGAAACTGAATAAGTTATGAATCATGTCACAAGACAAAGCAATACTTAGTCTGCCCTCTCCCAGGATCACATGCTGTACCAGCACCGGGAAGTCCCAAGGAAAGATTTGGATTCACCATCGATGTGATTTGAGTGTCTATAAAACCAGCAGCTACTTTTGATGGCAGAAGTTCGATAATGACTTTTCTGGAACAAGTGGATTCTCATTTATTGCTTTACTTCCTTCCAGAAATACAGAAGGTCACCAGAGCAACCACTACATTTTAAGGATAGGCACTCTAGTATGAATACATCAATAAATTCTTGTTGGGAGAATCAGACAGCAAGAATTATAAGCTGGAAGTAATGAAAACCCCCTTTATAAAAGCATTCCCTGTGGTGACAGATAGGGTAAAATTAGAAGCAAAATTGTTTGATAGATATTAAACTAAGGTTGAAGAGTTGAGAAAGTTTATACTGAGAAAAATATACGACTGGTACATTTATTGCATGGGGAAAAAGCTGATGTGGAGTTTATCCAAATAATCCTGCCTAGGTTGTTATCTTGAATTCAGGATTTTGTTGAATTACAAAACCCAAGTATGCTAGAATAGTTATTTGACTCATAGTGAAATTTGAAAATACATGAGTATCAATAAGTACACGCAAATTGGGACATATGCAGAGGTTGAACAAATATTTTTGTAGATTTTTTTTCAGAAGGAAGCCCAAGGTTTGATGGCAGTACATGTTTTGATAACAGGAAGAAATTTTCACTCAATAATTTTAATTGGCAAAATAAATCAAAAACAAGGAAAAGTCACCCCAAAAGGAAAAAAATCTCACTCAGATCCAATTAAACACAGAGTTGATAAAAAATTTGTCCCTGAAAATGATCCAAATTCTGTTAAATAACATCCCAGCAGAGGCATTATTGGATACAGGAATGCAAAGCAGTTTCTTAGCATAAAATTTTTCAGAAAAGACTTTAGATGGTAGAAAGTATTTAGTGTTGAAGAATGAAAGTTATTGACATCTAATGCAAACAGTGTGAATGTGGATGAAAAGTGATATTATACATGCAGGTGAACAATGAAAACAAGAAGCTGATTTTCTTTATCGTAAAAAATCAACAGGTGCAGGTAATGTTGGGGATGGATTTCTTAAAATCTGCAGAGGTAAAAATTAATTTTCAACAAACTACTGTGCAACTGGTAATGAATAAGCTGGGAAAAATGAAATACAGCCACCAACCTTGGACTTGAAGGAACTGACCTTGACAAAACACTGAAGCTGGAACAAGTGGTAAAAGAATTTTCTGATTCATTTGATGATAATAAGGCTAATTAGGCTAGGCTCAAGGGATATCTATCACAGTATAGATACTAGATATTGGCCTTGCCCTCCCGCCAAAAACCTACCACTACGATAAAGTCAGAGGAGAGGTTATTAAAAAGGACATTACAGAAATGCTACAATATAAAATTTTTTTTTAATCTGAAAGCTTTCAGATTTTATATTACACCCAAAGGGGCATTTTTTTAATGTTTTGCATGTTAGCTTTATTTATTAAATATCCTGTCCTTTGAACTTAAACCATATGAGATGGAAGAAACTGATGTACAGCTTAAGCAGTGTGTTCCAGTATTGCAAGAAAATACATCCACTTCACAAACTGTGTGTCTCATAGTGCATATTGTGCAGACAAGGGCTTAATTCTAAACCAGGATACTTCTGCTTGTAAAGATTGGATTCTGTCCATAACTCTAATGCAAACAACGGAACTGGTATTCAAGAAATCAAGGTAAATAAGCATACATAGCAACTACTAAAATTACCAAGGTGAACTGTACACATGATGCGAATAAACCACAGAGTGGTGAACGAACTGTTTCAGATCTTCCTGTGGATGAAAAGTCTGAAAGGACTAAATCTTCAGACTATGATATGAAAAATAGAAATACATCTGAGAACTGCAGTGAAAAGGTATTTGAGACAGGTATAACTTAATGAAAAGCCTGAAATTGAAATTCATTCCGAGCTCTAATTTATATAATTTGAAATTGTTATGTGTTTAATTTGTGTACATAACTTGTGCATAGTGTAAATATTTGTTAACGTTATTTGTTTGTTTTATTACGTTTTGTTTGTATGGAATTATGCTTCTGATCAAAGACTGTACTGCCTAGGACGTGTAGTCCTTGGAAGGGGGCAGTGTTATGAAATGTCCAGGCGCGGTAAAATAGTTTCCCCACAAAGCAGGTTTAGGCTTGCCAGAAAATGGCAAGGGAAGGCAGGGTTACCGTATTTGGTGAGAAACTGGCCATTTGGCAGCAAAATTGGCAATATGTTATAGACACATGGAGAACCTTCTGGAACAAATTATTCCTGGTTTAATCCACAATATTCTCGAGCACAAGCCAAAAGCTATATAAGCCCTGCTGATATGCGGAGAGCCAAAATCAGTGAGAAGTCAGTGCACAGTCCATCGAGTTGACAGTCAGTCAGAGAGCGAGTGTCTCATAGTCTAGTGCCGAGTTGGTCGTCCAGTGCATCGAGAGAGTCTCTTAGGTCATCGTGAGTTCGTGCATCATCGAGTTTCACCTTAAGAGTGTGTTGAGCTCCGAAAATAATCAAACCGAGTTGGGAGCTGTACTCCAGTGTATCATCGAGAGAGCAGACTAAGCTGTAGTGTGGAGAGTTTTGAGAGTATGGAAAGTCCCGAGAATGACTGAGCAGAGTCGGGAGCTGTACTCTGGTGCTTTGCCATGAAGCTGTCTCCACTGTTATAGCCTGAAAGCTGTGTCGCTGATTGTCTGAGCATGTTTACAGTAGTTCTTCGATGACTGTAAGCGTGATTTTGGAGCTGTCTTGAAAAATACTGATCAATAAAGTGTGTTTTGATACTTCATTAAGTAGTGTCGTCCTTATTCACTCCAAATCCATGAACCCTTAATGTACATACGATGAAGAAGAAGGAAGACAAACATAACAACAATATGTTTGCTAAAATATAGCCTGGGGGATGATTAAAAAAGGTGT
The DNA here is from genome assembly GCA_000611955.2 of Stegodyphus mimosarum. Classification (NCBI taxonomy): domain Eukaryota; kingdom Metazoa; phylum Arthropoda; class Arachnida; order Araneae; family Eresidae; genus Stegodyphus; species Stegodyphus mimosarum. Next base: position 164,730 of record KK121769.1, read on the forward strand.
TTGCTAAAATGCCTAGAAAGAGAGGAGAGATTGAAATAGTGCATTGATGACTTTGTATTCTGTCCAAGAGAAGTAAATCTTCTGTAAAACTTTAAATTTAGTTTTAATCTTTTGAACTTATGTTTGTAAAAGTTGGCCTATGTGTAGGTTTAGAATTTAAAATCTTAGCAAGGTGGTTAAAGAGCTTTGTTGTGATTACTTAAATTTTGGTGGTGAATATTATAAGATTATTATTCAAATTAACCAGTTATTTACAACCTCAGCCTTTATTATAATTTCTCTTTTCTGTTTCCTCACCAGAATGCAAATCAATCAGCTAGTATTTAAAGAGGTTTTGGGATTATAAGAGAAAGTTGAGAAAGAGAGAAAGTTGAAGAAAGAGAGAAAGATTATAAGAGAAAGAGAGAAAGTTGATTAAAGAGAAAGTGTGTTACTGTCTTTCAAAAGCGCATTATGTTAATTTCTGCTCGCTCTAATAAGCTGCAGTTATTTGGTTTTGTGTTATCACTGCTGACTTTTAAATTTGATAGCCAGTACAAATTTCTGAGCCTGCTTAGATTAAAATTTAACTGTGTAGTCTTTAACTACTATACTACATTTTAAATTAAATTTGATTGTTATTTTAGTTATATCAGCATGAGCTTTGGTTGATATTGTTAGCACAAGAATATATAGCTATGTTCTATTTCTGTTTAATAAAGGTTATTAAAATTCTTCATGGCTTTTAGTTACTTTAGACATAGCGATACAATTCACGTCTAATGGAATAAATACTTCCTGAGCAAGTAAAACCCCATAAGCTTTTCCAAAATTCAAATTTAGCTCAAATGTATTCCAACATGTTCCATTTCTTTTCCTTGTTTAATAATGATTTTGATTCTCTGTTCACTTAAAATATCAGGAAAACACTACTTTACATTTTAATTGATTACATTTTGAAAGGACACTCTGCTAAAATACTATGGATTAATTACACTCCTCTTTGTGAAAATAGCCTGGGTTATCGGTGTTTTTATAGTTTTTCTCATGTGTAATGTGATTATGAACCAGCTTGAATTACTAAGTCCTCTATGATGACAACCCTCTATTTAGACAGGTCTTTCATTATAATCAAACAAATTCCTTTTTGACAGTTTTATTCTTTAAAGTTATTAATTATTATTATTATTATTAGTTTTCTTTATTGAGTATTAGTTACTGTAATAAGTATTTATTATGTTAAAATATTATTAAAATTACATTTAGAATGTAAATTATAGCTATTAGCTACATTAAATTAAAATTTGAAGTCTTGCTTACCACCCATGACTTTCTTTGGAGGTAATTGTGGAATTAACCTGTATGGAAATTTCTGCAGCAATAATTCATGCAAAGCCACAAAATCATTATACCTTCTCTGAACAATTGATTTATTTCTCTGAAATAAAATTACATATAACACTAAATAACAAGTATAACTTAATGTCAGATTTAAAAAAAAAAAAAAGAGAGAGAGAAGCAGCAGTAAAAAATTTGGAACAAATTTAATCCTAGAATACAGGAACATGCTAAAAAATTGGAGTAAAATTATTCTTTTCATACAGCTTCAAAGTATTTGCATGCAGATAATAGTACTGAATGAAATGTTCATGAAAATATAAATTTATTCAATTGCAAATTTAATTTTCAGCTGGGAAAGGAAACTCACATCATAAAAATAATGCATAAACAGCTTTTCAATATTTTCAGTGAAACTTGATTGGTAATATAATAAAAATAAAATGATTTGCAAAGAAAATATTTTTGTAACCAATTTTATTTGGACACATAGAATGTAATGATACTTTTCTCTTTCCCGATGGACATGGTATTTAAAATCTCTTGATATGAAAGTTTCTGTTAAAAAGCTGGGAGTGGGGTTACTAGATTCTGTCCTCTGATTACTCTTGTCTTAAACTAGACCTGAACTTAGACTGAAAGCTCTCATGCATTTTACTTAAATTAATCTCTCCTTTATGGAAGGCTTCTTTAGGGAAGATGCACAGAATTAAAAAAATAAGTGATGATATTTTAATATAGTGTATTACGATAAGATGTGTAGGAAATATCTATAGCAGGCCCTATTTTCCTTTAATAGGAAGTTCAACTTGTTAACAGTTATAAAAAATCTCACTACATTCTTTACAAGAACATTAATTGCTTTGAAACTATCTTACTTGAAGCATCAAACAGATTTGAATGAACTACTAATTAAAGCAGAATTAATTTTACGCTGTAACTTATAATTTCAACTTTAAAAAATCATCACTATACCTGACTAGTAACTTCATACTCTACATGCTTGAGGAATAATCCTTTCTTTTCAGGAACCAATGAAATTAAGACTGTGTCCAGAGCACATATCTCATGATAGGTTAATCCTAAGCGCATAGGATTTTTCTCCCTCCTCAGACGTATACTCAAAATTCGAAGATCAGTTAAATCTCCAAGAGAAGGCTTTGGTAATTCTATTAAAAAGCAATATTTTATCCAAAGACAAACCAAGCAAATAATTTTTATTATAAGCTTTTAGTTTTTATATAAAAAATGTTTCAAGAATATATAATTTGATACATCAAAACTATCATTTGCTATTAATGGTAAATGATGGTATGAATGTTATATATAAGAAAATCAGTAACTGATTTATTATTACAAAGAAACATTTTCCAAAATCTTTTATATTTTATTTTTGTTATTATATCTCCTATATTCATCATAATGTGTTACCACTGATACCCCTGATTTGGTATTTAGCATTCCAGTGGCATTCAAGTGTTTATTGATTAATAAATAATGTCTTGACTTTATGGACCTTTATGGAAAACACAAAGATTGTGTACTCAAGTAAAGCAGGCTCAACTGTTTTCTATTATTTAAAAATATATCAATCTTTTCTAATAATCAACCTTCAAACAATTGTCAGTATTTTTCAAATCAATTTTAAAATACACCCAAAAACAATTTTTTAAAAGTATTTTTTGTTCAAATGATGATTGCAATTAACAGAGAAAAAATATTCTTTTTCATGTACTGATCTTAAATAAAAAGAAGGACAAATTATTCAAATACTTATTTGTTTCTTATTTCTAATATTTTATTTCTTTTCAGATACTGATTTCTTATAGTATGTATAACTATAATTTTGTTTATACGCAACTTTTGCTACTTAAAGAAGTCTCTATATACAGGGTGTTTATAAAGTCACAGACCCATTTTGATGTTTAATAACTCATAAAATAATGAAGATATAAACAAACTTACGGCATTTATTGATGGAATAACTTATATATTTTCCTTTTCAGGTTTGAATATCTTTACTTTTGTAAATATCATCTGCACATGTGGTTAATTTCAGATAATTTCATTTTCCAGTCTAAATATCTGTACTTTTCTAAATATTGTCTGCTTATTAATTGCATTTTTCTCTCTTTTGTTTTTGGCAACTATTGGCTATTATTAGGCCTAGGAGGATGGCTTTTCAACAGATATGCTAAGGAGGATAGAAGATGATGCTGAATTTCTGAAGCGCAAAATGTTCTCCAATGAAGCATCCTTTCATCTTTCTGGCATTGTTAATCGCCATAATGTGCACATATGGGGATCTGAAAACCCCCATGAATACCGTGAGGCACAAAGGGATTCCCCCAAGGTTAATGTGTGGTGTGGACAAATGCAGGACCGAGTTATTCTTTGAATGACGATTTTACAGGAAGATGGATTGGGTGAGGAGGTGCAATTCCTTGGCCACCCAGATCACCTGATATAATGCCGCTGGCCTTTTTTCCTTTGGGGATTTGTAAAGGACAACATTTACAGGAGGAGAGTGGTTACTCATTTTAATCTATCTTTATTATTTTATTAGTTATTAAACAAAAAATGGGACTGGAAATTTATAAAAACCCTGTATTTTAAATATATGAAATATATTAAAAATACATGCCTTCACCAGTGAAATTCTGTATGAGTTTTTCACTAACAGGTTTTCCTTGCTGAGCAAATGCTACGAGAGCTAGAGCTTTATACAGCCCAGTGCGTGACAAATATCCTTGACGAGTATCCACAAGGTCCCAAATCTATAGAGAAAAATTAAGCATTTTGTTCCAATCAGAAAGATTTTTAAATCTTGATTGAAAAACGTAACCATTATAACCCTTTTAATATTTTTCATCATCACTTAAAAATTTTGTTACATTAAATTTCACAATACAGTATAAAGTGCAAGATCCAGAACTGTTCGGATTTTGGCATTTCCTGAAACTTTAAATCTAATAAAAGAAGAAATTATCGAATTAAAGATATTGGTTAATTGTTTGTGAACCAGTGAAGCATTTATGACCTTGAGGTAACTGAAATTTAAAAAAAAAAGGGGGGCTCTATGTTCACATTTATTTTGTACTGTTAAATGTCCCTTTTAAGGTCAATTCCTTAATCAATTTCATTTCTTTTTGTGCTATATGTCTAGTCAAGTTAATTTTATACACAAAGATAATTTCCTGTTTAATTACAAAATAACACTGTTCAATACCTCTAACTGCCATATTGAGAATTCACACTAAATTATCAGTTGAAATTTCTTCATTCCTAGTCACCTCTGTCATTTCTTTTAAGAATCATGGGAATATTTTCTGGATTGAAAACCATATTACAATATAATACATTATTATTTATATCAAACTATGCTTGGAAATTTACATTACACATTATAACTGATTTTGATTGGTGCTATGATTCTGAATGATTAGTTTTTGTTTTCTTAATTATATTAAATTATTTATGAAAAAGAATGATATGTTATATTATCATTGATATATCACATTTACTTTTTTTTTCAAACTTATTATTTTTTAACAAAATATTAACAGTAGAAATTTTTAGACAGAACTTATTACCTGTGATAATGTTTGTTTTGGAAGACTTGATTTTACAAGCAGCTTTATAAACATATCTTGATCAACACAACTTTCTTGATTTGGACATAAAATATCATACATTTCTCGATAAAATGGTGGAACAGTACCTAAGATATTTTTAAAAAGTAAATTAAAAACAAATAAATTATCATACATTATATGAAAATAAAAATAATATGATGAAAAATAAGCAATATGAATAAGCATTTGTTGAAGAGAGAAAGAAGGAGTGATCATTATTCAAAATTTTAGATACTTTTTTAAATTACTCTCACCTCAGCTAAAAACTGGAGAGAAAGTATTCATTAAGCAAAGCAGTATGTCACCAAAATAGTTATATACATTTACATGATATTACCAAAATCTATTTATATAGCAACCCAGGTATGCAGAAGACATACGTCTGTTTTGGCTGAAATTGCATGGATGCCAAGTTTGTGCAAATCTTGGATATTTTTTAAGTGAAAACTAATAGCTGAGTACATGAGGAGAATAAAAGTGCCAAAAAGATGTTAAAAAAGTAAATGTTTTATTACTGATGTGTTTTGCATTTTAGATTTTATTAATTAATTGCTCTTGTGTGGAATTCTGACTGTGCTGCCCTTTTGAAAATGGATGTGGCCTTTTGCACATTAGCTTGGCAAAAAATCAGTTGCCAAAGAGTTCACGACTTTTTGTAAGGGGTAATGATAATTAGGAAGAATGAAATTTTGCAATGTACTAAAAAATTTATATATCTTAAAAAAAAAGAAAAGAAACAGAAATAAACACATTTCACATTAAGAATTAGCATTGATAATATGTATTAAAAATTAGTATGTAATTTATTTTTAACATGTATTATCAAATCTTTAACTGAATGTAATATAACTGTTATGTCTACTGATCATAAATTTACATGATCTCCATTATTAAAAAAATGAAGCATCTGTCAGATATACAGTTCATCACACTGTATAAAAATGGTGGTACCTACAGCCAGCAAATTCTGAATATACATAGTCCTCAACCTAAACATGTGCATTTTGAAGCCAAAATTTTGAATTTTTCTATTTATTTTACATTTTATGTGAATTTAATAAATTTTGCATTAAAAAAGATATTTGAAATCAACGCAAATATTACTTCTGCTTGCACAATGATATAAAGATGCACATGTCTTTTATGACCTTCAGGTATGAGAGATTAAAAATTTTTTAAATTACACTGAATAAAAGTCTGAAATACTCCCTCCCCCCCCAAAAAAAAACAGACGGGAAAAAGAAAAAAGTTATACCTAGTTTTTTAGTGAGCAAAATAGAAACTTCCCGTCTAAAGATTTTTAGTTCATTTGCAATAATTTACTAACAATATTTTACATATATTATTTTATTTTTAATGCAATATGCTTTTTTACATCATACTGTTTAACAATTAAATACGGAAAATGAAATATAGAACAGCTTATTTCTTTCTTTCAGCTATTCTCAAATACATTTACATATTTTCTGGTATGTTATTCTGTTTATCAGTACATATTTGCAGTGCTGATATTGACTCAAATATTGATTATTCCTTTTGTTTTTACTGCAGAATTTGATGACAGGTAACACAATAATCATTCTGTTTAATCATGATATATATATTATTTCTGCAGTAAATTTCCTTTTTCTCTCTACCAGTGTAATAAAGTTCGCCAAATCTTTCTCAACATTGAAAAATATCAATAAAGGAACTTAAAAATATTACAGTAAGATATAAGACATACTAGAGACTAGACAGACTAAACAAAATAAATATTTATTCATTTCTGCACCATTATTATTAGCATGAGTCTAGTTAATACTAATAAAAGGAAACATTTGAAAAACATTATGAAGACCATGAAATATATATATATATATATATGTTAAATGCATATAAAATTATTGTCAGTAATTAGTGAGATATGTAAACAAATTCAACAGGTACTATTCAAATTTTCCATTGAATTGAGAATTCCAAATGCAGTTATGTAATACACAAATTAAGGCAGTCAGATATGATCAAGGGAAAAAAAAAGACTGAAAAAGTGGAATTGTTACATTTTTGCACTACAAATCATTACTTAGGTACACTAGCACTGTAACACATCTTCAACATTCTGAAACATACCTTCTTTCTCCAAAGAAGGTCTTTGATATGATTTGATGACTTTCCAACTGAAAACAATACTGGAAACATGGCAGCCACAAACAGTACATGATATTTTTTCCATTATAAGACAAAATGCACTAATTTTCCATAGAAAGATACAAGTGCTAACAGTACCATTAATTTAAATGTATTATTTTAATTTCGGATAACAATGTTCTGTTTTTTAAAAACTATTATCAATAAAAAGTTTTTAAAAGGTATCATTCTATTTTATTCTTTGGTTGTTGAAATAACTACCTTGATATTTTATGTTTCTTGAGGGAAAAAATATATCACAGTTAAAATGAGCTGAAGATTAAAGTAGTTTTCTTGCTGGAAGTAACACATTGGCACATATACCTTTCTAGAGAAAACTATTTGGTATGTGTTGTCCTATAATGGAAAAGATTTAACATGTTTGCTAGGCAAGTACACAATTTTTTCTTAATTAAAACTTTGTGATGATATTGGTTCCATTTAAACAACAACCTATGTTTTTTGAATATTTAAATAATTGTATTGCATTTTCTCGGTATGAGGGCAATGCTAAAAAGTACTGGAGAGCCCGTGAACTAATGGCTAAGTGCTAATGTTTGGCATTTGTAAAATAAAATTTAAACATCTGAGGTTATAATGACTGGAAGTATTAAATTTTATTCTAACATATCAACAAAAATTTTTCTTTTTCCATTTTTGAAATCTTTACAGAACTATTCTCAATAGAGAGCTTTCAGGTAAGTGTTCAACAATGATTAAAAAAATTATTTTAATGAATGAAGTTACATTAAATGCTGTCAAGAATTGATTTATTCCTCTAATAGCCAGATTTTTTTATGCAAAACTGCATTTATACAGCACTGGTTAGCTAAATTTGAATAATTACTTTCATTTTTGTTTTTATAACCTTTCATTGGGACAATATAAATACAAATACAAATATTATCATAGGTAGATCATTGAGGAATTCGGTACTCTTCTTTTACTGGGACTGAAAAATGTATGTATACACGTAAATACTGTACGTGCATATATGTGTATGCATATATGCACACATACATTCATGCTTACATATATACATATGTATGTGAATACATACAAACATTTCTGAATCTGGTCCTGATAACAGAAGAGTAACATATTTTAAATAATACGGTAATATATGCCAAGTGATAACAAATCTTATAAATTAAAATAAGGCTACTTAGGAAATTAAGAAAGTAGGATTTTTAATACTAAGGTATAATTGAATGCAATGATCCACTATAAAAATTTAAAAAGAGGATATTGATAAAGGGCAAAAAGAATTTTCAGACACATCAGTTTTTATATTCTGTATCTGTCAATGACAAATTTATAGAAGGATACAATGCAAGATAATGAGGCAACAGTATATCCTATGAGATATTGTACATCCAATGAGAAAAAAATAAAATAAATCATTTCAGTGGATGCTTTCTCTATTTAAAGATATTTTAAAATAGAGAACAATAGTATAACACAAAAATATGAGAGTATAATTCAATGATACTGAAAAAAGGTATGTGTGCTGTGCTGAAAATGAGGAGGAAATACAGAAAATAATTTTTGCAGATATTCTCTCCCTTCTTGAGACAAAAACACTTCTAATGAAATATGAAACAAAAGATCTAGTATTTTATATATTCCAAAAAACAGATCTAGAAATTTAAGCATGAAGTCTTTGAAACATTCAATCTGCGATGCCTTTCCTGAAATTTATAATATAAGTAAAATTTTAAAATAAATAATAATTTTAAAGAAATAAAATTTTGAAACATTTCATTATTATACTTTATAATACCTTTTATTTATTCATGTTATTAAGACCTTCAGATTGAGAAAAATACTGAATTTTTGTTTTTCGCTACATGAATACTTTCTGCCTCTCAAAACAATATTGCAGTCAAAATGAGCTGATGACTAAAGTAAGTCTTGCTGTAAGTAACAAGTTGTCACATATATATTTCTAAAAAATGTCTCTTACTAAATTAATAATCTTTATGTAACAAATTTTATGGTTGGTAATGCATAATTTGTTAAATCAGAATTCAAAAGTGTTTCTGGACTTAATAATTCAGTGACTAACAGAGCTTTAACATACGACAGCTTCATAAAATAGATTTTCTTAAGTTATTATTGTTTTTGTTTTTTTTAAATCTAAATCCAAAATAATTTGACTTTATGAAAACAATTTTGTTTAGTCACTTCAGTTCAGAAATGATCACTAAAATAATTCTTTTTATAAACACTACTTTCAATATTTTCTTTCCCATGCTGAAAATAGAAACTGCATTTTAAAACAGTTTTAAAAGAATACAGCATTTTTACAAAATAATATCCATATACACAAAGATTGGGAATTTTTATTACATATTAATTAAAATTTCTAGTACGTATAAATTCAAACAAATATATGCATAATGCATTTTGAAAAGCAAATGCATAGAGTACCTAGTTTAAGCAACTAAAAATCTGACAGCTCAAGTGTCAGTCACATCACATTAATTTTGTTTAATATGTAAATTTAATAGTCAATTTATATAATTTTAAGCAAAGTTAATAAATTTTATCTCTATTTATAGCACAAATACAGATTTTACTTTCCTGCAAAACAGACCTACAAATAAAACAAATTAATAAAGCCACACTGAAATTTTTTTTTGCAATCTTTTCACTATACACTTGTTTGCCAAGTATTCCTATATTATAATGAAATTTGAAATCATTAATGCAAACTATGAACTAATAATTTCTACAATTTTATCTTATAAACTAATGCTTAAACTAAAAATTAATGCTATAATGATTTTATAACATTAATTACTCTATGGAATACAAAATAGGTATTAATTACAGTATTTTTCAGTCATTTGAAAAATCTTTTAGGAAAAAATTTTCATATTCCTATGAAAGAGCAGATTAACATAGCAGCTACACAATAAATATTTATTACATTTCTTAATATTTATAAACTTCTAATGTATTTTATAACTAAAATACATTTCATAAACTTCTATCTTTTCTTCTTATACACCCTCCTGAAATCTTTTACTGTAATATTAACAGCATATAAAAATTGTTCGGACATTTATTTTAATTTTGTAGGTTTATAATACTCGGGGCAACCACCGATTCTATTTCAAAATCTGATCTATTCAATATTTACTGAATATGCAATCTGTTACTTATTAAACATATGCCTAACACACAGAAGATTCTTTCTAAGATTAGCTCCTTAACTATGATTTTGTCAAAGTCATATCATTGCAAGAAAAAAGTGAAATTTTTCACACAATTCAGATATTTTCATGTTTTTAAAAAATACCAAAACAGTAAGACTATACAGAAATATACATATAAGATAAAAAAGCTGCAATACGAAGAAAAAAATTACACTTTCCTGAATTTCTGATTACCCTATTTTTCAATAATATTAAAATATGAATTTATTAATGTTCGTTTTGACCTTGTTTACATGTGAAGTAACTATACAGATTATGAATATTCGGTATAAAAATCACTTGTAACTACAAATTTATCATTGTGTTTTAAGCCATTATAAATGTCATCGATGGCATATCATATTTTCAATTTTAATTCAAACATATAATTACCAAATGCTAAATCCGCTGCCATGATCACTAATGTACACAGTGAGTGTGTCACGCCTCCTTTTAAACATACCCTTTTAAATCTTGCTTACAGATCCTGAAGATAAGTGCAGATCATCTATATTTCAAGGTTGATTTCAAACTGTCAAAAAAAAAAAACTGTAATAGTATTTTGATTAAAATCATAGTTTATCCGTACAATTTTGTCATGATTTAAGACAGTATTTAATAACTGTTCAAGTCGTGTAAAGGCCTATAAATGCAGGAAATATCGTTTTGATCTGTAAAGCTAATTTTGTCGAGTATCTGGCAACAAAATTTTCGCGCAAAAATGTGATAAGTGTGTTTAAATGGACTTAGCAATGACAGCTGGAGTATGTTTAGTGAACATATGAATTGTGTCACTAATTTACGATTTCTTCTTATAAAAGACGATACAGTGAAAGCTGTAACATAAAAAGTTTATGAGTAAGTGCATATATATTATATTCAGAGCATTTAATGTATTTGAAAAAGAGAATGGAATGTTAATCTGTAATCAACTTTTCCGAATATTTTGTGTTTTTAAAAGGTTTCATGTAATCTTAAAGGAATATGTGATTGAGCGAAATGTAAAATAATAGCTATTTTTCGTATGACCATTTCATTTTACAGAACTACTTTCGTACTGTACGAGCATTTTATACTTTGCTTGTGATTAAATGATAACCTTAAATCCAGTTCATATATTTTTATATTATTTAATATTAGAAATAACAAATACATACTCTTAATATACACGAGTGATATGATTCTGTCTCGGATATTAGTATATTATAAATTTGATGATATTCTAATATCAACTTTAAGCAGTTCTAATTTTGAATCAAAAGGAAATTTTTCTTTTATTTTTGTTTCATTTAAATCTGTTAATGATAATATATGAATTGTGTTTATTAATAAGAAGTTTCACAAAGTAAATGATGTGGTTTGGTATCGTATTTTGAATGCAGATTTACTGATATAAATGTCTGTTTTTTTTTTTTTAAATGCATCATAAATGGAATTTTGGTCAGAATCAATAGAAATATGAAAAATCAAGTAGAATTTGTTTTTGTATACCAGCAGTATATCAAACTAAATAGCATTTTGAGTCATTTAATATATAAGTGAAGAAATGGGCAACTATTTTACAATTATGAAATATTGTTTCTTAACATTTTTCTCATAAAAATCCCTTTGGAAAGCCCTGATAATATTCAGGTGTTCTTGTTAAAAAGTGAGCCCTTTAGCTGGTAAAGTGGTTAGTGATGCTGACTGCTTTATGACGTCCTCCACAAAAGTATTTCTTTCCTTAGGAAAATAGCCCTTATTTATTTTGTATTAATCCGTTAACCTAACCTATCGTAATGTTTGGTTTGAATTCCATATAAAGCATGTACGTTTGTCTGACTGTTTTTCCTCCTCTTGTAGATGTGGTATGATAATATTATGTTTCTAGAAAACATTTTCCAAAATAAGGAGCTCCTCACAATGAATGCTTAATTTCAAAGTGATTGCCACTGATGTGAAAAATAAGTTTCTTGGAATTAATTTCAACCAACTTAGGGTTAAACTTATAACAAAAACTATTGAATATTCCCCCATTCCCCCCAATGCCAAGCCCTCAGCCGACTTCGGCTTGACCACTACAGTGCAAAGTCCGTAATCCGGACCTCAAAGCCACAAACTTTTTTTTGTATGCTTTATGCATGTGCATTTGATTTTTTTTTCTTCCATAATAAAACATGTGGAGATTTTTGAAAACAGCCGAGATTGCAATCTTGTTTTCTTCCTTCCCCCTAAGGTATGCAGTAGCAGGTGCAGTTTCTCCAAATGCATTGTATCAGTTTACTGCAGACAGCTTGTCCTAAGAGGTTTCTTATCGTTTGGTTGCTCGTGACATTTTGTTGTTGATTCTTTTGTGGTACAGTGTGCTTTTAAGCTTTAAACAGCAATAAAAGTGCAGGAAAGCTTTCAATAGCAATAAAGGTCCTATAAAAATAACAGAAGTAAACAAAATCTCAGTCGTGATCACAACAAAGCCAGAAAGGCTTGTTGGTCTGACCTTCAGAATAGTTTTATAAAGAATGGGGTCAAAGTCTAATGGAATCTTTATTAGAAAGTACAAAAGATGTCATTCGAAATCTTCACACCTATTTTCTGCGTTAATGGACGGGGAGGGGAGGGCAGGAAATTGCTGTGAAATTGGAAAAGTATTTCGGGCGGTTCGGTATTTTGAGGTTACAGAATAGTGAAGAGTCTGGATTTCAAAGCGATAAGCTAGGCTAAAATTATCTTTACTGATTCTAAGGCATTTCAGTTAATGTTGCATATTGCGCTGTTCCTTAATCTTCTAATTGGATTCAGGTTATTATTTTTTGCAGATTGTAAGAGCAATTTTATAAAAATTACGCTTGCACTTTTGATTATTTCAAAAGAGTTTCCAATTCTGGAGCTGCCAAAGGATCGACAAAGCGAAAACATGTTTTGATGTCCATCAAACAAAAAGTGGAATTGCTGCAAAAAATAGATAAAGCAATATCTGTCTCAAAATTATGCTAGGAGTATGGCATTGGAAAGTCAACTGTGTATGACATTAGCAAAAAGAAAAAGGAACTTTTTGAATTTTCTGTGGATTCTGACACCCCATTGGCAATGAATAACAGAAAAAGGGTTCGTTATGCTAAAGGTGACAATTATGACAAAGTGATGATTGAATGGGTCAGACAGCGTCATAGCAAGGGCGTGCCATTGACGGGTCCAATGATAATGGCTAAAGCCAAAATATTTCATGAAGAAAGATGAACTTAAACACTGAGTGCACATATTTGACAGGTTGGTTAAGCAAATTTAAAAATCGCCATGGTATAAAACAATTAAAAATTTCAGATGAAAAAGCTTCAGCTAATACTGAAGAATTTGCAGATGAATTCATTGAACTCATTACTGGTGAACAATTATCTCCAGAACAAATTTACAACTTTGATGAAACTGGTCTTTTCTGGCAATATGTACCGTGAAATACCTTGGCAACCTCTACAGAAAAGATTCCAACTGGTGTCAAAGATTCCACAGCGAGACTAACAATTTTAGCATGCGCAAATGCTGCAGGAACGCACAAGTGCAAATTTTTCGTAATCGGAAAACATGCACGACCTCGAGCATTTAAAGGAGTAACGATTTTCCCCATTATATATCATGCAAATAAAAGAGCATGGATAACACAAGCGTTGATGAATGATTGGTTTGAAAATCATTTTATACCTGAGGCTCGGTGACATTTGAATTTGGTTGGTTTGCTTGATGACACAAAAGTAGTCCTGACTGTTGACAACTGTTCGGCGCATGCTTCACTTAAAGTTTTAGTGAAAGATAATGTATCCGTATTATTCTTCCCTCCAGACTGTACGACTATCATTCAGCCTATGGATATGGGAATAGTGCACGTGCTGAAATGCAAATATAAAGTAGCACTTTTAAAATCTATGTTAAATTTCTTGAACAACGGCAAGACTATTGAAGAATTTTTGAAATATTTTAGCATAAAATCTGCTGTGTGGAGGATCGCAAGATCGTGGGAGGATGTGTCTCCAGAAACGTTAAAAAGTGCTTGGCATAATTTATGGACAGCTACTATATTTCATGGTGAGTGACGATGAAGATGATAGCTGCCAATTTGAAGGTTTTCGGACATCACAAACTAAAGGTGAACTTTTCCAGTTATTGGATTATGTAAAGAAATGTGGAGAAGTGGTAATAAATGAAGATGATATAACAGAAGTTTTTCATTGCAACGACAATGCCCCAATCATGAATCTACTAATAGACGGCAAAATCTGTAGTATGTTTCTAGATCCAGAAAATACTGCTTCCGATAGTGAAGAAAGTGACAGAGAGGTTATTGAAAATGAAAAAATTTCGATTGACAAATTAGTCGGTATTCTCGACACAGTGACAGGACCTGAACAGTGGAACTTTGTAACTGAACAAGAAATTATGTATATTTATAAAATTAAAGAGAAAGTATTAGCACAAAAAACGAAGCAACTTAGACGACTTACATTGAAAGAAATGTTTAATAAAGTAAACAAATAAATATTAAGCTTTTTTTTTTCATAAAATTTGATACTCTTTAGATCATAATTGCTCTTTATTTCATAAATAACTGTTTCATAATTTTAATTGTATAATTTCTGCATGCCATCTTACCAGATTTAAATTGATGATGTGTACTCCAGAAAAAAACCCTAATCTGGAATCGCCGAGGTCCCGACGAGTCCAGATTATGGACTTTGCACTGTACTAAGGCTAGAAGTGGTTTTCACTTGATTATGGAGACACCTAATAGGTGGGCCACCTTTGCCTCCTATGAAGGGATGGATAATTGCAGCCATGCCTTCTCCGGGATTCAAACCCAGGCCTTTTGGTATCGTAGCCAGCTCTCCTAACCACTATAACCATCTTGGCAGCGGCTATTGACTATTAAAACTATGGAATATTGTTACTTACAGCAGCTGCCCAGCCAGTATAGTGTTAGTGACACTGGCTGCTTCAATGGATTTAGCTGGAATCTTGGAGAAGGCGTAGAGGTTTGCACACATATAGTTTTCATGTAGCAAGCACTCATTAATAAAAATTGGATACAAACAACTTTTGTATTTTGACATATGCCGAAACAAACTTAAGCACTTGTTGACAGTTTTCTAGCATTTAAGATATTATTAGAGTAATTTTGTTAATCATATTGTTGGCGCATTTTACGCCAACGAATCTCGCCAATGGATCGCCTCCTACGATTGAGGCAGATAGAGAAAAGAAATCTAGCCTACCGGACGTGAGCAATTACTGTAAAACGAAGCTCACAATTAAATTGTATTCCGCTTCACTGTAAATATTTGTATAGGATGTTTTCTGAATAAAATAATTAAAATTAAGCAGTGAAGCTGGTCCGTCGATAAAATTAATCATTAAGATAATATAATTTAAACACATATATTTTTCAAATAATCTAAATTTTGAATTTTTCTGTGGTGTACATAATACAGTACAAAGTCTGAGATCTGGAACTGACATATAAATAATAATGACATAACATAAAAATTATTAAGCTAAAAATATGAAATTGTTTGTTTTAAAATAATAAAGCATTTATGACCTTAAGGGAATTAAAATTTACAAAAAGAAGTTCAATACTTATTTGTTTATTTAATTAATCATTTTTTTCCAATGTAAATTACTTAAACTTTTTTTTTGGGTTATAATACTTCCTCTTTACAGATGGATATGATTTCTTGTTCATTTACAAAGTTCCATTGTTCAGATCCTGTAATTGCTGTGTCAAGAATTCTTACTAAACTGGCAATCAAAATCTTTTCATTCTCCCAACACCTCTTTGTAACTTTCTTCATTATTCTTTGTGATATCTTCCGGATTTAAAACTATACTACATATTTTGTTGTCTTTTAGTTGACTGATAATTGGAGCATTGTCGTGGTAATGGAAAACTTCTATTATATCACTCTTAATTTATTATCACTTCCTCACATTTCTATACAAATTACATTAATTGAAAATTTTTGCCTTTTGCATGTGATTCAGCCTTCGAATTAATAGCTGCCACTGTCCTTACGATGAAGTGTGGTAGTTTGGCATAAATGGTGCCGAGCATTTTTAAAAATAACTGGAGATATGTCCTCTTGTGAGCTTACAATGCTGTGCACAGCAGGTTGTAAATTTAAATATTTCAAAAATTCTTGAATGGTCATGCCACTGTTCAGAAAATTTAATATAATGTTGTATGCATACGGGTTTGCTATGGATTGAATGCACAAGTCGTTAAAAAGTTAATAAAAATTTATTCTTTCCACAAGAAATAAGTCAAAATGCTGAAATATTTCTTCAGAGATATTAGCACAATATCTCAAACGTTAAACAGAATTCACTCCAAAACAGATAAAGTTAATCCAATCTCACAGCAAATTCACTACAATCAATCACAGCATTAAGTAAACAAACAGCAGTTTTCTTTAAACAGCTACAACAACAACAACTGTGTTTCAAGTTGACTTTTATAAACTTTTTAATTATTCACTAGAACAATCTCGATTTTTCTAGATTTTTCTGCATGGCAGCAATAATTACGTGATATTTATTTATGAAATATTAAATGCATGCACTCTTTTATTTTTATTTTTCTGACATAGCTTTCTCTTCAAAAATCGTCTGCATTTCACGGGAAAATAAAGCAATTTTAATTGCAATTCTAAATAAACAGCTAAATAAATATGAAATCCATAACAATAGGTTTTGAAAAGCTTACTTTATATCTACATTTCAACATTCACATTGTGTAATATTCATTGGCTGAATTATGGATGTATAATTAGGAGGAGAGAATAAGATGTAGATGTTACTTTTACTAAAACTTTTAAGAGAGGTATGAGCTGAATATTTTTCTATAATCAGGACAATTTTTGCATCATCTGATTTCAAATGTTGCCAAGCCTTGGATATGAAATAATTTTCAAAACAGTCATTCATGCTATTTTATTAAATAATTGATTATGCGGAAAATCTTTTCTCTTTTAAATCTCCAAGATATGTATTTTTTTCTGATTATGAAAAAATTATATTTATGTATTACTGCAATATTTGTATATGCCAAAATCATTAGTCTTACTTTGGAATCTTTAATACCATTCGCAGTTTTTCCTGCAGATGTCAAGTTATTTTAGGGCACATATTGCTAGAAAAGACCACTTTTGTCAGTACTGCAGATTAAGTATAGAGATAGTTCTTAAATTCGATAAATTTATCTAGAAATTATTCTCATTCTTCTCTATTAGCTGAAAGTTTTCTGCCTGAAATTTTGAACTCCCTAATATGATGATTTCAAAATTCAGTTAACCAACTTGTGAATTATGTGCACTCAGTTTTTAAATCCATTTTCTCATGAAATATTTTGGCTTGAACCCATTAACATTGGAACGGTCAGTGACATTCACTGACTTCAAGGCTGTTTTGCCTATTCAGTTATCACTTTGTCATAATCGTCGCTTTTAAACATAAAGAAATGATTTTTCTGTTTTTCATTGCAAGTAAGATGTTAGAATCCACAACAAATTCAAAATGCTCTTTTTCTTTCTTTCTTCTTTTTCGTTTCTTAATGCCATTTGCTGCTGACTTTCTAATGTCCTACATCTTGCATAATTTTCAGATGGATACGCCTTTATCCATTTTTAACAGCAGTGTCACTTTTTGTTTGATTAATATCGAAACATGCTTTCTCTTGCAGTTCCAGAATTAGAAACTATTTTCAACATAACTGAAAGTTCAAACTTTAATTTTGATAAGATAGCTATTATAATAATAGCCTGCAAAAAATAATAAACTAGATCAAGTTTAGAAAGTTAAGGAAAAGTGCAGTTTGTTATGTTAACTGAAGTTATTTGGAATCTTTCTGCCAACTCTAGTGCCATATTAATAAAAGTAAAACCAGCATGAGCAACACCTTACTCCAAACAAATATGTCTTGAAAATTCACTTATTGATTAAAACAGACAGAGAAAGGCTAACCTCCCATAACTGATCAAAAGCTGAACATGTGATTGTGGCCACTGTCAACACGTCATCAGACAATGTCCATTACCCACAGTGCAATTCTTTAGTCAGCAAGTGTTTACAAGTGATATGCAGGAAATATCAGTAGGTGAGAGAAAAAAGGCTTCTATGATAAATCTGCTTTTCTCTTGATACTGAATTATATTCTCTATTCCTAGGCTTTGTAAAGAGGAAAAGTTTAACAAAGAATAAGAAAGAAAATAATAACAGTAATATTTTTTTCCCTTTTTTTCGCTGGTGACCTGGATATTGGATGTTGAGATCTTGGACTTTGTGCTGTAATTAATCACTTATGATAATTTGGACTGTCACTGAAAGAATTAATCTTAGCGGCAAAATTAGCTGTTAATCATGAATTAGCTGGCTTGAGGTGTCAAAGAACGTTTTGCTCAGGAAAGTGACGAAAAAAAACCTTGGAGATTTTCCACTGGCTTAACTTTAGATGAAAATCAATAATTAGGTACTTAAATTGGAATCCATTATTTTTGAGTGCCTGTAGCCTGGACATTGTAATGTATTGCTCTTTATTAAGTTTTTGCACTTAAAAATGAATGCATTTAAAAATCGTTTTTTTCATTTAATGAATGCCTGATTTTATTGAAACCATCAAAAGATAGATTTTATTATAACTATATTAACTATAACACTGTCTTATACTTTAATGACATAATATTTATAAAAAAAAATTACAAAAAGTAGCATGATATTTTACTGTGTTACTAGCTTGATATTATCTGTATTAAGGGGAAGGAACAATTGCAAGTACCAAAATCTACATCATGTAATTATGCTGCATATTATGTAATGCAGATTTTTGTACTTTTGACTACTTGCATTCCCAAGAACAGCTGCCACTTCATTGGTAATTTAGTGAACTGGCAAAAAATCTTTAGCTTTACAGTGAGTAATAATAAAAAGATGCCTTTTATGGGTTATAAATTTAATGGCAAAAGTGAATCTATATGACTGATAGGTACACTGTTTTCAAGTATGTGTATGTTGCATGTAACTGTGTGATGTCTGCTGTCAAATGTCTACTTGAAAGCATTGCCAAAAACAAGGAAATTCTACCAAAAGTTTTAACTTTGAAATATATCATTCTTAGCTGTTTGTAGTTTGCAATTTAAAAAGAACCTTATTTTGCATAAACTTCTGCAATATTTACAATAAAAAGTTTAAAGATTAGACAGTAGCTGAGAACTTTACAAAACATTTTTTAAAATAGATTTTAACAAAGATGTATATTCATACATAAAAGTGTATAAAATAGTGTTCATGACACAATTCATTCCATTCCAATTATTATTTAGCATATGTATGCGATGTACAGTAAAATCAGTAGAACCTCGATTATCTGAAGTAATTGAGACTGTGACCACTTCAGATAATCAAAAACTGTGCTAACAAAAACTAAACTAAGTCATATGAGTTTTCAATACTTATGTATTAACGCCACCACAGCAGAATTTGTGCTAATGCGCCAATAAAGAGCAATCTTGTTCGCACACAGCAACCCTGTTGTTCGCACATGCATGTAGTTATCTTTTGGATTCCTTGTTGCCTTGTTGTTTGCTGATTTTTGATGCCATTTTTTAGTGCTACGAAAATGCATATTTGGGATTTGCCAAAAACAGAACAATATGCAGTTTTATTTTTTCAGGAGCGAAATGTTTTACAAAAAAAAGAATGAAAATGTATCAATTACCATGACATGAAACTTTATTTTGTTAAACGTAAGTTTTGGAAATGTAATTTAAGACAGTGTGATCAGCAAGTGGGACATAAAAAAGACAATTGGTTTAAGGGAAGCAGAATTAAAGGAAAGGTTACCAAACAAATAGAATAGAAATAGAAGGATTCCTACATGCTAAAGTTAATCATAAATACAATTTTATTGATCCTGATACAGGAGTTCATACACAAACAGTTGAGAGAATGTGGGGTAGTGCTAAATGGAGGAACAAGAGACATAGGGGGACAGTGAGATCATTTGGAATCTTATTTATCAGAGTTCACATGGCAACAGCATCAGGTGAAGGAAAATAGAGACTGTTTTGAATCTATATTAAACTCTATATCGGCCCATTTTCCACCAAAAGCCGATTGACTACTTTGTTTTTAAATAAAGTATTTTGAATTTTGAAAGTGTTTTATTTTATGATTTGTAGCAAAAATTTTAGGTGTAGATTGGCAGCACTTAAAAACGGCCAAATCTGTAGCAGCAGTGATGTTAATATGCAAGTACCGAATTTTCTTTTGACAAATTTTTTAAAAATTAATTATATGAAATTCTAAAAATAAATCATTTTAACTAATATGTTATTAATGAATACAAATTTTTTCTTTCAATTAAGCAAATAAACTGTACAAGATTTTATTTCATGGCAAAAATATTCGTGAAAAATATGGAATACACACTATCAAAATTTAAGTAAACTGTAAAATTTTTTTCAAATTTATTTCAAGCATTTTTATGAGACATTAGCATTTTTTAGTTGCTATACTGTATTTATGGAAAAAAAATCCTGCTTTTTTTTTTTTTTTTTTTTTTTTTTATTTTTTTTTTTTTTTTTTTGTGATAGTTCTCTAAAGCCTGATCATGGCACTTTTGATTTTGAATCAACAAAAGGTCCATAGGACAAGACAATAAATATTAAATGACTGGTTTAAGGTTTCATATTATTGGTATATTATTTTCTACGTTTAGCCATTCTGAAATGTCATCTTTATCTGAAATGTCTGATATCTTTGCATCTTTTTATCTTTAGAAATATATCTACAAGTGCATTGTCATTTGATGTCTGATTCTTAGTGCTGTTTTCACATGCAAATCACATGTTTTTATCATAACACATTCTTAACAGATGCAGATAGATCACATCTTTTATCATAATGCAAAATGAAAAGCCATTAAATGACCCATACAGTTAAGAAAGACCAAAAGTCCAGTAGCAATAAAAGAATTTATAAATATTACTGACTTTTGTTGTACCCTCTCTAAATGTTATTTTATTTTCCCAATGTTTTCTTGAAATTGACTGTCAGCTTGGTTAATAGAGATCTCAGTTGACAGAGATCTGGATAAACCTATTGAGTGGCATGACTTTCTTAGATTTTTTTGTCTCTGGTATATTGCAGCTTATAATTAAAAATATGTTGCTTTCTTACTTTCTTTAATGATGTGAATATCATGTTAATGGATGGAAGTTTATGAAAACATAGACTAAAATAAATAATTGTGAAAATTTGTCTATTAAATGCTGTATCAATTCAGGTCTTCTTGAGCACATCCAAAAAACCCATGCTACTCAGAGGGTTAATGGAGGTTTCATGTTACTTATAGTGGCTACTGTATTGTATTTTTTACTTTTGTATTTTGTTGCTTTTGTAATTTGGGAACTAAATGACTAAAAATAATATTTGATGTATATTTTTTTGCTACTCTCTTTCTAATACACAGAGCAAACTTAATACCCAAAACTGACAAACTTAAGTCTTTCACTCTATAATGTGAAAATTTCAAATGTTGCAAAAGTTATGTTGGTGGCCACGTTAATGACAAAATACCTTTTTTTAACAGAATGTAAATATTTGATTTGTTATTGAAGATTGAATTCTAATGCAAATGGCCTTATAACATAGGTTTGACTGTAATCTCATGCCATGCATTAAAATAAAGGAATATATATTTTCATCATTAATGATATAAATGTATGCTTACTTTTCTTAGCATTAGATTTCTTAGTCTGTGTAATATATTCTAAATTTAATTAGTAGCAAAATACATCTAAAATATTTTGTAGCTTTATAATTTTATTATTGGAACATATTAGAAGCCCAGCTGTTGTTTTAATCAATAGCAGAGAAATAAGACTATGTATTTTTTCCCACTCGATTTTTTTATGTTCTGAGATTTTAATGAATGTTCTAGTGTCATCATTGCCACAGGGGTGGCATAGTGTTCCTGGGTCTTCACGGAACTCTGCATTTACAGCTTCTCCTTCAGCAACTTCCTCTGTGCCAACTATAAGAAAGAAGTGGAATTCTCCGTTATCATCTGAAGTGCCTCGCAGCAAACTTCCTTCTTATAAATCATCAAATTTAAGATTACAAAATGGTTATTCAAGCAGTACAGCTACTTCAAGGATCTCAAAGTCATCTTGTACTGCTCCCCAAAGTATTATTTTCAGATATTTTATTTGAATATCTAACTGTTTGCATAAGACTGTAGATATAACTTATCTTTACATGAAATGAATACATAATAAAGACTTCTGAAATTGAGTGGTGCATGTATACATTTGGTTAATAATTTATAGTTAAAATGTTGATAATTTATTTAAATAAACAATACATGATTTATTTCTGTAAAATGCAAATTTATTTTGGAATATTATGCATTTCATTTTGATAATGAATTATTTCTTCATATAAAGGAGTTGAAACTACTCATTTATATGTTTGTAGTTTAAGATATAATTAATCCTCAATTTAAAGCACGCTAATTTTCACATATGTTTGTAGTTTAAGATTTTGAAGCATGTGCAGGTATAGCAGTTTGAGTATTTTCCTTATTGTTTATTTTACTGTCATTTTCCTCAATTTCATTTATGTTTTCATTTCAAGCAGTGCAATCATTTTATCTTTCTTTTGCAATGCAAAACTGGATATTTTCATTAGCATTCATTGCTTATCTTTGTCATACTTTACTGCAGTGACTCAGTCTCTGAATTTCCTTCATCATGCTGTAATCCATTTTAGAATTCATTTCATAGTCACGTATACTTTCTGACATTTCCAACACTGGTTGTATTCTTGATATGAATTTTTTTCAAACTTGTTCCCCCTTCCCCAAAAATCTAATCAAGTCACTGTCATTTATTTGACAGATGTAATTGTGGATATTTTCTTCTCATTATTTTCAACTACTGTTTTTGCAGCTCTAAGAATTATTTAGTAAAGGTAAAATAACACGCCGAACAAATATTAATTTAGAAATCAAACAACAAAAATGAACATTATATTTTCAAATTTTCACAGGAACTAGTTTTGATGGTTTTACCAAACTGTCTTCCTCAGCTGCCAAAGTGCAAAATGAGTTTATTCAAAATTCTGCCAAAGTTCATTTGCATCAAAAGTAGTCCTGTGAAAATTTGCAAATATAACACTGATTTTTATTGCTTGACTTCTAAATTAAAAGCTATTTTAATTGTTAAATTATCCTTAATTTAAAGCATAATTCTTTTGTATTTAGATAGCATACTTGGAAGACCTCTTTTTTTTTTTTTTTTTTAAAAGGCTTTTTTTTTTTTTTTTTTTTTTTTTTTTTTTTTTTAAGTTACAAAACAAATTAAAAAATAATGACAGAAGTAAGGTAGGATAGGCAAACATATGTGATAGTAATTACATATGACAGGGATCCGAGAACTAAACTGCTGTGGGTACTCTTCTGTTATTGGATTCAGAAATGTATGTATGTATGTGCAATATGTGTGTGTTTGTGTATACACACATGCATATGTACGTACATCTATCTATACATGCACATATTACACAGCCATGCATACGTTTCTGAATCTGGTCCCGATAACAGAAGAATATCATGTGTACTAGATGAGGAATGAGTTCAATTGAGACAACTTTTCTTATAACACGGGATTAAACATTTCATGAAAGCTTCACACCACATCAGTCTTCTAACAGTCTTTCCACTTTTTGTTACCATTGCAGCACATTGCTGACATGGGCAAATTTATGAAATGAGGAGCCCAAATCCCCTGAACACTAGTGTGATCCGTTATATTAAACTATAATATCTATTATATGTTTTGAAAACTAATTTATTATGTAGGGCTCTCTCATGATTGCAACATGCTCAACAAGTTTTTATCATCCATGTGACCTGGCAAGTGTTGACAATTGAAAAAATGTTAGGTCTCTCATTTGTCATCTATACTGCCTGATGGACAGCTAAGTCTCAAAGATGCTGTCATTTGATAAATTGCTCGACTAGTTACATGATATAAAAGCAATATATATATTAATAATGTAGTTTTTAATGTTTTATTTCCCATATTACACTCTTTTATACAGAAAATCATTTATAACCTCTAACCTCTCTAATGATAAGCTTTTAAAATACTTATAACATGTGCAATTTCTTTTAATTTCAGATTTCAAAAGTAAGTTATGCATTTTTTTAAATTATGTATATTTTCAAGTAAAAAATATTCACAATTTTATGAATTAATACTATTATAGAGATTGTGTCTGTATCTAAATGTAACATATGGCAATTCCTCCAGTTGACATGTGTTGCTTAGTCTAATATGAAACAAACTTCAGAAGAGTGTAAAAGAACCTTTTATTTAAAACTAAGTAAGTTGAACAGAAGGCACACTTGGTGCTTACAAATCAGCCAGCAATTATGGCATGAATTCAAAAAGTAGAATTTTAAATTAAAACTAAATCTAATTAGTCAAGAGCTATGCAGAGATATTTAAATGCAGAAATTTGGCTGTTAAGCCTACACCAACATGACAGCAGTATGGGCAAAAATAAAGCAATACCATAAACAGCAATCCTTAACTTAGAATAACAACAGCCTTCAGGTGGCAGAACGCGCTCTGACTAAAGCAATCTCAAACTTAAATACACTACCTGACATTGAAAATACAACACCAAGAAGGTGTGGTCTAAAAATTATGCAAATTTCAGGGTAGATGCACATCACAAGGTTACATGAGTGATGTGAAATTCTCAGCTCTCCAGCACATGTTGAAGAAGACATAAGGGAAGGAACCTTCAAGAATGTTAAATTTTTGTGCCATTATTTCTGCTAGGGACATATTCATAGAAAATTTGTTCTAGTCTCAGAAGATGTTTGTAATAGCAGAGAATGCCAGACTGCCATCAATGAAGGCAGTTCCAGCAGACGAACGATTTTACAAGGAGCATGGTGATCGGACTGAGAAGGGCAGGTTGGTCCATACAGCAAATCTTACCTGACACACACCTACATACATTCACAGTGCACCAGCTGTAGCAAAGATGACTGAAACAGGAAATGTAGCAAGTTCAAGGGGTGCCGGTGCACTCAGAGTGACGTCAACATGCGTGAATTGATGCATCGGCCGACAAGCGGTGGCACACCCGCAAGCCACTTCTATTCTGCAGCATGTTCAAGATATCCTGGGTGTTCTCATACCGACCAGAATCATTTGCCGTCGATTGGTGGCTAGTGGCCTGCACTTACGGCTTTCATTAAGAAGATTGCCATTGAACCCGCATCATAGATGCCAACATCTGCAATGGTGCAGGGCTGTAAGGATGTGAACAACGGAATGGCACAGCATTATGTTCTCAGTTGAATCATACTTCTGTTTCTTTGATGACAGTTGCCATGTACAAGTTTGCCGTTGATCTGTAGACAGGTCCAGTTCAGCAGCAATTGTGAAATGCCCCACCACATGATCATGCAGCATCATGTTTTGGAATGCAATTGCATGTGATTCCAGGTCACCTCTAGTTCATATTCAGGGCAGTATGATGGCTCAATGATGTGTGGATGATGTGCTGCAGCTGGTGACACTCCTTTCAGGTAGTGCCCAATTTCTTTATCAGCAGGATAATGCCCAATCACATACTGCTCGCACCAGCGAATGTGCTCTGCCAGGTGTGCAGATGCCTCCCTGGCCACCATTCTCTCCTGATCTCTCACCACATTTGGGATGTGATTGGATGCTATTTACAGACCCTGCCACTGCCATGTTCAGAAGACGAACTGTGGCAAATGATTGACAGAAAATGGGGAGCCATTCCTCAGAATACCATCCGTAGTCACATTATTTCTGTACCTAGGTGTGTTGCTTCATGTATCGCCATACAAAGTGGTCCTGCATTGCCATACTCAGCTTACTCATCACACATATTCCTTCCAGCACAAAACCAGTACTTGCCTGATCCAGAAGCATCAGTGCGCCATTGCAAATTCAACACAGCAACAATTGTAGTAACCGACAGCCTTAATTATGAAGAGAAGATCAATACACTCTAAAAAAAAGCCAAAGACATTAGCACCAGTACAAAAAGTAACAGGTACCTCTTACCAACAGAGCAAAAAAAGCAACTCCTGGCCATTTTAGAGGCCTTCTGGACCACCAGGGGACCTGCTGCCTCTTCAACTCGAGTCAAAACCAACACAGGTGTTAATACTGATTCAGGACTCTTCTATTCTCCACCATAACCAACAATACACCCAGCAACAACTCCGGTTATCCAGCATTCCTACGCATAAGTGACATCACATTCTATGAAACACACACATCTCATATACCCAAAAGAAAACTCGAACACAACAAGAAAAGAACTAAAGGAATGCCTGAGCACCAAATTTCCTCTCTTATCACTCACCTAAAAATATGCTCAGTTAGAAATATCCAGAAGTAGGGGATTGTGGTTGACTACACCATCAAAGAGGATCTCACCCACCTCACAAAGACACTAGACAGCATGCAAGGGCAAACAATTTGCCAAACCAAAACCAGCTGTCAAACTACCCAGAATCGCAATTCACAAGATGAAATTAGTATTAGTATTCGTCACCAAGGAGGGCATTGAATGGGCCCTAGGCTCTGAATACAACCTTACCAGCAGCACAGCAAAAGTCTCATACCAGCTAAAAGATAAAGCAAATGGCATCAAATGGGTAATGGAATGTCAGCCATCAACCTTTCACCGCATTATGCAATACCCCAAAATGTATCTTGGCTGGAGAGTACACTCGAATTGAGGATTTCTTCAACACCATACGATGTTTCCGGTGCCATGAATTCAGGCACAAGCAGCAAGACTGCAAAAACAAATCCTACTGTGCTTACTGCTCCGGAAGCCACAATGTCAAGAACTGCAAATCTGGGATGGCCACCTGCATCAACTGTACTGACTATAACTACAGAAGTAACAACAAAATATCCTGCGCCTACCCCGCCTATGATATCTCCTGTCCCACCTACAACAGGTACGTTGAAAGAGTCAAACGCAGTACAACTTATGAATAATAGCACTGTGGACATTCGTCAATCTGTGCCTACAGACCACAACAACCAAATATCATTTAGCCCCATAAGATGCATCCAGATTAATCTGCAAAGAGCGCAGGCACCGACATCTCAAGCAGTCACTCATGCAAAATCTCATGATGCAGATCTACTCTTGATACAGGAACCTTATTGTAGAGAGGGTCAAGTGGCAAGCCTTCCCATATCGTGGAAAATCTATCAACATAAAACAGGAACTAATGAACAAATCTCCAGAGCTGCAATAGCATGCACCAATCCATCCTGGTCTCTGCTAGTCATCAAGCAAGAACAAGACTTTATTGCCATCCTACTAGCATTCAATAATGGATAGTATGTAATAGCCTCAATTTACTCTTCCCCAATGGATAGTATCACTGGCACCACCTCAAACATCCTTGACACCATACAGCAATACCCTTCAACCCCTCTCCTTTTTAGTGGTGATTTCAATGTGCATAACACTATATGGGGGTATGTTAATACTACTACGAAGGGACAGGAGCTCGAGGACTTTCTAGCAGCCAATAACATTTATCTATTAAGTACGCCTGATTCACCACCTTTATTTGGTAATACCTATCATGTGGGCTGGCCAGATCTCACCCTCTGTTCAAACAGCATTGCAAACCTAATACAGGATTGGACTGTGGTCGATGATGGGACCTGCTCCAATCACAAATATCTTCACTTTCTCATAAACTGTGACATGAAAATCACAGTCCTACATAGGTACAGGCTTCCAGGCAATAAGATCCACCCCCTTACTTGCTTCTTGACACGCATCTTAAGTAATGAGGAAGGCAACCTTATGTGTCACAAAAGGCATGGAGATTTTTACAGACCGATTACTTGAAAACCTAAAGCAGCTTGTAGTCAACTACTCCCCACCCATGCAGTAAAGAAAATACGAGGAATGTGGTGGACGAAAAAGCTCAGACAACAGCGGCAAAAATGCAGAGCTATCAGACATCGCATAGGTACCACCACTAATAAAGATTGGAAAGTCCAACTATTGGCGGCATCCTGCATAGAGTGCACTCTATACAAAAACAACATATTAATGGCCAGAATTATCAATCGGAGAAAATTTTTTACCGAAAACAGCAATTTGTATGGAATCCTCCACAAGTTAGCCTCAAGTAAAATATATCAGCCAGCGCAAATCTTCGTGCAGCCAGCAAATACAAGCAACAACAACCCAGTACAGAATACAGCCACAACAGTCCTCAGCACAATCTTCCCCACAGACAACACACAGGAAGATATGCCAGCACAGAAAATTGTTCGCATGAATACCAACATCCCATTGACTCCACATGATATACCATTGAGTGACAAGGAAGTCAAGCAAGTTTTTTGACACCTACCCCTGAAAAAGCCCCCTCGGCTCCAACGGCCTGGACTATAATATCATCAAAGTTGCCTACAAAGCACGCCCCTCTTTCTTCCACAAACTCTTTAACCAGCTGTTTGACAACCAAGTCTTCTCGGAGGCATTCAAGAAAGGACATGTCATCCGTTTTGAGACCAAAAGCCCACAACATCCGCGCTCTTTTCGCCTGATATGCCTTTTGTCAGCACTGGGCAAAATCTACGAGAAATTAATGGTTAACAGACTAACATATCATCTCCACAGCAACAATCATCTCAGCCCCATGCAATATGGCTTTCACACTGGTCTGTCCACTACGCATGCTGTCTACAAGATTTGCAAAACAATTCAATGTAATCGAAATACAGGTTTTCATACAGCATTCATATCCATTGATCAAAGCACTCTAGAGGCCAGTGATAAGGCAGGCCCTCTGAGACACACAGCGTCCAGCCAACCTCTTCTGCATTTATAGTATATATCTAGAGAATCGTAGTCTTCTCATAGCCACCAACAGTAGCACCCTCTTCAAAATGCAAGAAAGAAGATGTCCTCAAGGCTCTTGTGCTAGACCGATTCTCTGGAATTTAACATTCAACACTGTACTGGAGGCAAACTGGCCCTGACATACAAGTGTCATTGCCTGTACAGATGATGCAGCTCTTTATATCAAGGGTTGCACTCGTGCGGAGCTCGAGAAACATGGCACCGACACCTGCTCACTCTTCACCAATATCTGCAGCAACGTAAAGCTTACAATCTCTATGGCAAAGTCATCAGCAATAATAATACCCA
Organism: Stegodyphus mimosarum; assembly: GCA_000611955.2. NCBI lineage: Eukaryota > Metazoa > Arthropoda > Arachnida > Araneae > Eresidae > Stegodyphus > Stegodyphus mimosarum. The sequence continues at coordinate 194,332 of KK121769.1, forward strand.
GAGCAGGCATAAATCCAGTGCACCGCCCCTGCATCAAACTACAAGGAGCAAACATTAAGATTATCCAACTGCTAAAATACCTAGATATAATCTGGGATCAAAAACTAACCTGAATCCCTCACAGCCAAGAACTAAAGAACAAAACATCAGCAATAGCCAGAAAGAGACATGCCTTCCAAGGTAGAAACTGGGGCCAGAATCATCATATTCAAAAGCTCCTCTACCATACGGTAGCTGAGAAAATAGTATTGTATGCTGCTGCCGTATGGGCCCAACTGATGGGAAGACGAAAGATCAAACATCTTACATCTCTTCAACGACCATTTGCCCTGAATCTCTGTAAAGCACCACAGCCACCAGCACAGCGACGGTTCTTGCAGGGCTCCTTCCACTCCACATACGGGCAGAACTAGAGGCAGTCTACACCACCCTCATATACCTCCACAGAGATGTAACATTTCGCAACATGACATACAGCACTTTGCAATTTCAAAGCCCAGGTAACCCTCTTCACACTCATCCTACACGTAAAGGCACAGGAATAAGCATTAATATCTCACCAACACAGACACTCTCAATGACACAGGTTTCGAGGGATAAGTAAATATACACCGACGGCTCTAAACAGGAAGACAGAGTAAGCAGTGCCTTTGCACACTATGAAAAAAGAAGAATCATCCATGTATGGAAAGAATGCCTTTACTTAAACAATAGTGTGTTCCAGGTGGAGGTGCAGGCAATTACAACGGCGGTACATTACATCTTCAGCAATAATATAAAATGGGCGAAAATTTTCACAGACAGTACGTCAACGCTTCTAGCACTAGAAAATCACAGCCACACCTCACCCTTCATCATCAAATTACAACAACTATTACAGAGCAGCCTGCAGAAACATCTCTCCTTTGCATGGATCAAGGCACATACAGAAAATGAGGGGAATGAAGCAGCCGATAGTTTGGCCAAGCAAATGGCCACTGATCCAGAAGCTGAACAAATCACAATTCCAGCCCCTCCTTCCTACCTCAAAGGGCTATTACAGGCTCAAGGCCTAAACCTTTGGCAGGAAGACTGCACACATTATACAACTGGAAGACGTACATAAGCTACCTGCCGAAAGTCAGCACCAAACGCAACATTGCAATAGCTCCTCTCATGGCATATATTACGGCGCATGGCAAATTCCCGACTTACTTCAATATGACATAACAACCACAGACATATGTGTCTGCGGAGCGGAAGGCTCTCCAGATCACTACGTTTTTTAATGCCATCTGACAGCAGGAAATCACCTCTCTCTTCCCACCAACAATAGAGAAGCGTATCACCGCTTCCTTATAAAGTACAAACCGGCAGTAAATACAATCTGCAGAGTTGTCAACACACTCACAGGAATGGGCCAAGATTTATGTTCTCCTCATCAACCAAAGTTCACAAGGCATGATGCACTGACTAAGTCAGCATGTAGTTCCACATCTGCAGACATATAAGTCTACCCATAAAATTTACATAAGACTATCACAGACACGTTCAAATAATCTGCAGTCAAATGTTTCCAACATGCATAATACTTATTTTTTCCCCCTATGAGCCTGTATTTTAACTCTGTTATTTTGTAACTGTATTTTTGTATTTGTATTTTTATTTGAATTTTATTATGAATATGCATAATTACCATAGCAAATAGCAACAACAAATGTCAACAGAGTAAAAGAAATGCAATTTGCCCTTATCTGGCCATGTAAAATGCTCTTGTTAAGATCCTAACAAATTACCGAGGCGGCCTCTTGAGGCTCCAGAGACTTGTTTCTGGTTAGTGGAGGGTGCTGGACATATGCCTGTTAGACATCAGGCATCCCCGTCCTCCGTCACCAATCAACCAATCTACTGAGCCAACACTGTTCTCGTTCAGTATTATGCATATTATTTCAGGATAAAGATAACTTATTTAATTCAGTATTTAATCGCAATTTTTTCATAAAAATTTTTGAAAAGTGAATAATAATTATTTGACTGGTAGATAATATGAGAATTCTTTGATTAAGGTGAATGTTGTCATTGATGATATATAAAGGAATGCTGATTTATATTTACATTATGTATGAGAAAAAACACAATCATCTGCTTTGGTGCTTGGGGTTTGAGACTGCTTTAATTAGAGCATATTCTGCTTGTTGAAGGTTGTTGTTATTCTCTAAGTTAAGCATTCCTACCTATGGCATTGCTTTGTTCTTGTCGATAGTGGTGTCATGCTGGTATAGACTTAACAACTAACTTCTGCATAGCCTTCAGCTAATTAGATTTACTTTTAATTTTAAATTCTACTTTTTGAGTTCATGTCATAAATGATGGTTGATTTGTAAGCATCAAGTGTGCCTTTTGTTCAACTTACTTAGTTTACTTAGTTAGGTCTTTTACACTCTTCTTAAGTTTTGTTTCATATTAGACATAGGGATAAGTTGCTTCCACTGAGATTTGCTTTTGGGAGTTTTTCAGTTTTCAGTAATATTAAATATTTTATTTACTGTCTGCAAATATTAGTTTTATTAGAATAAAAATTTGCTTTTTGTATAAAACTGGTACATATTTCTATAAAAATTTAGCTGTGTAATAATTTAATTTTTATTTGCTAAGTTGTGTATATCAAATCAGAAATTTCTGATTCTAGAAAATTCTGAATTTCATTGCAGATTTCAATTTTTTAATCTCTGAGGTATATTCTCGTTACTCATTTAACTAGTCTAGTGCTGTGTGTTTGGCTGTTATGTCATGAATAAGTAGTATTTTCTTGATTATAATTCAAAAATGATCATCTCACATTCTTTCTTGACTCCTTTCTTCCAATATACATCCAACTCAAAGTCAAGTACTTCAGGAGCTTGCAGAAATTTTCATGTGCAATGAATTGGAAAGTCATTCTTCTATGTGAAATTTTATGTCCATAACCTTTGGAGGGTTATTTGTTAAAAATTGCGTTTGTGTAGAAATAAACTTGAGCCTTTTTTTTTTCTTATTATATTGTCTTTCATCTTTTATGCCCGACCAGTAGATGAGTCGTAAAATTGCTGAGCGCTAGTAGTTTGACCCTGGTTTAATTTCAGCAGACATGTTGGCTGCTGGAGACTTTTCTTGGTTTTTTCATGTATATTGTGAATATGAACAGGTTTCCTTAAAAATGTCCTCTATAAAAGCATCTCTGCTCTTAGCCATTGTGAGCTTTGCTGCAATTCAGATGATTCAATTCAATCTTCTTTTACATAATTCAATATTCAAGGTTTGAGGTACATTACACCAATTTTTAGTTTTCATATTTATCCGATTCCAAAGACATTAATTTTTCTCTTTCTGAAGGGTAACTAATTATCTTTTGAGCTTTGTTTTTAGTTTTATCAACAGAAAAAGTTTTTTTTTTTCTCTAAAATCATATTATTTTCTGTGATATTAGCTACAAATTATTTTTTCCCCACTTATCTTCAACAGAAATGTGAAATAAAGATTTAGTTTTCAGTACTTTTTCTGTGCTTTTCAATTGTTTCTTGTTGAATATCAGATTCTCAAAGTAAGTAATAATTTATAATTAATGTGGAAGGTGCTTAGTGATAATTAGACAAATCAGTTTAAAGGTCCATACTTTATTTAATAAGTACATAGTTTTCTAATTTCCGTCTTCAGTGCTATGTTTCTTCACACATAATTCTGCTTAGTTTTTGTGTAATTATTTGGAAATTTGCCAATACATTATTATGTCTGCCATTCTTATAATACTAATGCATTTCAGTTATTTGACTAATTAGTATTTAGAGGAAGACATGCGTAACCTGCCTGTCATAGGAAAGATGTTTTTTGATGAATTTATTACTGAAGATGGGAAATTAGCTTTTATTCATAATACATATGGGGAAAATCACAAAAATACCGTGCAGCCAACTTGGTTGTGAGCTGAGCTGCCAATGACCATAGCTTTAGCCATTTATTTGTCATTAGTACGCCTAATTTTTTATCATTAAAGAGTTTTCATCATCCTAACATTTTGTAATCAAAGCTGCAGAATTTTTATAGTTGAAGTAAAATAAATGTGAGGCTAGATATTAAAAGCTGTGATACTGAACAATATATGTTCAAAATATATATCCTACTGGCCATTAAAATTTCTTGATCATAAAAGCGGCATGCAACAAATGCCAAACGAAATGGTACTATGGGCAAATGATTAACATTCCGGCACATACACACAAAACAAGTATGAGTAATGCCATATACATTCTGTATAAATGGGAAAATTGCATAGTGGGTTTCTCATTTAGAAATGGCATGTGAATGTTACTTGTTTATGTAAAGGTTGTGTTATGCCTCATGCAAGAAGAAACCTCTACCAGCACTTATTTGAATACAATCACGGCAGAATTGGAGCCTATCAGGACTGCAGTTTATTGTTACATGATATTGCTTCTAATATTGGTAGGGATTCCATGACTGTCAGGGGAACATGGAATTGAGGAGTCCATAGAATGCTTTGTAAGGTCTCAATGACCCAGGGCCGCTAATGCCTAGGAGGACTCATAGGTTTATACAGCCATGCCATGTAGCATGAGTCAGGAATTTAGCTCATGTGTAGGACAGTAAGTGTCCACACAATGCAACAATGTCTATGGATATTGTAATAGTGTTTGTAGATAGTGCAACAAACATGAACAGTAGCATGGATCATTAGTACAACAATCATTATTGTGGCCTCTCTGTAAAAACAGATGCATATACAGTGATGCAGTGACAATGACGCTGGACACAGCAGTAGCATATTATTGTCCTCTAAGACGAATCGTAGTTCTACATATAGCATCATGATGAAATCTGTGTAGGGAGGCAACAAGGAGAACAAACATTAACAGTTTTCATTCGTCATTATCATATCGCCCAATATCTAGTGTGCTGGTAGATAATGCCACTGGTACACATCCTAGTCCCCTCTTGTTCGCATAGCCAATAATATGAACAGCTACTGTAAGGCCCATGGCTGTGCCCTGTAGTTTTAACTGACATGAAACCATCTTTCAAATAATGCAATGCACAATCGTATGTTGCTCATGCTAGCCTGATCTTCCTCAATACAGAAGATATTCAATTGTTGCTCTGGGCCAGCATGCTTTCCAGATCTATCATCCATTGAGCTGGTCATCAGCTGTTAAGTAACTGACATGCCATGATTCTCCGGCTAGTATGATTGATAAATTCTTGTGTAGAGTTGAAGCTACTTGGAATGAAGTACTTGTATCTGTTAATCAAGCTCAATTCGATTAGATATCTAGTCAGATTACAGCCGTTGTTGTTGCTGTTTAAGATCTGCTTGAATGAGAAAATATTGATAATATTTCTTCAGTATATGCTTATATACTTTATTCATCATTACTATGTATTATCTTATAAATTATGAATAAAAATAATCCTATAGTATATAAAGACTTTTATATTACCAGTGAATGATAATGTAATAAAACAGTGTATTGAAATGCATTAAAATTTTGATAACTCTCGTATTTTTATAAGTAGAATTGAATGTAAAAATGGAGAGTTCAAAAAATTTTTAATTTTCAAAAAGTGTAATTTTTAAATATTTGAAATTTTTGTCAGTTCCCTTCAGTTGTAGCTTATTGGTATTGGACTGTTTTGAATCAATTAGCTGAAAAATTAATATTTGAAAACGAATTTAAATAAATGCTTAAATTTTATCTTCAGGTCAGTTGCCATCATGTCCTCCAAAACCATCTCCTGTTAAAGAATATCAGAGTGAAATAATAAAATTAAAAAAGGTATGTATTTAAGTAATTTTTTTTCTGTAATATGCATTAGTTTGTCCTCTCTTTGTGCAGGATATGAATTTTCTTTCCTTTTTTCTTTTCTTTTTCTTTCTTTCCTTCTTTTTATATATATATTTTTTACAGATATTAGATAAATCTTTTAGAATATTTGACTTTTTCATTAAGATAATTGTATAAATGGGATAATTCATTTCTACATTTTTCATATAATATATATTGACTGATTGTTGTATCAAGTTATATATTTATATTCTTTTGTGCCTGTATCCCATTGTATCTATTAACGTCATGAGGCAGTTTACATATTTTGCCTATCCTGCAGGAATTAGCTACCATGAAAGCGGAGAATTCTATTTTGAAAGCCAAAGTTCGAAGAGTTGATGATGAAAATGTGCAGAAAACAAAGCAAATTGAAAAATTAAGGGTAGAGTTAAAAGCACTGCAAAAGGTATTTTTTTTCTTTTACAGAAAATATATTTTTATTGCTGAATAATAAATAAAATATATTTTTCTTGTTGAAATTCTTTCCTAAAATTGTATATTGGCTCCGTTTTAGAGCAGAATAATTTATTTGGCATTACAATAAGGTGGAAAACAGCATATTCCTGAAAATTATTTAATAAAAGGGAAAAATGTTCTCCCATAAAAATTTTATACCTTTTAATACTTATCTGGAGCTTAACTTTCTTAACTGTTTCATCTTAAAAATCTGACTAGATGTTATGTATATTCTGTAGGGGAGTTGTCACCACCAGAATAGCTAAACTCTTAAAACAAACAGACACAGATATACTTTAAATTATAACTGTATACGTAAAAGAAAAATCACTTTTATAAAATGTGAAATAGATTGCATCAGTAAAATTGTCTTAAACAAAAAATTCTGACAAAATTAATAGATTTCTTTTCTATGTAACTGAAATGGAATTTTATTATATAAGGCAAGCCAAAAGTTTGTTAAAACTTTAAAAATTCATAAAAGAGGAAGAAATTATGATAAAGAAGTGCAGTTTGCAAGAAATGGCTTGCAAGGCAGTCGGATTTTTTTAGCAGCAAAAACATTTTTAGTTAAAGATGTTACTGATAAAGGACGTTGACATGTGAGAGATTTATCAGATTTAGTCGTGCCCACATTAAATCAAAGAGGTGTGTTATCTGTAATAAGCTTTATGCAGGATGGTGCACTGCCATACTGTACCAATCCAGTAAAATGATTCCTATTGAGTACCTTTGGCGAAGACAAAGTGATCGGTCAAGGTTGCAAGATTGCATGACTTCCATGATCACCCAATCTCACGCTGGTCGTCTTCTGGTAGTGGAGCTATTTGAAATTACTTGTGTACTACTCAGTCCCTTCAACACTGGCTGAACTCAAAGATTCTATCTGCTGCGACATTTCTGCAATTCATTCCAACATGTTGCATTCAGCTGTAATGGGCATTGTGAGTTGCCTGAGTTGTGTCGTACAATGTTCTGGAGGTCACATTGAACAATTTTTTAATGCAAGAATAAATGAATAGAGCATACTGTTGTCCTGTTTACTATGTTTTGGGTCATCAGTGCCCTCTACCGGGGACATTTTTAACTAAAATGTTTTGCTGACGAAAAAATATCCACCTTCCATGTAAGCCCTTTCTTGCAAACCACACTTTATCATAATTTCTTCCTTTTTTACGAATTTTTAAAGTTTTAACAAACTTTTGACTCCCCCTTTACATGTTTGGTAAAAGGGATATATAAAGACATTAATGTACATTTTACACTAAAATTTTGTTTCTCTTATAGTAAATGTCATTTATGTTTGTAATATTGTATTTGTAAATGATATATAATTGTCTATAAAGTTTGCATTGCAATGGTAATTTAGTATAATTTCCGTTGAATAAAGGTTCCTTCCCCCCCAAACTCTGGGTTTTCAATAAAAAAGATTTTTCTGTATGTTTCTAATATAACAAAAGTTAAATTTTACTATGAAAAATCTGTTGCATACATTATAAATAACACACTTTGCAAAAATTGAAACTAATTTGTAATTTTTATAGTTATTAACTAATGTTTATAAAAATTTTATTTAGAATGAATCTGCAAGTAACAAGAAAAGTAAAGAATCTGTAAGTAAAAGTACATATTTACTACTTTTTAAATTTATTGCATTGTATTTATTGCAATTCCATTTCTAACACATAACTGTATACCCAGGAACTGCTTCTGCTTCGCCAAAAGTGTCTTCGGCTAGAAGGGGCATTGAAAGAAAAAGAGCTTGCTTTGAAGTATGTTCATACCTTTATAAATGCTGATAATCTACATGTTAAATGAATATTTATTCTTATTTGTGAAATTATAATTATATTATGATTTCATAGCAGGCATTTTTAGAATCATAGCAGAATTTTAAAGAAATATTAGACATTTTGTTAATATATGCACATATATGTGTCTGTATGATACAATAATTTAAAACATTAGTATGTTTAAGCTGTACTAGTATATTTTAGCTTCCATTACATTTTAAGTTGATTTTAAGAATAATTTGCAAGTTATTTTTCCTTCATGTAAACAAAACTTATAACAGCTATCGTAACACTTTTTTAATAATAGGAGAATATGACACTTCATATAAATAAAATTCACTAGGGATTTTTTTCTTTTCTTTTCTTTCTTTCTTTTCTTTTCTTTTCTTTTCTTTTTTTTTTTTTTTTGTAATGATGTATAGCTTGTGTCCAACTAGTCTGCAATCTGAATCATTGCCTATCTATGTGCATATTAAACTCTTATACATGATTAATATGATTATAGATATGTGATATAGGGTCATGTGATTAATGCATTAGAGAAACTTCTGATGTAACTAATATGTATTCTGATGTAACTAATATGCATAATTGTAATGTGTAGGTTGTGATATACAGTACGTCCAAAATCCACATATCCAATATCCAGAATCATTTCAGATCTGGATCTCCAGACACAGCAAC
>KK121769.1:203172-223037 GCA_000611955.2 Stegodyphus mimosarum
TTTTTTCTGTAATGAAACATGTGGAGAGTCTCGATTTTTAATTTCACTTCAGCGCTAAATAAAGTAGCCCCTTATTGAAAAAACTATCATTTATTGGCATAAATCTGTATGGTCAATAATTTGGCTTCATAGCTCTTTTCTTGCTTGGCATATACACTGCTCAACATTGAAAATGGAACACCAAGAAGGAGTGGTCAGAAAGTGACAAAATTTGGAAAAGAGACCGAGACAGCAAGCAGCAATAAGTGATCTTTATTTCTAAACGATAGTCATAATACAGAGCGAGAATGGTGTCGGCTCAGTAGGATGTAGGACCACCACAGACAGCAATGCACGAAGAAACACGTCTAGGCACAGAGTCAATAAGAGTGTGGATAGTCAATAAGAGTCAATAAGAGTGTCCTGAGGGATGGCTCTCCATTCCCTTTCATTATTTATTTATTTTAAAACAAGTAGATATTGAGCTTTTTTTGATAAATTTTGATTCCTTCCAGGTCATAAATGCTTTGTTATTTCATAAACCACTATTTCATGTTTTTAAATTTATAGATTCTAAATGTCATCTTACTAGATTTAAACTGATGATCTAATATCCAGAAAAATCCCAATCTGGAATTTTTAGTCTTAATGAGTCTGGACCTCGGATTTCAGTCTGAGTCTCTTAAACTGTTTTTTTTTGTTGTTTGTTTGTTTGTTTTTGTTAATATTTTGTCAGGTAGGCATAATAACTTGCTGTGTTACCAAGTTCCATTGTTCAAATCCTGTAATTGCCATGTTGAAATTTCCCACTAAACCCCCACAAATGAAATCTCTTAATAATCAATTACTTCTTTGTTTTCTTCACTATTGGTAGTGGTATTTTCTGGATTTAAAACCTTACAATAGATTTAGATATTTGTTAGTTAATTGATGATTGGAGCATTGTCATTGCGATAGAAAACTTCTGTTATATCATCTCCCCTCTTTTTTTATAAATTCTGTTAATTGGAAAATTTTGCTTTTTTCTTGTGAAATCAGAAGATTTTCAAATTTACGCCTATCATAATCATGGCAGCTGGCCATAAATTATGCCAAGCATTTTTTTTAATAGCTATAGGCATGACTTCCCATGACCTTGCAGTGCTCCATATACCAGATTTTGTGTTAAAGTACTTAAAAAATTTTTGACTAGTCTTGCCACTGTTCAGAAAATTTAGCATAAATTCTTAAAAATTACTTTATAACTGTATTTCAAAATGCACAGCACTCTGATATCCTTTGGCCAAATGATGTATGTAAAATTTGAAGGGAAAAAAGTACATGACATTGAGCATTTAAAGGAGTAAAAATCTTCTGTCATCTGTCATACAAATGAAAGAGTACAGATGACACAAACATTAATAAATGCCTGTTTCAAAAATCATTTTATATCCATGACTCGTACAATATTTAAAATTAGTTGTTTAATTGAATGATGAAAAAAATTGCCTTGACAACTCTTCAGTTCATGCTTCATTTAAAGTTTTAGTAAAACATGACATATCCGTGTTATTCTTTCCTTCAAACTGTACATTCATCATTCAAACAGTGGATATCAGTATGCTTTGCATGCTGATATTCAGATCTAAAATAATAATAGCCTTTTTAAAATGTTTGTTTAATTTTCTAAACAGTGGCTAGACCATTCAAGAATTTATCTTTCGAAAGAATCAAGAATTCAAGAATTTTTACAAATCTGAAGATATTTTTTTAAATGTCTCGCATGATTTATAACCAGCTACCATATTTTCTGCTGGTGACAATGGTAGCCTCAAATTTGTAGGTTTTCAAATATCATAAGCAAAAGATGGAATTTTTCAGTTAATGGAATTTATGAACAAATCTGAAAAACTGGTAATAAATGAAGACGTTCTAACAAAAATTTTCTGTTGTGATGACAATGCCACAATTATAAATCAACTAACAGATGGTGAAATCTATTCTAAGGCTTTAAATCCTGAAAATACCATTAGCAATAGTGAAGAAAGTGAGAATGAAGTTGCTAAGAATTAAAAGATTTCATTTGACAGTTTAGTCAGAAATCTCAACATGGCAATTGCTGGACTTGAATAGAAAAATTTTGTAACTAAACAAGAAATTGTATCTACCTATAAAATTAAGGTATTGGCACACATACATATGCACACGTACAAAAAAAAATGCATAAACTACTTACACTGAAAGAAAATGTTTGACAAAACAATCCATCGAGATAATACAAGACCACATGTGTCTGCATTCACCAGCTGGGCTCTGTGCAGACTCAAACGAGGTCTTTGGTCACACCCACCATATAGCCCAGACTTCGCTCCTTCGGACCTCTGTTTCTTTTCATACCTGCAGCTACATCTTGCTGGTGCTATCTTCTGTTTTGCACAGGATGCCCAAAATGAGGCTGACCTGTTTTTTGGACTCACGGCCACCAAGTTTCTGGGCTGAAGCATTGAAATGCTATGAAAATGTTGGCAAATAATCATAGATTTGGGTGGTGATCACTATCTGCACTGAAGGTACTGCCTTTATGTTTTTTCCCTAACTTTATTAAGGTTTTTTTGTTGAAAACTTTTCATTACAACCAGATATTTTTATCTCCAGTGTGCATGACTGTCTATCAGAAATTCTAAAGATATGCTGTTTTTAAATATTTTTAGCCCAAAGGGTCATTAGCACAAATGCTCTCAAAACGTATGCATAAATATGCATAAATAAAAAAAACTCCCCTTTGGGCATAATATAAAATCTGAAAGCTTTCAGTTTTTTATTATTTATTTATTTTTCCCTCATGTGTGCACATGCAGAAAAGTAGTTCACCTTTTAGAGATAAGTTAGCAGATGTAATGGATGTAGAAGGATTTATATACTGAAATTACCCGAGTTTCTTATAAAGTGTGTAGATAAGCATTATCATACAATATGAAATCTCTTCTCTTAATACTAGAGGACAAGTAGTTTCTGAAATTCAATACAGTAACATCTGCAGGAATATTATAGCCTTGGTTAAGAAAAGCTTTTCTCTATATGGATGAATTTCTAGTTATTCTTAAGCATGATGAAACTGCACACTTCCAGATGCCTTCCAGATGTATTCTGGAATTTCGTACGCCATCAGTGTGTAGTATATTTATTAGCCTAGACTTTTCGAGTTCTGTGTTAATATATATGACAATGCTGTTTACTACAAGTTGTGTTAAATATTTCAGTTTTAATTTATTCAGGGAAATTGCCCTTATTGTACCTTTGCTTGTTACACTCTGACATAGTAGATTTGTTCAATAATAGTATACGTGTCTGCAAAATGGAAAGCACCATGTGCTTTGTGCTCCAGTGAAAAAGCGATACATCTTAAAATTTTAATTGCTGTGTCTTTTAAATAAAAAAAAAGAATAGTTCTACATCCATATTGATAATTTAACTAAAAATTATTACATTATGTTGTAAACTTGGGATTTCATAGTACGAACTCACATCTAATAAGTAAAATTAAAATCTTTCTTCATCTAAAATGTATATCAGTTTCATAATGGTAACTAACATTGTTTTAAAATTTAAATATCTCAGTTTTATTCCATCTGTATGAATTTTTCAGTTTTAGTAGTGGATCTTTTCATTTTGTAAACACTATAAAAGGCTGTTTTAATCGTGTATTGCTGTAAACTGCTGAAATATTTAAAATCTGACCACCACATTTAAAATATAACAGTTGTAAAGTGCTATTCTTAAAAATGGGCTGCTGTTTCACTGTAGTTTTTGGAATTTATTCCAAACTGTTATATTTTAAAATGTTTAGGGTTTCAAAAATTGAACTAAAAGTTAATTTTTGCTTTCACAATGTCTTTATCAGAAATCTAATGGTATTAGCAATCAATATATTATAAAATAAATGAAATATAATAGTAAAAAATAGTAATACTAAAATTAATATAGTAGTAAAAATTTAATAAATTAAAGTTTCAGTGTACAGGGTGATTCAAAAATATCTGACAAAAGTGTACAAATAGGTAGAGAAGACAGAAATAAGTGATGAAATGTTTGTGGAAGTGAGATGTTGGTACAGGGTATTGTTGAGTAGTAGATAAAAGTGTTCTGGTGGCATAAATTATCATTCCCCACACAAATGAGCAGTATGTGTTGCTACAGAATTATGATCTCGCCAGCAAGCATTTTTTGTAGAGCTGCAGATGGAAATGGAGCAGCTTTTCAAAAGAGTTACTTGGAAACCATTCTCTTTATCTACTTCGAGTAGCTCTTTAAGCACAGGCCCACACACAAAAGCATGTCAGTGAGTTCTTTGTTTATGTAGGAATCACACTGCTCAAAATTCACATGAGAAATGATGATTTGTGTTAGCAGAGCATTTTTAACTGCTAGCTCAATATGCTTAATCCTGCAAACACATTCCATTGCAAAATCTGCTTATTATCATCTCCTCTACTTTTTCTTGTAGTTTTTGCAAATATATTTAAATCAACCTATGTAATGAAAACATTTCACTAAGTTCTTAAATTTATATTTGTTAAATACACTATTATCAAGCATTTATGCATCACAGCTAACAGGTTTCAGGTAAATGAAATTTTAGCACTTCAGAAATTTGTTTGCAGATATCATTCAGAACAAAAATTATAATTTTTTAGAATTTAATGATACATAACATGATGAGTTTTTTACCACACTGGCAACCTGTGGCTTGCTTCTGAATATTTCATGAGTTTCAGAAAGTCTTCTGCAGGTGTTGCATTAATTAATTTAATGCTTAATCATGATTATGAAAAACAGCTGAATTTAGATGGCCAGTTTGCCGTACTTTAGCAAAAGTCTTTGTTCAGGTTTTAATACCAAGAATGATGATTAAAGTGATAATGAAATGTCAATGTTTGTGTGAGTGGTAGTTATATTCTGTAAGTAATTTCAAGTTCTTCAAATACAAATGAACTGCGATTTTTCCAATTGAATGCAACCAAATTCTACTTTTTCTGCTAATAAATATTCGGGAAACTTTATGGTATATATATATTAAAGATCAAAGTGCGCATTCAGAATATGACATTCATACCTGTATACTGTAACCACTATAGATTAAAAGTAGAATAGGTTTTGTACAACACTTTTATGATTTCATTTAATAAGTCAATTAAAATTATTTTTAAATTACAAGCCTTTTAATTCAATATTAGTTTTGAAATCTCATATGATTTGGTCAAAGATAGATTGATTTTGTGTATCTTAGTCATTTAAAATCTGGAAAATATTATTACAAGAGTTTTCATTTTATTCACTGGAGTTTCATAGTTTTCTCATGCTCATAAGTTTGGATGTAAATTTTTTGTCTTCTTAAGAGGACAATTTAAAGTAATCAAGTGTATTTCTCATAAGAAGGTATGGTACTTTCTGCAGCCCCACCAAAAAGATCTGAACTCATTTCCAACTTTGGAAAGAAATGCTTGTTTGCATATTTTGACATCTATTTCAATAACGAATCCAGTGCTACCTATTTTTTTACATTCTTCTTTTACTGTGGATGTTATGTGCACTTCTTGGATTTTTTACACTGTTGTTTTATATACACTACGATCTGTTTACACTGAAAAAAAAATACCAGAGAATTGCCCATATTCAGCATTGCACACAACCTTGACTTTGCACTCTGGCTGTGATCAGATCACTGAACACTATTGAAACTTCAACATATATTTCAACAATAAGATAAAAATAAAAGATGTTAAACTGCACAGTATTAGTATGATTTATTAAAACTAAAACAAATGTACTCAGTGCAAATAGAATTGCCACATAAACACTTAACAGCATGTTGCATTGCTTCAACAATACTTTTCCCCGTTTTTGCTTTGTTTCTGTAGGGGTGCAGATAATCAGAAAGTACACTGTTTGTAATTTAACAGACAGTTGTTTGCATTTGTTTCATTCAGCTGAGAAATGGTAGATTTGAAAAACTTTATTTATATAAAATAAAATCGAAAATAATAATAATAAAAATAAAAAAAAAGTTCTTACCATTAATTTATTTTCCGATGCCCACATATAAGGGAGCGAGGGGTCTGTCTTACTTTATGGTATAATAACAGTGAAGTTGGCGGAGCAAATACATATAAGTGACTTACCATTACTGTAAATCTGCTTATGAATGAATAGTGTAATATTTCATCAGGAAAATTCTGCATCATTTCTCTGAAGTTTATGTATCAATAAAACTTCATGTTTTTCAAAGAATTTGGAAACTGTTATTTGTTACTGTAGGTAATTGTAAAATTCTTTAATATTAATTTTCCTCATTTAGTGCTGAATGTGCCATGTGATGAAAATAAACATATTATTTCTAACAGGAGGTTCACTAATGTTGTGTCTTTGAAAACTGGAGAATGTGGTGATACTGACAAAACATTCCATAAAGAGGTTATATAATTTTTTCTTTGTAATTACTGTAATCATTAGACTAATATTTCAAAGGTAATTTACATGTGCAATACATTAGATATTTATTTAATTTAGAATGAAGAAGATAACAGTTCAAAAGCCCAGAAAGTCCAAGAAACTAAGGTTACTGAAAAATCTTCAGCAGGTAAAACTGTAGTATATTTTAATAGTATGTTAACACTAACTCCTGTATATTTTCTTCACACTCAAATAACATCATTGGATTCAAGTTTATAATTTTTGTGATGATGATAGAGTTTTTTTTTAGTGTTACTAAAATGCTGAAATGCTGCTGACTTAATTGAAATTTAATTTGAAAAGGAAGATTGCATAAACATGTTATAAATGTAGTATATTTGCTTGCTTAGTTCTTGAATAAGTTTTTTTACCTTAATATTTTTCTTTTTTTTTTCTTTCTTTCTTTTTTTTTCCTTTCCTTTTTCCCCCCTCCTTTTCCTAATTACCCAAACAAAAATAAAGTTTCACGCTTCTTGAGAAATTTACATGAACATTTTCTCTTTTGAGTAATGCATAATTAAAATTCTATTTATTTCCTCCTAGTTAAGTTTAATTTAATTCACAATTGTAATGTTTTATGATGTAACATGATTGGTATGAAAATATTTTATAATAAAAATTAATTTAATTTAATTTTGAAGAACATTTATTATGAAAATGTTAAATAGAAGGGCTAAATACATGTTGCCCAGCTGACTTGTGTTGAATCAGATAATTGCTGATTTTGGTACTTTTAAGATATTAACGTAATGAACTTTTCTTTCAAAAAGACTTTAGTATTAATCAGAATGTTTAAATATATCAAATTCATTAATTGAAAGAAAATTTAGCAATTTTAGTGCATTTTAACTTTAATTCTTTTGTTAATTTCATGTTTATTGAAATACAGCATTTTATTCCTCCAACTGCCTTCTAGTTTTATGTTTATATTTCATTTGCTTTTCACTTCTAATATTTGAGACACCTAGATTTATCTAAATTAGTAGGCATAAATGTTCTCATTTTGTATGTTGTACAGATTAATGAAGTTGTATAATGGTATATAGTATTATATAAAATGGTATTCATGGTTAAGCTTTATTTAAGTACTGATTTTAGGCATATATTTCCAGTTAAAGTTTTTTTTTTTCTTTTTTAAGGGAAACCGAGAATTTAATGAAAGTATTACCAACACTTGGATTTAGGAGGATTCTAGTATATTGTAAGAAATGTTACTTTGGAGACATATTCATTGTTTTATCTAAGTGAAAACAAAGGGATCCATACTTAGGTCCCTTTGTTTGAATGAAAACTTCATAGGGGGTATGTGAGAAATTCATAGGGAGTATCTGCGAGTGAATTTTGTTGAAAAAAATAGTTTTAAAGAATAACAGCAAGATAAAATCTACTTGTTTCTGTTTCAGCTATTAAACCACAAGCAAACACGTAACAGTATCTGACATCACAGTGTTTTTTTTTCCCCCCATTTGAAATATCTTCATTTTTTCCCTAATTCCTAATACATAAAAAGCTTGTAAGTGTTTTTACTGTGCTAAACTAAATGAGTGGATTGTACTAAGAAGAGTAAAACAACTCTATTAATGCTAATTACTAATAATATACTACTAATATATATTGTGGCATGTTGCCTTTACCCGAATCCAGTGGCTAAATAAGTGTTTTCTTTGTTTACAGTATATAGAACTGTATTCTAACTTAATTGCCTGCTGAAATTTCAAATTTTGGTATATCATTTATAAACATACAGTTTAACAGTTTTAAGAATAACTAATTCTACTGTCCAAGTACGAAAAGCTAATAAGTAATTTTCCACTGTGAAATACAGTATAAAATAATACAAGAATATCAATGAGCATATGAAGAGCATAATTCACTATGATACAATCTTATTTGCTGTTTTAAAACAGTTATACAGTACAAAGTCCATAATCCGGACTCGTCGGGACCTCGACAATTCCAGATTAGGGTTTTTTCTCGATTATAGATCATCAATTTAAATCTGGTGAGATGGCATGCAGAAATTATACAATTAAAAATATGAAACAGTAATTTATGAAATAAAGAGCAATTATGATCTAAAGGGTATCAAATTTTACAAAAAAAAAAAGCTTAATATTTATTTGTTTACTTTAGTAAACATTTCTTTCAGTGTAAGTCGTCTAAGTTGCTTTGTTTTTTGTGCTAATACTTTCTCTTTAATTCTATAAATATACATAATTTCTTGTTCAGTTACAAAGTTCCACTGTTCAAGTCCTGTCACTGTGTCGAGAATACCGACTAATTTGTCAATCGAAATTTTTTCATTTTCAATAACCTCTCTGTCACTTTCTTCACTATCGGAAGCAGTATTTTCTGGATCTAGAAACATACTACAGATTTCGCCGTCTATTAGTTGATTCATGATTGGGGCATTGTCGTTGCAATGAAAAACTTCTGTTATATCATCTTCATTTATTACCACTTCTCCACATTTCTTTACATAATCCAATAACTGGAAAAGTTCACCTTTAGTTTGTGATGTCCGAAAACCTTCAAATTGGCAGCTATCATCTTCATCGTCACTCACCATGAAATATAGTAGCTGTCCATAAATTATGCCAAGCACTTTTTAACGTTTCTGGAGACACATCCTCCCACGATCTTGCGATCCTCCACACAGCAGATTTTATGCTAAAATATTTCAAAAATTCTTCAATAGTCTTGCCGTTGTTCAAGAAATTTAACATAGATTTTAAAAGTGCTACTTTATATTTGCATTTCAGCAAGTGAACTATTCCCATATCCATTGGCTGAATGATAGACGTACAGTTTGGAGGAAAGAATAATACAGATACATTATCTTTCACTAAAACTTATAAGTATGCGCCAAACAGTTGTCAACAGTCAGGACTATTTTTGAGTCATTAGGTAAACCAACCGAATTCAAATGTTGCTGAGCCTCGTGTATAAAATGATTTTCAAGCCAATCATTCATCAATGCTTCTGTCATCCATGATCTTTTATTTGCGCGATATATAACAGGGGAAATCGTTACTCCTTTAAATCCTCGAGGTCGTGCATGTTTTCCAATTACAAAAAGTTTGCACTTGTGCGTTCCTGCAACATTTGCGCACGCTAAAATTGTTAGTCTCACTTTGGAATCTTTGACACCAGTTAAAGCCTTTTCTGTAGAGGTTGCCAAGGTATTTCGCAGTACATATTGCCAGAAAAGACCAGTTTCATCAGCATTGTAAACTTGTTTTGGAGATAATTGTTCACTAGTAATGAGTTCAATGAATTCATCTGCAAATTCTTCAGCAGCTTCAGTATCAGCTGAAGCTTTTTCACCTGAAATTTCTAATTGTCTTATACCGCGGCAATTTTTAAATTTGGTTAACCAACCTGTCGAATATGTGCACTCAGTTTTTAAGTTCATATCTTCATGAAATATTTTGGATTGAGCCATTAGCATTGGATCCGTCAATGGCACGCCCTTGCTGTGGCACTGTCTGACCCATTCAATTATCACTTTGTCATGATCGTCACTTTTAGCATAACGAACTCTTTTTCTATTATTCATTGCCAGTGGGGAGTCGGAATCCCCAAAAAATTCAAAAAGTTCCCTTTTGCATATGTCATACACAGTTGACTTTCCAATGAAATACTCCTCGCATAATTTTGAGATGAATTTGCCTTTATCCATTTTTTGCAGCAATTCCACTTTTTGTTTGATGGACATCGAAACATATTTTCGCTTTGTCGATCCTTTGGCAGCTCCAGAATTGGAAACTTTTTTGACATAATCGAAAGTTCAAGCTTAATTTTTATAAAATTGCTCTAACAGTCTGCAAAAAATAATAACCCTGATCCAATTAGCAGATTAAGGAACAGCGCAATCTGCAACATTAACTGAAATGCCTTAGAATCAGTAAAGATAATTTTAGCCTAGCTTATCTCTTTGAAATCCAGACCCTTCGCTATTTTGTACCCTCAAAATACTGAACCGCCCAAAGTACTTTTCCAGTTTCACAACAATTTCCTCCCCTCCCCGTCCATTAACGCAGAAAATAGGTGTGAAGATTTTGAATGACATCCTTTGTACTTTCTAAGAAAGATTCCGTTAGGCTATTCTGAATGTCAGACCAGCAAGCCTTTCTGGCTTTGTTATGATCACGACTAAGATTTTGTTTACTTCCATTATTTTTATAGGACCTTTATTGCTGTTGAAATAATTTGGCTATTTAAATCATTATTGCTGTTTAAAGCTTAAAAGCACACTGTATCACAAGAGAATCAACAACGAAATGTCACGAGCAACCAAACGATAAGAAACCTTTTAGGACAAGCTGTCTGCAGTAAACTAATACAATGCATTTTTAGAAACTGCACCTGCTACTACGTACCTTAGCAGGAGGGAAGAAAACAAGATTGCAATCTCGGCCGTTTTCGAAAATCTAGACATGTTTTATTATGGAAGGAAAAAAATCAAATGCACATGCGTAAAGCATACAAAAAAAAAGTTTGTGGCTTTGAGGTCCCGATTATGGACATCCAGATTACTGACTTTGTACTGTATTTTCAATGAAGCATAATTTTCATTATGAACACAATAATGTAAAGCTAAGCATTGTTATCTTTTCTCTGATTTTTATACTTTATGAGGAATAAACTAGAAAAATAAAATCCACGAGCATTAAATACTAACCCTGGTTAACTCTTTCACCAGGTAAATTTTGCATGCATTACTCACATACAATTGGTTTAACCTTAAAACATGTTACACATTCATGTGCATACTTTCAAGCTGTATCTCAACCATTAATAACCCAACATTTTCTGTGAATCTTATGCAATAAAGCTTATGCACCAAGATGCAAATATTTAATATAAAAATACTCAAAAGTAAATACATAATGTATACGAGCAATAGTAAATACGAGTTTTTCATATTCTAATCACTTTCTAGTTAATTCCATACTTGATGTAATCTTTTCTCATCAAGAGTTTTCAATTCTCCTAATTTCATACTTTCCCTAGTGTGTATATGTACTATATATCTTCCATCATTTTGAAAGTAATTAGTATGTTTATTTTCAATGCCTTTAACTACCCAAAATCTTTGCAAAATTTTGCCAAGTTCTTAGTTAGAACTGACCACAGTTATTGACGATAATTACTCTTGCATGAACCAGATGCGATGCATCCAAAAACTGTTTCTTGGAATATTAGGAGTGATTTCCTAATTGAAATTTTATGTTTTTAAAATCTCAATGAATAGTCTGGACGCTAATAACATGTCTACTTTGTAAGGAGTTCCAAATTGGGAATCCACTAAATATTGATAAGCATATTTAACAACTGCATATCTAAACTCCTTGATGAGGTTACATAGGTAATTTTAGAAACATTCAAGCAGTTAATTGATCTTATAATATGTTTTTAGTGTTCACCATCTGAGATTTTGATTTTAAACTTTTTTCTAATGGGTATTTCACTTTATTACGGCAAATGCTATCTAATAATTGATATCTTTTCTCTGAAAGCAAAATTAATGGATCAAACATAGGAACTTTTGTATCATTTCTGCTTAATTCAGATTGTTTGTGGATTTCAAAATCTAGCTTCTGAAATACAATATTTAATAACAGAATGTCCAGTTATTATTTTTTCCATACTGTAAAACATTCAAAGCCCCTAAGTTTTTAGTAACATTATCTGTTACATACAACGGTTAAAAAATTAAATTACATAAATCCATTACTGACTTATGTGTCTCAATTAAGATTCTTTATTTTCATACCTAAATTTAAAAGCTTTAAATAGAGAACTGAAAGTACCATTAACAAATTCAGGACTTTTTGTTTCAGTAATTAATGCAGCCTTTAAATTGAGGCAGAAAAAGATTTATTTAATAAGGTTATTAAATAAATTTTTGCAGCCCTGCAAAATGCTGTCATGGGGGGGGGGGAATAAATAGTGAATAATTAATGTTAAAAAGAAAATTTAATAAATTAAATGACAAATAGTTAAATAATAAATTAAAATACTGAAGCTTATTTTAAGCTCTCACTTGAATTATGATTTCACTCAAATTGCCAACACTAGAATGCATAAAGGGTGCATAACAGTTTAGAGAGCAGGTTTTCATGTAATAATGGAAATAATTCTTTTTGTGACCTTTCATGTTTCAAGAATGTAATATTTGAGCCAACCAGAAGTTTGGTCTAGGTTGGGGTAAAAGTGGGAGGAGCATAAAAACATATACTTTTGGAAGCTTTCCAGTTGAACAGTATATGTCTAAAATCAGTATTTAAAGAGATAAAATCTGTTGTTATATATTTTGAATAGCCTGCATGTACATTGTGCTGTTATTATGTGTCATTGTTAAATAAATTTAAACACTGAATAAGATTTGCAGGGAAATGTGGTCTCCTGTTTTGACTGCAACTGATTTTATTATGTCTCAAATGTAGACTGTCATCCATGTAGGAACTTGAACTAATTATTGTCTCCGGCCTCCTTTTTTCTTTTTAAAATAAACATATCATGAAAAGAATTTAAACCTGATAACTTTGCATTTAATTTCAGCTCAAACTAGTATTTCAAGAACTAGTCATTCAATAAAAACTGAAGTTGCAAAACTGAGAGATATGATTCATAAATTAGAGAAAGAAAATCAAGAATTACAACAGCAAGCCAAAGTGAATGGGTATATTCCAAAATTTTTTAATCCATGTTTTCCTGCATTCAAAATATCTAATATTGAAATTGGTCTAAAATGTTAGTTTGGCTTTTAATATCAAACAAATACTTCAAAATTTCTGTTTTTGATTATTTTTGATTCTGTTAATTTTAATTATATTTATAATGACTGTTTTTTCTATGTTGGAATTTTTTTTAACTTTCCCAACTTAAGAGTGCATGGAATTTGCGTATTACTTTTAGATTAGGCAGAAACTGGGCATTGAATTTTTGTGTCATAAAAACTCTTTTTTTTTTTTGGAAAAGGCTATTGATGTTGGAGATTGTTTTAAATTTATGAATATACTGCCATTTAAGTTTATTACAGTTACACCATTATAAAAATAATTACCATTTTTACAATTATGAAAAAAAGTTAACATTATTTTTTTCTCATTTTTTTATATATTTGAAATATTGAATCATTCTTTTAAATTTTGCATTTCCAACAACTGTAACTGTTGTTTTATCAGAATATTACTTCTAATAGAGCTATGTTTTTTACTCCAAATATTATTAAAAAAACAAGTTTGGAATTAAAGAAGCATTTGAAAGATGGAAGAAACTACTTTAGTCAAAGATTGAGAAAAAAAAAATGAAATACATATGCTTATAGAGCAGGGGTGGGCATTAAGCCGATCAGGATCGACTGGTGGACTGCCAAGACATTTTGGCGTGACCACCTTTACTAAGACCTAAGACATGCATACTAAAAGAATTAACATATTTATATATAACATATTTATTTCAATTAACATATTTATGGGCTAGCTAGACTGTAGAATTGGCTTTTCGCAATCGATGCGACTGTGTTTACTTGAGCAAATGATTCGATGTATGTGCAGACGATACATGTACACTGCGAAAAAAAAAAAAGAAAAATGGTACAGTTCCATATCTCCCGTTCTACTGGGCCGATTCACAAAATTCAAACTGCATTTTTCATGTCTTGAAAGCGCAACTTAGGATATGTATTAGATTTATATATAGCATTGTTCTAATATAGGTATTTTGACACAAAATCGGACTTTTTCTGAAATGACATGCCAATTTTTTTACATATTTCGATTCTACGATTCAAACGCTTTTTATTCAAAATTTCCAAAGATATACATGAATTTATATATTGGCGCATTTAGAAATTTGGCGTATTTATTGAGAGCGATAACGAAAATGTGGTTTACGCACTTTGTTAAAATTATTTGAAAGTAAGAGCGATGTGACTTTTTTTTCGGTCATTCACAATGTGAAAAGGTAAGATAGATGTGACTTTTTTTCCGCCCTGCACAATGGAAGGGATAGGAAAATAGGCTGCCGTGTATTAAGAAGTTCGCCAAGTGAATTATCCTTGGCGCAAACTGAAAAAAATTCGCCAAGTTAAATTTTTAAATTTCTCCGTAAATTTCCCACCAAATTTTACAAAATATAATATTTAGGCATAATTTGAATCGTAGAATGGAAATATGGAAAGAAAATGGTATGTTATTTCAGAAAAAGTCCCATTTTGTGTCAAAATACCTCTATTAGAATGAAGCTATATATAAATCTAATATATATCCCAAGTCATGCTTTCGAGTCATGGAAAACGCAGTTTGAATTTCGGCAATCGGCCTAGTAGAACGGAAGATATAGAACTGTCTTTTTTTTTTAAGTCCCAAGAGGGAAATTTGCCCAGAAGGACTATAGATAGTTTAGTGTTATGAAACAAAATTACAAAAGAGATGCTGGGTGTAAAATTTGTAGATAAAAGTTGGAGTTTACCAAAAGGAATTTTAATAACGAATCTACTGTTGGAATATCAAACTCCAAAATTTCGGCGATTACACTTCGTACAAGGGCCCTATAGCGGTTGAGCGGTTAAATCGCTCAACACTGGTAGTTCGGTCCAACTTTCGAATCCCGGCGAACGCGTGTTTGTTTTCGCGATTTTCCACATGTGTGACGTGTATGGAGCATCTTTTGGATGCACACGTGAATAAAGCAGGCGCAACCCGCTCAGCTGGCGGGCTCTCCCGCTGTATGAGTGTTTTCGAAATTTTTCGCATGGGGAATGTTTATACAGTATCGCTGAACACTGGTAGTTCTGTCCAACTTTCGAATCGCGGTGAAAAAGCGGGCGCGCCCTCTAGTTTTTCTTTTTAAAATATGTTGTATAGTAAAGTAATTTTATAGTATTTTATATAGAATTAAAGAACAGAAATTGACAAATGCATTATAAATCCAGTTTCTATTGCTTTCTTGTTTTCAGTTTGTCAGTATGAAATTTCATTTATATAAATTGTTAAAAGTTGCTGTGTGGGCTTTATAACTGCATTTCATTCTGGCTGTTATTTTATTTTATGGTATGATATTCCTAATTTTAATTTACTTCCCCTGCATTTTTTCTTAACTTTTGTTTTATATTGGCTTTTTATTGCAGACAAGAAGTTAGAAGGTTGAAGATGCAATTAAAAAATAAAGACCGTTTTTCAAGTCAAAATGCTTCCATTCCTAAACATTCTGTGCAAAATGAACCTTTAAAAACTGAAGTGACAAAAACTGTGCCAAATATTACAAAAACATTAAAGGAAACTCCCACTAGGCTGAAACTTGTAAAAGCTCCTGTGGGCAAGATACCACTTCCTCAAAATATTTCTAAGACATTTTCAAAAACTGAAAAGCGAAATTCCGTAAAGCAGGATGCTTTAAAAAATGAAAAACGTACTGTTCCATCACTAGGAGCAAAGGATTTTGCTCCAAAAAAACAGGTAGATGTGTATTTTTAGTTTATATTAAATTAATTTTTGTAGATTTATACCTCATTCACCAGGTCTAACTACCACTGTTCGATTATTTTACTGCTTGGAAACCGATATTAATGGAAAGCACCGTGTTTTTACTGGAAAGGCTCCAATTTAAAATTATACCTGGAAAATTTAAATCCAAGTTTTTTTCAGAAATAATATATAATTACAATGAACTCTAATGACAGTTATGTCCTTATGATGATCAGTGTTTCTGAGAACATAAATAAACATAGGTATTAAACATTACCTTTTTTAAAATAATAACATCCACAGAAGACTCAAATGATGTGAAATCAAGAGTGATCATTTTAAAGAGTGACTTGACACTCACTTTTTTTACTTCTTTATATTTAATTTTGCATTTAGATGTTTCTTATAAATATTATTTAATATTTTCTGATATATGTTATTTGAAAATGTATTAGCATTGCTTTTTGTTTATAATGTATGGTGACCAACTTCATGGCAAACATATATCAAAATCAAAAATCGCTTAAATACTTAGTTGCATATTAAACTTCTGCAAACAGTTGTATTAAATCTCATCTCTGTATAGCAACCATCTTCCAAGACAATAAGTTAAAATATTTTTATTTGTGGGGACGTCCTCTGACAATTTTCAGTATATGTATAAACACTTACAGATAATGATATTAAATACCACCTCTCTAAGATGATCACCTCTACATATAACCCAGATCATCTGGAACAGTAGGTGGTGTCTTCAAGATGGTTAACTGTAGTTTCTTACTTTAATTAGATTTCTTATTGTACGAAAAATTACATCCCTCTCTGAACAGATAACATTCAAGAGTTTGGTAATTATGAATAAATCCATTTTGTATGAAAATGTGATCATAAATTTTTATCTGTGTCTGATTAAAATTTTAATTTCTCAGTTCATGATAATAAACAAGTGCAAAAAGATATGCTTAGCTGAATCATTATGAGCTATACTTTTTTCATTTAAAATAGAAATCAATTTTATCACACTATGCCACTATGAACAACAATGCTTGCATATTAATTGCTTATATGATTCCCTTATTCCAAAGCAGTAATTGCATACTGAAACATTTTCTTCATCTTAACATTTCATAGGGAAAAAATGCCTTCTCTATCTCCTTTTTCCCATCATAATTAAAATTCTACAATGTTAATTGTAACATTTGCATATAATAAAAACAACAATGTAGCATATAAATTTATAACATTATAAAAGATATCATTTTTCACATTTCGATGTGCATTTTTATTAATATTCGTGAAAGATGGGATTAATTTTTGGTTGTTATTCTGTAAGGTTTTAGTTAAACTAATTAAGTTTTATTTTAATTTAAATCTTTCTATCTCCTCTCTGTTTCAACTTCCCGTCAGAAGAAGCGCACGTTTTCAGCTTATGCTAATTTTGAAGTACAGCGAAGTACTATTTAAGCCAGAGGTAGAAACCTCTCAGTGTGAGAGAGCTTCAGTCTCAGATCACGGACACTCTGCTCAACGTTCGTCTGACCAGCTAGCAGTTAAATTTATAAGCCATAGTGCTTACTACGTGATTGCATTGTGAAACAATTTGAAGTGCGCTAGTATTAGTATATCTTGCTACGCACCCTTTCAGGTAGAGGCCAACTTCCACGAATCACTCTGTGAGCAAAGTTTGATTTAGGTTCTATTTAAATTTAGTTAAATTTATTTGATTGTTAAGTTCGACCCAAGTGCGGTCTTTTACTTTCTGTATCTCTCCCGAGTTGGGAAGTGTGTAAATAATAGTGATTTAATAAAAGAGGATTTTAAATCCCTTTCACGTGCAGTCATTTTCCAGCCAGTACCTACATCAGAACAAAGCTAACATTTCATCAGCTCACTGTTCCAGTTCAGGACCTGAGATTTGAGGATAAGGACCCTATTACAGACTTTACCATGTTCTCCAAGAGCACGCACAGAATAATCAGTCCTGACAATTCTTATAATACATTTATATACATATATATATTTATAGTTGTATATACTCAGAAAATATGCTTTTTTGTAATACTGGAGGGCTCAAAGTTTATCTTCATTTTATTGCTGCAAAAGTGTAATTTTATATAAAGAGTTGTGATGATTATGCATGTATTTGAGAAGCTGTATATAGGTATTCATTCATTTTAGTAATATTCATGAATTCATAGTGATCGTGTGACATAATTATTTAAATGCATGTTATATATTATTGCAGCATTTCATAAACTATGGGTCCTGTAAACTTAAGCCCATTTGGGATCATGTAATAACGAGTTACATGGATTTAAAAAAATTACATTAATTGACATTATTGAGATTAATCATCTGACATAATAAACCCAATAGGAATTTGTTGAGCTATTGAATGACTCAGTCATAAAACTTGTTTCCATAGAATCCGTGACTAAATTCTGGAATTGAATTGTAAAACTACTTCTTTTCATCATAAGTATATTGTTTATGAAAAAATTAATTATTTACGGGAAAATATTTGATGTTATATCTTTATTTTGCATTTAATATCTAAGGATGTGAAAAAACTTGGTCATAAAAAGGAGTCATGAGTGAAAAAAATTTAAGAAGTGCTAAATTAGCATGTATTTTAGACTGAAAATGTATAAAACTCCATTAATATATGTCATCAATATATTTAGGATAAGAAACAAAATGAAATAAAATTTGTTCATTGTTCTGCAAGTTTTGATGATTTAATTGTAATTTTATGTGCTGTACAATACAGATGTAAAGGGCATAATTTTTAAAGTAAAAAGATGTAAAGAGCATACCATAATTTTGGAGATTTCTATGATAAAACTGTGTTTATTATGAAAATTTACAAATATGCAAATATTAATTCAGATAGATGACAAAATATAAAACCTTAGTAAAGGTTAAACAAAAAATTTAGATGGTAAGTGGTAGTGCACATTTTCCATGATTAGTTAAATAAGGAATTAATCTCCTATAAATATATTTTCTTTCTTTCATTAACTATTTTTCCTGTTTTCAGGTTAAGAAGGTTTCAAAGCTACCTGTTACAAAAGCAGGTTCAACTTTTGTTGTGACAAAGCCTATTGTGCACAAATCGTCTGTTAAACAAAATCAGCAATCACATATGCCTGCAGAAATAAATGTGGAAGAAAAAATCCAAGAAATGAGAGAAAATATTGCTGCCAAGAAAATACAAAGAAGTTGGCGTGACCATCAAAAACGTGTAAGTAATAGAATTTTTGTCATCTTTAATTCATGATAATGTGTTACCGTTGTAATCTTATTTCAAATATACTAAATATAATGAATAAATGCTCCATAAAAATGCTATAAAAAGTAATTAAATATATATTTCATAATATAATTTCAAGGAATGCCTTTCATTTTGTTTATATCAATGAATAATAATGTAAATCCAAAAGTGATACAAATGTTATATGAATCTTTTAATTTGAATTATCTACACTCTGATTTCAGCTTCCCAGACCTTGTCATTTTGATATGATTATTGGATTCTAGTTCTTATTTTGCTGATTGGATTGCTACATTTAATTAATTATTCTTTTTCTTCTGTGACATATTTTTTAGCTTAAATTAGTTTGCTAGGCAGTTTTGGTCAGATTTGTACTGCATGATTATTCTTAGCCTAATTAGGTACTTTATATGCAAAATTATACGAATTTATTGGTTTGAATTATTAAATTTTTCATTATGTAGTTCAGAAATATGGCTGTATTGTATCTGAGCATAGGACATAGCAAATTTGTAATCTTTAAAAAAGAAAAAGTTAGAAAGAAAGAAACTGACTGATTTGTCTTTAAACATTATCTTATGGTCCATTACAGGATATATAACACATTATTTTCTTTTTTAAATTATTCCATTCTCATACTTTGATGT
>KK121769.1:229331-253023 GCA_000611955.2 Stegodyphus mimosarum
GGGGGGGGGGGAAAGAGAAAATGACAGACTTTCATATGTACATCAACCACATTGTTCTCTAGTTTTGGAAATAATTTTGTGAAATACACCATTATCACACAAAGCTGAATCTGTAAACACTCTAATAACTTTAAATTTAACTAGTATATCTATATGGAAAAGACTGTTTTTTCAGTATCAGGTATTTATGCAGATATTTTGAAAAGCCTGAATGATAGATCATAGAAAATTGATTTCAGTTTGAAGAATTGAATAATAAGGTAGTCTTCAGAATGGAAAAAATGTGGTTAGGTGACACTTTTCAATGAATACATACAAAATTTATATTTTTACATACTGACAATAAGAAAATATATGCATTGAATGTAAGAAAATTGAAGAGGGAAATTTCAGATTAATAAAAGGAAAACTCTCATATGAGCAAAATTACCCAAGATCTTAATTAAAATATTTGGAGACTATATACAATTACTCGTGAAGATAGCTACTGATTTAAATTTTCAAATGCAAATTTCTAAAAGATACTTTTTACTCAGAAATAGAAGCATATGACAAGGTTAATAAGTTTGGCTTTCAAATTTTCAATCATAGAAATGCGAAAATTCAAAATATTTTATCTGTTTTGTAAATTTCTCAATTATATACAAAATTAAATCTGTACAAGACTTACAAAACTTAATCATTCTTTTCATTGGCTGAGTTATGAACTTTGAGAATTTTCTTCACAATCTGTTTCGGTTAGTTTCTTTCAAAATGCATGCCAAACTAAGAATTCTTTTTTGTCTAATTTAAAATTTTACATTAATATATTTCTCTTCCATTTGATGTTCAGTAAAAGATTAAAAATGAAAACTTTCTTTGCAAAAGGGATCACATCAAAACTCAAATTCTATATTTTTTTAATAAAAGATTTTATGTGATTAAAGTTGCTGATCTGGTCACATAACATTTGCAAACTTTCTTTTTAAATCAAAATCATGGGCCTATAACTGCAGTTGTAAATGCAATTATTTTTAAATGCATAAAAATACATTTTCTGTCCTTCTAATATTTGTATTTCTTTGTTTTTATTATTGACTCATCACAAAAATTTGTACCCGATTTAAAACCAAGTTAAATACAACATATTTTAATGAAAAATAGCATTTATTAATGAGTATTATACTCTCCATCCCTTTTTACAACTGTCTCCCAGTGTTTTACATGTTTTTACATTCCTTCTTTGCAGAAATTGCATGTTTTCTCGTCAAAGAAAGTCATAAATTAGTTTTTGACTTCTTTCATAGAATAAAATTTTTTGCCATTCAGATTATTTGCAGAGAACTAAACCGGTGAAAATCTGAAGGGGTCAGGAAAACACAGTGAGTGCTGGATGATTTCCAGTTTTAATTTCCTAAGTTTCTGCAGTATTTGTTAAGTGACATGTGGTCTAGCATTGTCATGATGAAAGATACTTTTTTAATTGACCAAATTTGGACATTTTGCTTGGATTTCAATAATGAGTTGCTCACAGTACTTCTCTGCAGTTACTACTTCATATGGAAGAAACTTGTAAAAATTTATTCCTCTGCAGTCCCAGCAGATACACATTTTTCTGCAATTCAGCTTTTGCTCTTTCACTTGTGTGCTTCCAGTTTCTATTTCATATTATGCTGTTACACACAACCCATTCTTCACTCAAATGCGTCAAATCTAAAAAAGGCTCGTTTTGTTGATGGGCGAGGAGAGAAATGGCTGTGAAAACACAGTTCAGTTTGTTACGAGTCTTTACTGATGAAATGCAGTCAAACTGTCAACATTTAGTCTGTCACTGATCTCATCAGCGGTAATTTGTGGATTATTATTTACTAAATCACAAATAAAGTCATTATCAATGCTGCTAGGTTGTTCAGAGCTAAGTTTATAGTTTAGATTGAAACTAGCATTTTGGAATAGACTAAACCATTTTTTAACTGTCCTAAAAGCTAGAATACAGTCCAAATAAACATCATGAATATTTTTTCTTCCATATAACATATGATGAAAATATTAACTTTTCATTTTGAATAATAGTCCTACAAAAGATAAACTGTTATTAAGGTTATGTTGAACTCACAATGCATTAAATGTCAAAAAACTGAAGAGGGAAATTTCAAATTAATAAAAGTAAAATCCTTATATATTCAAAATTACCCAAGATCAGTTAATATATATGTAGTCATTAGGTTATTTTGAAGCAAAAGACGTAAAAAATGTGCAATGCCCTCACTCAGACTTCAAACCTGAACCTCTCGAATATGCGTCGAGTATGTTTCCTATTATTCACGAAGGCATGCAGAAAGGTGGGAGAAAATACCTTATAAATATGATTAAAAAATAAGCATCTATGAAGCATCTGCCATCTGTGAAAATCAGGCACCAACTTTTAGAATTATTTCAATGTATATTTTTATGGTATTTTATTTTGCTTTCTTTCTTTGAAATTAGCACCAAAATTCTACAGTTAAATCACACATTTTTGACATATTTTTTAATATTTCCAATAGCAAGCCTTTTATTATATTAAGTACAAAAATTATAATGAGTATATTTATTAATGAATAGTTCACAGTCTGGTTTTATATGTTTTAATCAGTCTAACCAAAATTATCTGAATGTGTTGACAAAATGTTTCTCTGATCACAGCCGTCATAATTTCAATCACTAATACTTGAGCAAAAATTGATTTGTCATATAAATTTCACTTTTGTAATGTAAATAAATATATTTGTACCTCTTCAAAACTGACTGCAGCGTACTTAATATACACTCTTAGACAAAAAAAACGACGCACTGAGAAGATATAAAGCAAATTGGACACAAATTGATATGCATACAGGTTTCGACGGAAAATGGAAAATTTACATTTTGGCTGCCGATGAATGAACGGTTGTTGCTACAGTGCATCTGGCAGGATATTTAAGAGGAGAAATTACGATTCCAGGTCATAAATTCTTCACGAATTTCATTCTGTGTACTCTGGTAGATAGTAACTATGCCTCGCATACAGGTGAGCAAACGATATGCGCAGATGTCAGAATTTGAGAGAGGTCGCGTAGTTGGACTCAAAGAAGCCAGTTGGTCTTATCGGGGAATAGCTCCACATTTGAGCAGGAGCAATGCCACCATTAGACGATGTTGGCAGGAATGAGTGAACCATGGCCGTACGCAGTGTCAAGAAGAAAGCGGTAGGCCTAGAGAAACGACAGAACTTGAAGACCGAGCAATCGTCAGAGAGGCACTCACAGCCCCAGATGCATCATTATCATCGATTATACGTGCAACTAGTGCTTCAGTGACCGCAAGGACCATCCATAGACGGCTCACAGAAAGGGGGCTGAGGTCACGGCGCCCCTTGCGCCGACTACCATTGACCTCTGTACAACATAAAGCCCGTTTGCAGTGGTGTCGGGCTCATTCACACTGGAATGTCACTGACTGGAGTAGAATAGTCTTTAGTGATGAGTCCCACTTTGAAATGAGCCCCGATGACCAGCGAAGGCGAGTCTGGAGATGCCCCAGACAGCAGTGTGATATCAACCTGACTGTCTTCCAGCAGACAGGCCGACAACCAGGGGTGATGGTCTGGGGTGCCATTTCATTTCATAGTAGGACCCCTTTGGTTGTCACCCGTCACAACCTTACAGCACAGCAGTATGTCGACGAGGTTCTAAGGTCCGTTGTGTTGCCCTTCATGTCACGCCACCCCGGGCTTACATTTCAGCAAGATAATGCCTGATCCCATACTGCACATGTTTCTACTGCTTGCCAAACATTACCTTGGCCAGCAAGGTCACCGGATATCTCTCCTATTGAGCACATTTGGAGCATTATGGGCAGGGCCCTCCAGCCAGCTCGAGATGTTGATGATCTAACTCGCCAGTTGGACAGAATTTGGCACGCTATTCCTCAGGAGACATCCGCAACCTCTATCGATCGATGCCAAGCCAAATAACTGCTTGCATAAGGGCCAGAGGTGGTCAAATGCGTTACTGACTTTTCACTTTGTGAAGCTCTATCACTTCAATAAATCATCCAATTTTTCTCAAGCTGTAATCATTTGTTTTTTGTATATGTACATCACTTCTACTGATTTTCGTTCCATTCGGATAACTCCTTCTTGGTGCATCATTTTTTTTTTGTCTAAGAGTGTATATTAATATCCCAAATTTTCAGAGATGGACATTTCACTTGAAATTTTGAACAGTTCACTAAATTTTAATATTTTTTGTTAATAAAGTGTACATGAATAATAATATAAATTACTTAAAACATTTAATATTTAAATTTTTTCTGTGAATATGAATTTTTTTTAAAACTATTGCACCCAAATTTCAATTTATTATGCTGATGAATGAAATGCTGATCTATAACTGTTTTCAGGCTATGGCTTTTATTGTGGCTTCGATGAAACACCACAGGCAACTGAAGGAAAAATTAAACTTGTTAATTAAAACCAGAAATCTTTTGAATACTATGCAGAAGAATGACAATGATGACATAGTCCATGCTGTGCAAGTTACAGTAAAGAAAGTTTGGGAGAAAGAATATAGTGTTACTAACTAAAACTTTTGTTAACCTTATTTTAAAACCATTCAGTAGACTTGGTCTATTTAAGAGTATTTTTTGATGTAAAGAACTCAATGTGTACTTAATATATAGGTTTGGGAACTAGTCTTCATAAATGTGATTTCATGTATCATACATTAACAAGATAGCTAAAAATTAGTATTCAAAATAACCACTTCACATGTAACTGCTCATAGTTAGCTGTATGAGGTTATGGAATTTGAATATCCAGTGGCAGTATACAATTAAGTTATGAAAAGCAGTTAAGCAATTTTTAATGACACAAAATGTACGTACACAAAACTGTGTTTTAATATGCATTTATAGAAAGTAATTAAACAGAATTCAATTTTTATGATGATAGATATGTTTTGGAAATTAACACATCCACTAACATATATTTTAGCTCCAATGTTGTTGTCATCTAAAAAATAAATGAAGTCCACATAAAATTAGTACAAAGAAACATCAAATTCATTGCTTATTAGAGCTTCATTGAAATTCTGCAATTTTATTATGTTTTATGGAAGTGTTACTGTTGACTGAAATCCATTAGTTTACTATTATACCGCACAAAATTATCATCCTTTTAATAATCTCATGAGCCAAAAAGTTTAAATTTACTATATCCAATGTGATTTTTAATCCACATAGTTATTGTCATTTGTTAAGCTGTTATAATATTTCATAAGTGCTATTCACATCCTGCAGGGTTCCCTTCCTCCCAGTATTTATTTTCTCAAAGGTTGGTAATCTGTTAAAATATTGATAATGTGTAAACTATATTAAAAACTAATCTTTATCAATGCTGACTAAATCCTGTACTATACTATCATGCTATGAGTTAGAACAACCTGCTTTTATCGTTTGTTGCATTATTAAAGAAATTTATGCTAGACTTGATACATTTTGCCCGATTAGTATATATTTTTACAGCAAGTATAATTTAACAAAAGTTTGATCTGCACTCATTCAAATGCCAGTTCTTTCCAAAAACTTTAAAAAAAAATTATTATTAGTCCTTAGCAGTACTTCTACTTGATGTCAGATGATAAAAGAATTCAAGTTAGAGCATATTTTAAAAATGTCTTTGGTAGTTTTAGCAACAAGCTATTTTTCTTCTTCCGTTTTTCAATGGAAAGATAAATATTCAAACTAAATTCATACTTACCAATAGTTGGTTTCAAATGTTTAAATTACACTTGTTCCTAATTTCTGATGGTTTCCCAAGAAATTACTTAGGAAAAGACGTATAGTATACGCAAATGTAAAATAATAAGTCATTTAAAAAATATAAAACTTTTAAACATTTATAAACACCCTAAGAAAAAACAAGACATTTTGTCAAACACAAATACGTTAAAAAATGAGCTAATTTTTTTTAATATTAAGTTTATATATAAATGGAAATTCAGTTTTCATTATCAAATATTTTTTTTACAAATGGGGGAAGGAGTCTTAAGTTATCACAATTCTATTTAAAGCCACAGCATCTGTAAATGTTTCATTTCGTAACATAAATAAAATTGCATACATTAAAAACTAATCAAAATACTACTATCTGTATATAATTTTTGTGTATGAAGAATAACATTTTAAACTTACTTTGTACAGTTTTCTCTCAACTTTGCATTATCATCATTTGAGATTATTTTTGAGCAGAAGATTTTGTTGAAGTATAGCCATCTTAGTATTAAAGTGAAATATATTTCCAGATACCTAGTGCACTAATATGTTACAATGAACACAATTACTTGTATTTGTTATACGAAATAACAGCTGATATGTTTTGAAAAGCTAATGTTAGATGTCTATTGTCTCATATTTGGAAAGCTGTTGTTTAATAAACTTCAAAAAGCAATGATCTTCAAATATCCCTTTAAAAGAAAATTCTTGAACTAAGTGGCATATTTAAATAAATCAGTTGCTGCTTATTAAGAAGATAAAGAAAAAAATCTGAAAATGTTTGGTGAACAACATAAAAATTCTATATTTACATATGACTGTTTACATGCATCTGTGAAATATGACTTTTTTATATATTTTTTAACATTGTCTCCAGTGAAAATTTGGATTTGAAGATCACTGTTTAAAAATCTTTATTATTAATAGTACACTACGAATACATTTAAAAATAGGTCAGCAATATAAGTTTTTTTCAAAAACTTCATTGTGGTCTAAATATTTAGTGTTGTATTCAAAAGTGTTTAATGTCATGCTGGAAATTTTCCATATTTACCTTTATAAGTGTTGGCATTGAACTTTTAAAAAAAATTGAATTGAGCTTATTTTAAGTCATAACATTTTATAAAATGCTTGTTTTTCCCCTTCATGTTAAGATAAATATTTAAAACTTACACCTATGTGCCAAATGGTTGAGAATTGTGTGTATATAACCCATTATCTACTTTATATGTATTATAATACAAATGTTAGTTATTGAAATAATTAGTTATGGGAGTTCTTTTAAATTTAAATATCACACTGCTGTTAAATGTCTTCAATAACTAAACTGTATACTTTATTTCTTCTCACTATAACATATCATTATGTCAGTTTTTCAGTTACTCTTTTTAGGCAGTTGTGTTGCATATGTGTTCTTTTCAGGGTAATGAATTTTGAAGTGCAAAATATTTAATATGCCAAATTTAAATGCTCAATATTCAATATATTACATACTTATTCTTCATTTAATTCTAAGAAAATATTACTGTATATACTTGTTAGTTATATAATTTGTTATTGTATAAAACTAGTCTAAATAATAAAAATATATGAAACTAAAAAAAATGATTTCATATTTGATTTTATCTCATACCAGAAAAGTTGAAACATAAAATCATGAGTTTCAAAAAGTAAAATTTTTTACACATGGGAGTATGCATATTTTGTTTATTTTATTAATACATAAACTAATTAGCTTACAAAAAATTAGTCAGTGACCAGTTATTTCTTTCTTGAAATCCTTGCACCACAGAATATTTACCAGTATTGAGTTTCATCACACACTGTAAAGATTATAATTAAATTGGCAATGGAATTTTCTATCATTGAAAGCTTCCAAGTTTCCTGGCAAAAAATCACAGACACCTGCTATTCAGTTTCACATCATGAAACAAAGCAGTTTCTTTAAGCCTAAGGCACCACAGTGTGAGCAATGAACTTAAAAAGATTGAACAGGACATCAGCTACCACGGCTGGATAATCTAGAAATTTGAATACATTATAATGGGTAGCTTTTTAACCATTTGAAGACATATATCAATTAAGAATACAGTATTAATAAGTTATTCTATTAAAGTCATAAAAATGATGACAGATTCTAAAAAATCACTATACTCTTATTTTTCATTATAAAAGAGGACGTTTGAAATAAAAATTTAAAATGAAATTATGTTTCAATACTTGACAACAATTCCTTAAATCTAGAGGTCAAACGAAAAATATTTTGGGAGAATCTTTGTAAAGAATGCAGCAGCTTAGTTTTAAAAGGATGATGAGTATGCTTAAATAAGCTAGCTGCACACATTTTCCAAGAAAACATTCTAAATTAGTTAAATATAGTGTTGACACATGTTAGTTCTAATCAAAATGATAAAACAGCAAGCAGGATTAAATATTTAGAGTAAAGCAAATAATGAGTAGTTACGAAGACAACATGATTTAATATAGAATTCAGTATTTTGGACAAAATTTCTTGATATTTTTTTATCATTTAATGCATATTTCCAAGTATAGGCACTATTTCCAAATGGAATCACAACTGTAGACAGATAAGATCATTGATAAATTTTATCTGTATATAAATTTAATCTAGTTTCTCTCTCTTTTTTTTTTAACATCAAATCAAAATTTTAAAAAACTTGAATTTTTATGAAAGCTAATTAGCAAATTTTGGTCTGTTGGTACAACCTCCTAATTTAAAAAAATATTGGAAACCAAAGCTATTATTAAAATATTAGGCATATAAAAATATGAATAAAATTTTTCCAATAACAGATACTGCCTCATTAACTGAAAAAATATAAACTTTTATGTAATATCCAAAACATTTTCATACCTAGGAATTATAAAGGAACATAACAGAGAGCAATTCAAGTTTAGGAGAAGCTTAAGCTTGTATATAATTAATTCAAATCAAAGTAAATATACAACAGGAAAAAAAATCACTAAATAACTAAATGCAATCATTTACAATTAATTTTCCCTTTAAACATTTTTATGAAATAAAAAATTCATTTTAAATCTTGATTCTTCAAGACTGATTTAAATGAGGGAATGGTACACCTGCCACATTAATAATGTAGCTGTTGGTCTCGAGCCAGCAGGCCAACTATGTATGATAAAAAGGCGTTTCATTTGTGAACTTTCCATAACAAAAGAAATGAATGATACAAATAACAACATGAAAGGTAAACAATGGAGAAATATTCTCTTCAGCACCAAAACAAGTATTTTCAAATGTACAATTTTTATGAAGTGGATGCATTTGAAACAATGCATACCTGTATCATTTCAACTCATTAAAGTTTGTTGAAATGATTAAGGAATTAAAAATTTTTACAAACTGTTTGTTTTCAAACAATTGCCATTTTGTGATCCTTGCATTTGATGGAATGAAAAAATTAAATATAGTATGTTTGGCACCCATTATATGAGTGGAAGAAACTTCACACAGATGATGTAACACTGCATTTCAGAAACATCAAATTTTGAGCAATAATTAGCATGCATCTGCATTATACTAATTCTACTCTTTTTCTTTTTTTTGTATTTTGAAGAAAGGGTGCAAAACGCGATTCATTTCACATAACTTGCTCATGAAATTCACAGTTTTTTTATTACTTCTTTAAACTGAATCCAATGAGCAATTGAGTGTAAACAATGTTTGATCCTTCACAATTCCTGATAAGTTTACCAGTTTGTATAAATCATATTTATCAGAGATACTTTATGTTGCATAATCCACTTTATCCCAACTTAATATATTTGTATCTGATGGAGTTTTAAAATCAATGTCATCCAATGAAAACATATCTAGAGTTTCTTGGTTACTTCCCATGCTTGGTAATAAAGGATCACTATTATAGTTGTAACTTCGTGGCTGGTTTATAGAAGATACATGAGAATTGTTATTTGTTATGGCTTCTAACCAATCTGGAAGTTCAACATCCATGTCTATTTCACCATTTAATGGACAATTATTATTTGGCTGATGTCCCTGTGATAAATCAGCAAACTGTGATGTCTGAGGTGTACAATCAGTTGTATCACTACGATCTAACACACCTAAATCCATTGGATCCATTGTTATATCTTGCAATTCCATGTGCAAATCAAATTCAAGTGTTGGATTCTGTGTACCTTCTGATTCTTGGTAAGCAGTTGAAGGTTGAGGTTGAGAACTCACTTCCTGTTGCTCCTGGAGTTCCAGTCTCTTTGATTCTGGTAAAATGGGTTTCATATCTTCAACATTTGGAAAAACAGGGGGCACTGAAGAACATCCTGTTTTCTGTGTTTCTGGAGTAGTGGGAGTTGGAGGTTCTTGTGCAGCACTTGGTGGTAATTCTAAAGAAAATTATGCAAATTAATATTCACATTTTATGAATATTAATTCACTAAATTACATGATTATAAATGGTATGAATTTCACATTAACTGACTTAATAAAGAATGCTATTAACATATAAAAAAATTAGCATTTCACATTTGACATATTTTTAAAAGTTTTATTTTATTTTATTTATTTGATGTTTCTGCTATACAAGTCCAACTTAAGCAGTTTACAAAGTAATGAAAAAAAATTAAAAAAACTGTATACAAATCAAAAAGGAAATGAATAAAAAGCAATCACCGATCCCAAGCCTTCAAACTAATTTATTAAGCATACACACACACAAAATAAATATATTAATTTATAGATATAATTTATATAAACGAGTATAAATTTAGTATAATTTTTATATTTCATTTAGAGAGCAAACAATGTTTCCAGAGAGGATTCTGTTATTTAAAATTATAGCCAATAATTAATTCATGTAATTTTCCCTCTAAGCTTTCATACAATTTTTATTCAACATTTTCCAAGAGCATAAGTTATAAAAATAACTGAAATTTTTGAAAAGTTTCAAGTTTGCATAGTTTTATGAAAATTCCAAATGCATAAAAAAATATATATAAAACCTAATAAAAGATATGATTTTATCAAATAAAAAGTACACATAAATTATAATTTAACACAAAAGTATACCTAATAAAAGTGATCCAGTCATACACTAATATAAATAAATGGTTATTAAAACTCACTAAAAAGACTGGAAATTCTTGCACCTTTTTTCTTTATCTTTAACTTTCATAAGTAATCCAATAATAAGAATACATTAAATGAGATTCTCCGATGCAAATTATTTTGTTCTGGGGGTAAATTAAAGCAAATGCAAAACATTTTTAAAAGTTTCACATTCCCATTTAATGCATTGTTCATCTACAGAATACGAATAAAGTATAAAATACAAATGAAACACAACACAAACCCTTTATCACATTTGACAGGAATTTTCATAATATTTAAATGCATAGTTCTTGTATACAAGCTTTTTGATGGCCTTATCTATCTGAATGAACCATAGTTCTATTCTGTGAAATAAAACTTTAAAATATTTCTGTAGTGGTGATCTAAAATGGTGAATAATGAGTTTTATTCATCAATCAACTTAGCTTATAATGCAAAAAAGAAATTCCTAACAATGAGGATAATAAAAGCTTTATGAAAATTTTCTCTTAGCTAAAGTATCTGTTACTGTAGCATTATCAAATATTCAAATATACCACACTATAAACAGAAGTTAAGTCTGAAGTTTATATGTATCAGTGACATCCATAATGAAGTTTTAAGAACTTTAACATGGATATTCTTTACATGTTTTGCACACATCTAAATTAAATAAACTTTTCATTTTAAATCTGTGAATGTTTCTCTTTATCTCTAGGAATACACAGTTTAGCGTAGACCTGGTGATAATGATTCTCATTTATAAATAAGGGAAAGGCATAGAATGTTTTTGCCATTACAATACAACCAATGAAAAATATGCAAAAATGTTGTGACATCCACTTTTATTTTGTTTTTAATTATTTAACATGGAATAAAAAAAATATAAATCTACGATGACAGAAAATTAAAACATACAATAATCCATATTCTTAAAATTTATTTTAATTGAAATTTAATTGTTTGAAATTTCAGAAAATTTCAGTAACCACTGGTGTGTTAAATTATATAAACACAATAGCATAGCTAAATAAAAAGCAATTACAACTCATTCCACGAAATATTAATATTATAATATTTAAAAGAAATTTAATATCTGGTATTTAAATTAATTAAAAATTTACCCTTTTTATGAATTTTAAACCTATAAAATATTTCAGAATTCCAAAATACGAAAATAGAAAAATGTAATCTTTAACTCAATTTAACTTCAGTGTTGTACCTCAAGGAGGGTCTATACATGTATCATGTATTCCACGGAAGTTCTCTCTGTATGTCACTTCTTTTTACTTTCTTGTATGATGTAAAGGAAGAATTGTAATCTCGAAAAATTTTGGGTATCAACAAAATATCCATTTGAATATCCTGAATGCATCTGAATGATTTTTTTGTGGGACATCTGTATGTATGGACAAAATACAAAACTCTCCCCCCCCCAAAAAAAAAACAGATTGTAAAATTAATTTGAAATAGATTCAGAAATAATTTTTTGGGCACATCTGTACATGCATATGCATATATTTATCTTGCATAACTCAAAAAATGAATTAGAATTACTACTCTCTGTCTTAGAATGTTGAAATTTCAGATATGGGACTGTTATAACATGTAACTGTACACCTCCCTTTTTTGTTGCAATCGGCTGCACCAAATATACACTGCTCAAAATTGAAAGTGCAACACCAAGAAGGAGTGGTCAGAAAGTGATGAAATTTGGAAAAAACAGAAACAGCAAGCAGCAATAAGTGATCTTTATTTCAAAATGGTAGTCAGAATACAGAGCGAGAATGGCGTTGGCTCAGTAGGATGTAGGACCACCACGGACAGTAATGCACGAAGAAACACGTCTAGACATAGAGTCAATAATGATGACATAGACGACATGATGACTAGACATAGATGGTATCCTGAGGGATGGCTCTCCATTCCCTTTCAACCATTTGCCACTATTCGTCTTCTGAACGAGGCAGGGGCAGAACATGTTCGATTGGTGACAGGTCAGGAGAGTACGGTGGCCAGAGAAGCATCTGCATATCTTGCAGAGCATGTTGGCATATGTGAGCATTGAGTGGTCGGGTGTTATCCTGCTGAAAAACAGCCCCTGAAGGTAGGGGATTGCCACAGTTACTGCCGGACTAGATCTGTCTCCACGTCGACACCACACACGTATGCGGCAACTGTCACTGGATAAACAGAAGCGTGACTCATCTGAGAACACGACGTTTCGCCATTCTGTCATCCACATTGCTCCAGTCCGGCACCATTCTAAACGTTGGCATCTTTGCTGTGGGGTCAATGGCAGTGTTTTTAACAGACGCCGTGAGTGCAGGCCACGTTCAACCAATCGATGGGAAATGGTTCTGGTCGACACAAAAACATCCAGGGTATCTTGCACATGCTGCAGAATTGCAGTACAAGTGACTTGCAGGGCTGCCACAGCTTGTCGGCGGATGTGTCGATCCCCGCATGCTGACGTCACTCTGGCTGCACCTGCACCCCTCTTTCTTCCCACATTTCCTTGTTCCAACCATGTTCGCCATAGCTGTTGCACCGTGCTCGTATCCATGTGGGTATCAGCTGCAATTTGATGTAAGGACAAACCTGCCCTTCTCAGTCCGATCACCATACCCCTCGTAAAATCGTCTATCTGCTGGAAATGCATTCGTTGACGGTGATCTGACATTCTCTTCTATTACACATATATCCTCCGGGACAAAAACCAACTTTCTTTAATAATTCGTCTGGCAGAAAAAACGACACGAATATTGCCCATTCTGCATGTTCCTGCCCTTATATCTTACTTCACATGTGTCGGAGAGCTACGCATTTCATATTATTCGCATAACTCAGTGACGTGCGTCTACTCTAAAATTTGCATAAATTTCTTACCACTCTTGGTGTTGCATTTTCAATGTCGAGCAGTGTATATATCCACCCTCTTACCCAGCTCGGTGAGTTTTGTTTTTATTCTTGTATGTTGGTTTTTATGACTTTAGTTTAGCTGTAGAATTATCAACAATTTAAAAGTGGCCCTAGGCCAAATGTGGCAGCTATTTGTTTACATTTGAAACTTTTAGTAGTACAATGAATTAAGTCAGCTGATGCATC
Organism: Stegodyphus mimosarum; assembly: GCA_000611955.2. Lineage (NCBI taxonomy): Eukaryota > Metazoa > Arthropoda > Arachnida > Araneae > Eresidae > Stegodyphus > Stegodyphus mimosarum. The sequence continues at coordinate 243,298 of KK121769.1, forward strand.
AAATTTGGTGTATTTTTCCCCAACGGGAGCAAAAGCTAACTTTACGTTTTTCTGCATCGAAGATTTTGTCTTCCTGTTTGTTTTCCAAATTGCTTGTTTTAGCGCAGAAATTCTAATTTTAATTTCAAACAAATTTTTTAAACTCTTTTAAATTGTGTTTGATGTGTTATGTTTTATGTATTTTACAATTTTTAATGAAGATGTTTCGAGTTTTTATGTATTTTTGGCTTGCCGCAAAGTGAGAACTGAATTGATTGAAGGAGAAATACATCTCTAATGAAATTTGAGGAAATAAGTTAAAATGAAGTGCAGCAAAAATGTGTATAATTCAAAAAAGATTTTATGTTAATATTTTTTTCTAGCATAAAATTTTTGTTTTTATGAAAAGAGGTAAAAGTTAAAAATATCATTCAGCATTTGGACACGCCCAAAAAATTCCATAGTTATATCTAGGAGTATGTAATAAAGTGGGTTCAATATAGGACTACATATTACATGGAACCTAGAATAAAAAAATGAAAAGAAAAAAAAATATAATAGTAGTCTATCAAAAAAAAAAAAAAAAAAAAAAAACAATTACCTCCATTTTTAATCAGTATCTCTAAAACATCATCCACTGCTTGGCTTTTAACAGATTTTCTTCCACTTCTTTTACATGAAGATGACTGAGGTTTTTCCTATATTTAATAAATGAAATAAAAATTATTATGACTCTTTATGCAAACATTTAATATATGCTAACTTTCAATTTTATTGCATACTCACCTGTTTTATTTTTGTCACTGGCTTTACAGTTTCACTGTAATCAGCTGGAGATTTTTTCACTATATATTTCTGTTCATTTGATTCTCCCTGGACTGGTTTTGATGATATCACATTAGAAAAATTTGGAACAGATGACGTCCTTACGTAAAAAAAAAGTATGCCATTAATTATTTAATCAATTATGTAAAAAAGTATGACATTAATTCTTTAATCAATTACATAACCACCCCCCCCCAAAAAAAAGGCCAAATTATTTTGTTAGTATGAAAAAAGCTGGTTAAAAAATGAATAAACTTCATTTAATACTAACAAAAATATAATTTTAATAAAAAATACAAACTTTAAACTTGTCTTAAGTACACACAAATTAAAATATCTGAATATTTACAGTTATCAAACAGATCTATATATCATGACTGTTACTATTATGAAAGATTTTTTTTCTAAAAAAAAACTCCTTTTTAAAAATTAAAATATCATTCAATAGAAAATAGCAATATTTAGTCCTAGGTTACGTAACTGCAAAAGGAAGCATTTAGTTCTCTTTTTTTGGGGAGAGGGGGGATTAGCTCTACATATACCTCCAAGTATCTAAAATTATTATTAAAATTTTCAAGCATCTCTGAAAAGCTATGCTCTCAATGTAGAATATATATTGTTGCGAAAAATTCGGCGGTTGCGCCTGTATGTAAGCTTTCCGGCATAGCACTAGGGTTGCCATAAAATAGCATATGGTAGGGTTGCCAGATTGGCGACTTTATCGCCCATTTGGCGACCAAATTGGCGATATTTCATGGTCCAATCGGGAAGCTTCTAGAATAATTTCCTGTCGAGACATTTCTCGAAACCTGTGGAACCTAATGAAAAGCTATATAAACCCTTGCGTTTCTGAGAGCGGTGTGTAAGTTAGTTGATAGTTGTGAGAATTGTGAGAATAGCTTACTGTGAGTGCTAAGCTACGCGAGAGTTATCGAGATAGTGCTTTGCCGTGAAGCTACCTTTACAGTATAGCTTGACAGTGTATTGGTGATTGTTCCACGGTGTTTATTATAAGTTTAGTGTTGCCGTGAAGCTACCTTTACAGTTACAGCCTGAAGCTGTGTTGCTGATTGTTTCAGTGTATTTATTGTAGAATTTCGACAATTTTAAAGGTAATTTTGGAACTGTGCTGTAAATAGTGATTCTTGTAAATAAATTGTGCTTTTTACTGTTCTGCATCGTGTTTTCATCGGATACTCTCAAATCCACGAACCTGTATAACGCAACAATATGTTATAGCAGGAACAATGTGTCCAACAAATTAAAGCAGAACTTTTACATAAATCTATACTATAGCTTGTTCAATACCAAAGTACATTAATTTTCAAATTTATACTTAATTACTTTAAGAAGAATTTGCATACCAAACTAGTTTCTGTTGCCCTAACCCATTGGGCAATGAATTAGCTCGGGGCTTTTCAACCACAGCAGGCAATGTTTGAGCTGGACACAACACGATAGGTTTTAGGCCAGAATAAGATGGCATATTTTGTTGAGATATTGATGTTATCCCATTTGGCAGACGAACAGAATTTGCTTGTTGGTTGTGAATAAATGCTGCTAGATTTGCCTTAACAGCTTTAGACATAGCAGGAGAGCCAGGTGCAAACTTCCCACTACCATCTGAGAAAGAAAAGAAATATGAATAAATTACAGATAATAGCTACTAAATTATGATTTCTGATTTGTTTAAAACAAAAATGTACACACAGTGGCCAATGAACTAGAAACCTCTGAGATGTTCATTTGAATGCATGCTAGAAATGAAGTATGTAATTTTGTTTTAAGATGTGGGTTACATGTGGTTAGATTGCTACTATAAGTAAGGTGTAAGAATGCTTTTCACTATGAATGAAGAAAAATAGAAAACACAACAGATCTTTCACCATTTGAAAAAGGGCTTACTGCTGGTGCCTGTTTAGCAGAGGCCTCGATTTTGAAGACAGCAAATTTCACTGGGTTCTCAAAAGCAGCTATATTAAAGATTTTCAGAAGTTGAAATCAGAACCCACAGCCCTCCTCTAGAAGATGTAACTGTGGTTTGAGCACAGTTTTCCAAGACTGTGATCGACGGTATCTCCGATGAATTGTACGGCAGAACAAGGACTTTATTGTGCTCCAACTGACACAGATCATCAACCAAAACTCTTCCCAACATATTTCAGCTCGAAAGATGCGCAGAGAATAGGAACGCATAGTCGGGTACCTGTGAGAAAACGACTCATTTCTGCCTGATATGCAAGAATTCGTTTGCAGTGATGTTGGGAAAGAAGATACTGGACATATGAGGATTTGAAACAGGTAATGCAGTCAGATGAATCACTTTACACCTTATTTTGCACTGATGGAAGACATCAAATTTGGCAAGAACCCCATGAAGCCATTAGTTCATCTTGCCTTACTCGCACTGTGCAAGGGTATGGTGGGAGTATGATGATATGGAGCATGTTCTGCTGGCATAGAAGTGGTGCCCTGGTGTTGCTCGAGGGTAAACAAACAGCCACAAGACACCTAGACATACTAGCAGATCAAGTGCACCCTGCAATTTTGCATTTTTACCCTGATGGCAACTGATACTTCATGGACAATAATGTAACTATACATCATGCCAGAAGTGTTCAAAATTGGTTTGCTCAACATCAGTCTGACTTCCAACACCTTCCCTGGCCACCGCATAGCCTGGATCTTAGAAAATGTGTGGTTATGGTGGAAAGACACATCCAACAGCACTCTCTTCTTTCATCTAATTTACAAGGTCTAAAAAGCTGCATAGATAATGCATGGCATATTCTGGATGTAAATACACTCCAGAAGCATGTACACTTGATGCCCAAACGAATCAGAGCAATTATCCATGCAAAAGGTGGTCCAATAAAATATTGATCTTGGGTTTCTAATTCATTGGCTAGTGCGTGTAATATGAGTAGTAAGTGAAATTATTTACTGAACATATGTATACAACACATTATACAACATATATGTATAATGCATTATATAACATATTGCAACAAATTTTTAAATAATTTTAGGGAAATTGTACATGAAATTGTAGAATGTTTTCTGTAATGTAATATGCAATGCCTGAAAGAGACAAAGCTCTGCCAGAAAAACAAGATTATAGGGAGAAATTTACTTAACATTGAGGTAAATGGGTATCTCTCTAAACTTGCAAGGTGGTGATGGTTTTGGTGACTAATTTTTGTTGCCAACTTTGGCAAGAAATCAGCAAAAGTCGCCAAACTTGGCTACCATTTGGGTTCGGTCCCTGTGTGATTGTAATTGGTACCGAATAACTAATTGATCCCTGTATGTAACCATAACAATACCTGGCCACTCTCACATGCCTTCCAGTAATTTCAAGAAGTAGAAGACACTAGAAACTTCTTGGCAGCCAGGGAAAAACTACATAAGACTGGGAAGAGCATCAGTTTCTCAGTCATTTAATTTAGCATGAGTTCAGAGTATTAAGACATCTCCATAGCAGCTTCGCCTTTTTAGATGCGCTTTGAACTGCGTTGCACTACCCCTAATAGTTTGAAGTGTAACTACTGATTGTACTCTGTGATACTGGGAAGAGCTGTACAAATACTTTTGTTAAAAGTTCCAGAGCTGTGAAGTGTTCCTTTTGATAAAATACATTTTATGAGGTTATCATTGGTTTTGTGTTTATTCAATCCAGTATGAATCCGTATGCCTACAACAGTACATATATAACATTTAAAGGCATTTTCTGATTCTAGGATAATAAAATGTCACACAATTTATATATATAATAAATTACAAGGAGAAAAAAATAAACTGCAATTTTTATGACACAAAATTTTAAAAATACACAAAAAGACTAATTTATTCATAAAAACAGTAATTCTATAACAAGCAGTAACTTTTGTTAAAAGGAAGACAAGTTTATTAATGACCTTTCTTGAACCTCTGGAATTACAAAATACCTCCAATACCATTTCCAGACTTAATTTCTGAACTCTCGATTCAAACAATGCATTATCGCTGCTTTAATATATATATTATAAACTGAAAAATTAAAGTTAGAAAAATAGAAAGGGGCATAAAAAGTTGCGCCATAAGACCCTGAATCCTTGGATAGCTATATGGAACTTAAATAACATTTTTTGGTTTACCAGTACATGCTGCACATTTCCAATGTGCAATATGTGACATTTACACAAATCTTTGCAATGCACTAGCATAGGCTGTACAATGGTTTCTATAGATCTGTAACACTGACTGTTAATCAAAAGAGATTAGGAATTAGTTATAATTGAGAATACAAGACTACCTGCTTTAATAATCTTTAGACAGCAATATAAAAGTTCATAGCGGTGAACGATTTCGGACATAATTCAGGATCATCTGAGGTTGCATACATTGGATGCGAAGATATATGGCAATAATGAATGAGTGGATAACAATTAATAAAGAGATTCATTTGGACTCTGCACAAAATCCACTCTTAATAACCAGTGATCAAGTAACTAAAACATGGTTTCATTTTGCAGCAAGAAAGAAATCATAAGCAAACATTTAATTAATGCTATTTCTTATCAGATGGCAGTTTATAAAACATTTTTCTGCTGAGTTTGAATACGTTCATAGAATTACACGAATACAATTAAATCATTTGCTTCTCATACTGAGCTTTGATGCCAATACCAGGCATATTTCAACAGAATCTGCTTGAAATGCAATTGTCAAATAACCCTCGATGATAGACTGGTTAGTTGCATTTGGGTTACGCTCTTTCATGTTACTCCCCATCAAAAGTAAATTCTATAATTATCTTTCAATAGCTTGAATATAGATATTTTCTGAAAGACCAGTTCAGGTGCAAGCAGATAACAGATTTTAGTACTGTTGCGGTTAGGGCTCCTGGCTGCTGTTAATGTTCACTGGGTTCAAATCCTAGAGAAAGCATGAATGTTTGTAAATGTATAATGTCAATGTGGCAAGGAGGCACTCAAAATGCACAGCAAATGTTCTCTCCAGTGGTTTGGTGGTAGGGGAAGAGAGGTGGGAGGCCCTAAGATCTGTTCCCAGGGGTGCTCTCCATCAAAACTTGAGTGCAGGTAGGCAAAGTCATGATATTACCTATATGGTGCTCAAGGCCCATGCCAATGACATATGCAATTTTATGCTCCTTGCCATAATAAAATTTGTGGACGTGTTAAATTCAAACAAGTGAAATAAGCTATAACACAATTGAATTTCATTAAAAATATACATACCTAAAATACTAAATTTCATTACCTTATTATACCTCACATACCAAATTTCATTAAAAAAAATCAGTTCAATTTGTTTAGTGCTAACAGTCTGTATGGGGAGTAAAAAAACAGCACTGAAATATGTTTAAAAAGTTATACCATAATATACACTGTCTGGAACTATGTATAAAAACGGTAAGAAATACTCTGAATTTTTTTCTCACATTAGCATGTCTGTATTCCAAAATAAATACAATTCATTAATCATACTAGTAGTACGTACAAAACAGTATGGGTATCCATCACAAAGAGAATGAGAATTCTGGAATTCTGACAACATTTCAGCTCTTAGGGGAAAGATTAGACACACACACAATGAAAAAAAAAAAATCAAACAGATATTGCAGCTAATATTTTTGATACATTTAAATAACACATTTTTACAGTAAATTTGATTATGATACAGATTTACTTACTGCTTTGTTGTTGTAGTTGCTGCAGCAGCTGTTGCTGTTGGATTTTCTGCTGCAAATGTTGATGCAGTTTTTGCAAAGCTATAGTGTCTACAGACGAAGCATAAGGTAAAGTTGTAGCCACAGAAGAAGTTGATGCGAGATTGGAAGGAGGTGCTGGAGCAATAGGAACAGGTTGAGATGCCCGCAGAACCTGCTGCTGGGCTTGCTGTTGTGCCTGTTGTTGTTGTTGAAGCCACTGTTGTTGCTGCAACTGCATTTGAGACCTAAATAGACATTAACTTGCTTTACACGAACATATCCATTCAAGAAACAGAGAAATATAACAATGTGATCAGATGAAATTACATACATCATGTCCATAAAAATTCTTGTGTAGGGTTATTTCTGAAATTACTGATCACAGAAGTATCTTTGCAATTAAAAACAAAAAAAGATTTTAAATGATGTATATATTTATGGTTTTGCATTTTTAAACTAAAAAAAAATAATAATAAATAAATAAATAAAAATTTGCAAAAATCAAAATTATTTATTATTTATATTTTTATTATTATTTTATCTTATTTATAGTTATAGTTTATATTCATTCTAAACAATAAAGCAAAATAATTTGAATTCACATCATAGAAACTGATGATCCAAAGTTTGGGGAATTTTTTAAATTTTTCTTTTTTTTTTCTTTTTTTTTTAATTTTCTTGATGGGTCACTCAAAAAACAAATTAGAATAATTTGAGATTGATTTTTTTAATGCCATTCAATGATATTCTTTCACATTTCATTACTGTGCACTATTCTTTAGTTTGTAACATTTGGTATTTCGGTATTTGGTATTTGTAACATTTTGTAACATTTGGTATGCTGATAGAATTTTCACATTTTGAATACTAAAAATGCACTACTAGTATTTGCAAACAATTTGTTACTTTAAGATCATAACTTACTAGTCATTTAAAGAAAAATGGACTAGAAACATTTTTACTTTTAATTTAGGCAAATAAGGTTAAGCAAATAATGTTATGAACTGCCTATGTATCAATATTTGAAGTCTGCTGCATAAAACCTAAAACATAAATTCAATAAGATTTTGTGAATAAGATCCCCTTTAAAAAAATATGCAATATATTTTCATGAAAGCCTGCTTATCAGTGCTTGTCATTAATCTATTAGCATTAGAAATCTTCATCTAAACTGATATTTCATTTTCAGTTGCATATAAAATTAAATATCCCAGTTAACTTTTGCCATATAGGAATTAAATTTCGTGTTTTTATCCTTTAGAATGAATATACATACTTACTAAATACAACTATAAAGACTGGAGGACCATATAAAAAGTTACATTTTGTAACTTTATAAAACTGATTTTTAAAATTTAAAAAGGCCATAACCCGAAGGTTTTCCTTAGCATCCCTGTCAATGGAAGCAAATATCTTTGAGAAATAATTGTGAAAATAAAAGCCACAGAAGGACTAGAAAGAATCAAAATTCTGTTCCATTAAAATAAATTTTTAACTAATAAAGGAATTATGCAAGCATATAAGAAATACTAAAACGAAAAAATAACCTTTGCAATTCTCGCTGTAATTCCTCAATTTTCTTCTGTTGCATTTTCACAATATTTTCATTTATAGTGCTGGCATTATCTGAACAATCCATAGCCTCTGAATTTGAATTCAGTTCAATATCCATCGGAGCAGTGGAAGATGGTCGAGAGGTTACTATCTGTCCTTGCACAGGCATAGTATTATATACCATTAATGCTGCATCTTCTCCCATTGTAAGCTGAGATGCTGCATTATTTAGAGGAGCTTCAACAGTAACAACAGAAGTGACAGCTTCTTGGGGTGTAATAAGTGTGGGAAGCGTATCAAGAATTATCCCGCTCACACTAATAGGAACTGTAGTTGTTTCAACATTAGCACTTTTTTCAGGAATTGATTTATTGCCACTGTTTGACTCTAAATGATTTTTTAAACGTTCAATTAACTGAGGTTTTGAACCAGAAACTGGAAGGTTTCTCCTCTTCAACTCAGCTTTTAGATCATTCACTAAAATAAAATATTGCAGAAATTATTAAGCATGAAAGAAATTGAAAATTGCACAGAATACACATTAATCACTTAATAAATTCAAGTACAGAAAACGTTCTAATAATTTAACGTGTATATAAAGACTGTTTACACATTTTTTAGGCAATTTTGCTTTCCTATAAAAAAAATCTTCTTGGAAATTTTTTTAACCGTAACTACATTTTTGAAAGCATAAATTATTGTCTGCTACTTGACAGTTTTTTTTCCCCATGCAAAATGGCACTTTTAAAGAAGCAGTGGATGGAAGGCTAAGTTTGTGCTCTTTCCAAAGAAAATAATTCTTATCTATTTATTTAAAAATGCTGTGAAAGCCATGGCTTTTCAATACCTAAAGCTACAATAGGTAACACTGTCAACAACAAAGGAAAAAAAATGTGAAAGGGTTCAAGTGGAAATATTGTTCCAGATACATATCCAAGGAAAAAATGGAATGTTTCAAGTGTTGCAAAGGTAAGATGCTTATTAATAAAAATAAATAAATAAATAAAAAAAAAAACTGCCAAGTCAAAGGACAGTTGCAAAATCATTAAAATGCTCAGTGTCAATTGAAAACAAAGTGATTAATGATGATTTGAAGTTTAAAAATGTGAAAAAAAAACAGTACACATCGTTTTTCTCCATGACATATTGCTGAACGCAGAACACGCTGCAGAATTGTTTATGAGAAACACTTATCTGGAGAAAAATGGAAAAGTGTTGTCACAACAATAAATCTTGAAAACATGGTTCAAAGAAATTTTTTCAAAGGGATCTATGATTGTTGCTGGTTTTTCATATGACAAATTAAGAATACAGAGAATGAATAAAAATGTTAAGATCAACTCCACACATTACCAGGAATATATTTTATAGCCAGTTTTCAAACATCAAATATCTTCTCTTCAACCATACTGCCATTAATAAGTAGAACTGTTTCAAGACAAAGCAAGGACCCACACGTCAAAATGCGCTGCTAATTCCCCCCCCCCCAAAAAAATAAGAAACAGATATCAAAGCCATTCCCTTCACTCATGTCCCTCTTAAATCTGATGTATCTCCCAATGATTTTTTGGACTTTTAAAAAATGGATTGTCCAAACATTGACCTATAACCTTCCTTGGATTTTGGAAAGCTGTTCAAGAGGAATGAGATAAAAT
>KK121769.1:253173-310019 GCA_000611955.2 Stegodyphus mimosarum
AATAACAGTTAGATAGTGAAAAATAAGGGTTATCAAATAGACAGTTTAAGATGCAAAAGTTTCAGGTAAAATATTTCTGTACATACAATGAAAATTGTCTAAAAAAATGTATGGACAGCCTCCGTATATCTGATATAAGGCAAGGAGGTGCCCTTTGGAAGTGGTTGCCCTTTGGAAGAGTCTGGCATTAGTTTCAGACTCATCATAATTACACCTAAATGTTATGCAGTAAAAATCTATAGTATGTAGTAAATGTTATGTAGCAAAAAATAGCAAAACTATTGACAGATCTATGATTGACCACCTTAAAGCACTGAATAAAAATGCTTCTTTAGATAATTCTCTGGTCACACTTTTTGAACACAAACTATCTTTCTGGTGCTGAAATGATTAAGAAGGCAAACAATAACTAGTTATGGGAAAACTCTACTGGTGTCAAAAGGGGAGAGTGACTAAACATAAATTTAATTAATATTACTTGATGTCATAGTGCCAAAGTATTAAATACACTTGTGTAATTTACAAACCAATGGAGAAGTAACACATATTTATATTCTCATCAACGATGTTTTAAGAAAAATGTAAACAATCAAATGGAAGAACAATGTAAAATTTAAAATTCGGCAAGAAGGTAAACTTATCGTAAACAATCAAATGGTAGAACAATGTAAAATTTAAAATTCGGCAAGAAGGTAAACTTATCGTAAACAATCAAATGGTAGAACAATGTAAAATTTAAAATTCGGCAAGAAAGAAAACTTATCTTGGCAAAGATTTCTAAAACTAATGATTTTGCAGATGATACACATAGACTTCTCTTCTTAAGAAGTAATTTTTTTTTTAAATGGAAATGGAAGGAGTTGTGCACATTTCTACACTGAAAGCCATGGGTGGAACAAAGTAAGCATGAAGACAGCATTTACTGGGCAAAGCAGTTAAAAAAAAAGTGAAGAACTAAGATATTAATTTTGAAAGCATCAAGAAAGATTAGATTGACATTGATGCCATAAATTAAGGAAGATAAATTTTTGTGAATGTGAAAAGCTTTCAGAAATTCCATTTCAGCAACTGGAGAAGCATTCTGGAGAACCAAAAGGCAAAATTGTGATCAAACGTCTAACTATGATAATATATTTAAGACTTGTTTATTTTTATCAATTTTGCCAAATAAACATATTTTCAATGGCCAAAAATGTAGATATTTGACTTTTGAGTCTTTATGCAACATAAATATCACAGATAAATAACAAATTTATCAAAAGGAAGAAAAAATTATGCATTTTCTTTAGTTTACCTTTCATTAATTTTTCAACTATTAAGTTAGTTAGTTATGAATAGCTTATCCATAACTAACTAACTTAATGAGTTACCTATGGATAGCTTCATTTAAAGACTCTTATTCTTACAAAAGGATAAATTACATTTACATGCATACATATAATACACTAAAGAATACTCATAATTGATCATAATAAATTTAAAACACTTTTCCCTTCACAAGTACTGTTTGAAGCATTAAACAGAGGAAATTAATTTTTTATGGCATTTTTAATGCAATTTGTGTTTTATAAACTCAAGTTCTGTAAAAATTTTAAAGAATTCCACTTTTATTTGTACCCTTTTCACATTTACTTGGTTTTGTAATCACTTCCCAGACAGAGAAATACGATAACCTTTAAAAAAATTATTTGGAACGAAATTTATTTTAGATTACATTCCGACTTTTCACTTCATTATAATACACATAATATACAATGCACAAATTTACTTTGTAATCTTCAAAAATTCAGTAACAAAGAATATTTAATAATTCAGCATTATAAAATTAGCAAACTTGTAAGAATTTAAGTTTAACAAACACTTATTTTATTTTAAAACTTTACTATCACCTCTTATTTTTCACTTTCGGCCAGAATTAATGCGTGAATATGTTTATGCAAATTGTACTTGCTAGCGCTTAAGTAATCAAGTTGTGGCTTTTTGCCAAGGAATAGAAGGAAGGAGAGAGAGCTCTCTTGCTACGAGTCTTCATGAGCACTTGCCATCAGTTACTGTCCGCCTTTAAGGCCAGAGGTTAACCCTCTTGAAAGTTAAATACATATTGCAGTTTTCTGCAGTTTGCATACTACAAACGTAGTAATTTATAAGGCCAGTCTTAGTGCTAGTCATCTGTGTAAAATATCAAAAGTCAGCTCTTATTTAAGTTTTAGTTAGTTAGTAGTCTTATATTCTTTTACGTTCAGACCACAAGTGGTTGGTCTTTACTTCTCCAAGTTGGGGAACGTTTGGAAAATCGATAAGCGTGTAAGATCTCGCTGGCCCAACTTGTCAGACACTGGGATAGTGAGTGCTGCTATGCGTGAAGTCAATGCATGAACATAGCTTTTAGTAAGCTTCCTGTTCCGACTCAGGACTACAGTTATGTTTGTGAAATCAAAAGAGAGAAACACAAGTCCTGATACACTTGTCAGATTATTAAACTTCTTTACTTAACAAACAGAAACAAAAGTAAAGTACAATTTACTTTAGATGAGCCTTTTGCCATTTGAATTTCAATAGGGTTAAAGCTTTGGACAAACTTTCCAAAAATATGACAGGATTTTAATTTGATGTTGTGCCTTTTTAGAATCTATTTAAGTACACTTATAAAACTTATAGCGATTAATGATGCTTCAGTTAAAAATATTAATATAATGGGGCTTTAAAATAATCTAATTAATTAAAAGTAAACTGTTTTCATATAAACAAAATTCATCTCAAGGCTTTTCTAAAATCAAAAGCAGGAACGCAGCTGAGTATGATGCAGCCGGTAATGTTTAACTGCCAATCATATATAATATGCTTAATTGTTAATAATTCAGTGCTGTATGTTATAAATGACAGATTATTAATCTATCATAAATTTAGATATTATGAAAAATATATACTCCATAACCATATACTTAAATAATATAGTAATGTTAGATTACAATACAAATATAGAAATGACCTACAGAAATATACATGTATAAGACATATGGCTTAATAATTCATGTACATAAATAAACACTTTTCTCATCATTCATTACCTTTTAAATCTTCAAACTTGGAAATGTTATTCTGGGATGGTGAGTGTGGCATTTCCTGGCACTGGTCCATAGAAGAATTTTGTCCAGCATTCACCGATTTTGTTTGGTCCCCAGAAGGTTGCTATAAAGGGGAAAAAGCATATTTTCAATATTTAAGAGAGTTTAAGGGATTCACAACAATTTTAATTGATTATATTTTTGTTGCTGATTTAGTTAGTTTCACATTCAAAGCAAAATTAAGTCCTGATTTACAAAATCAGATTTAGTTACAAAAAAAAATTTATGTTCGTTTACTACTACCATTCAACTGCTAATCATAAATAAAAACAATAATATAACTTTGATTCACATGCTAAACTGTTATGAAACTGCAGTAAAATGCAGATTTATTTAGTAAACAACTCATCTGCTTCAGCAACCAGAATCTAAATGGAAGTCTTTTCTCACACTCACTTCTCACATTACCTTTGTGATTTAATTTCCAAGATGTCAATTCTTAGAAATCAAACCTGATGCATACGGTAATTCACAGTATATTAACTCTTAGAGATCAAATCTGATAACAAATGGTACTCTCTTAAAAGATTAAATTTAAAAAAAAAAACTTAGAATAAATCTCTATCAGATTTTGTTGCTGAAGCAGATAAGTTGTTTGGTAAATAAAACTCTATTTTACTGCTGTTTCATCATAGTTTAGCATGCAAATCAAAGTTACATTATTGTTTTCATTTATGATTAGCAGTTGAATGGTAGCAATAAAAGAAGATGATTTTTCTGTATCTAAATATGATTTTGTAAATCAGGAATTAATTTGGCTTTGAATGTGAAACTAACTAAATCGGCAACAAAAATATAGTCAATTAAAATTATCTATCAGTTTTTTTTTTTTTTACTTAGATTTATCTATCAGATTTTTTGTGCATATAATAAGGTATTTAAAAAAAATTTAAATTAAGATAATCATTAATTATTGCTATATTCTGCTAAATATGAAATTTTACAGGTACAACACCATCCATATTCAACCTATGGCTTGCTGGGTGCATGCGAGGCTGGTGAGCTTACATATGTGATCCAATTAAAATTCATTTATATTTTTTATAAACAAAGTTTGGGGGTCACCTACACAACAGTAAAATTTTAAATTCTTAAATACATATTAAAATTCAAGTTTTACATGTTTTGCAAATTTTGTGACAACAACGGTAACAGTTATTAAAATACCAACCCCTATCAAATGCTCGATCACGAATACACTATAATGAATACAAAACCCAAACTAATTTTTTCAACATAATCACTACAACAGTTTTCTCAATACACATACACAAACTACGAGTACGTGTGTTGTGCAAACTGCAACTGCATGCGTATGTGTATTGTAGTTCTGCAGTACATATTTATAAAAATTTTATCTACAATTGCAAAAACATCTTCAAAACCAAACAAACAGTAAATGATGTAAACAAATTATTTCAAGACAAGTATGAACACAAATATTTTATTGTAAAAAATGAACATGGACAACTTGTTAGTTTTGTCATGAAAGTGAAAAACATATATGCTTATCACATTGTGAATCACAAATCACATAGTGACACTTTTCCTCAAAAATCATTAATAAGAAGTGGAAAATTAACTTTTTTTAAAGAAATCTTCTCAAAAATCATAGAATAAAATGTCGATGCAAATTTCAGGAGTTACAGCAGTGACAAGAGCATCACAAAATTTCTTACATAACTGGAAAACTTCTGAAATCATTTATTACTGAATAAAAATGGAGAAAATCATTATAAACCAATCCAGAAGTAAGAATTGTGAAAGAATGCTTCAACACTTCTACTGTACTATTTTATAAATTTAATAATGAAAATGAAATAACTCTTCAAATTAAAAATATGAAGCTCTCGGGTTCTATCTGCATTAAGACACATAAAAAGTACTGCACATATATATATATATATTTCTATCATATCACAGAAGACTGAAAAGAATTTTGAAAGTTTTACACATTTTAGCTTAGCCTTTCTTCTAGCAGTGATATATCAGTAATATCATGGCATTCCATTTCACTAAATTCTGCAATTCATGAAGGATTTTTTTACATTTCTTTCTAAGAAAATCATAACAGAAACAAAGATTTTCTCATTATTAATACATACACTGCTGGGGAAAAAAATATACAAAAATAAAAAATAATATTTTGTGGATGTGCATAGATTGATGTCCATGAATGGTGGGATTTGAAAATGGACTTACTTCCTCATTAAGTTAAAAATTTAATTGAACAAATCTTTTATCATGTCACTGTACTACCACAAAAACTTAGCTACACACATATCTATGCTTTAACTTCACATTGTGATGAAAATAAACAAAAATTTTGAAATATAATAAATTTATTGAATTTTATCTGTTCATAAGAAGGTGCATTATGAAAATACTTATAAACTTATGGGACAAATTTAACAGCAATTATAGCAAAGTTCTTTTGCATATCTCAGTGTGGTGGTTAGTAAAAGTTCTGGATTAGTCTTTATTCTTTATGTCCAGAAATAGTTTAAATTTACAAAAAAACAAAATGTATAGCAAAATTATAAAAAATAAGTGACAGTGTCTTTTAATCTTTGTGAGCAACATCACAGAAATATGTTAACATTCTCAAGCATGATTTACAGGGTAAAAATAAGATTAGTTCACAAATGGCCAACAAACCATTTGTTACTCAAAACAAAACTAAGTATTTATTATGAAGAAATATAGAAGCAAATACTGCATAATTTTCTAACTACATAAAATGCTAAACAAGATAATATTTAAATATTTCCAGACAACTATATAATGCTTAAAGTTATTTAGCCACCTTATCCAAGGAATTTAAGAGCAGATTTTGTGATTTACAAAACATTAAGAATTGTTTGTTGCTTGAAGAAATTCTCTGAAAAGTAAAAAAGCAGTAACTACATAATTATGTAACATAATTTAACAAACCCATTAAGCTTGAAATCAACATACTCTTGGAGATTATTTTTAAATGCAAAGGCAGAGCCAGAAGGAGTAGCGTGGTGAATTTTGAAAGTTAGTATACCAAAAAATACAAGACTGTACAAAAGTGGGCATAAAGTTGCTCCTGTTTTTCAAATCAACAGATCTTCATGAATCACCTTATTCTAAAACGAAATATGTGATGAGCTTACATTGAAATCAACTGACTTATTCTCACCTTGATGACATATTAAGAGCAGCACGGAGCAATTATAAACTTTATTTGTCAAAAATAATAAATGTTTTGTCCTAATGTCAAAAATTACAAATTTTAAGTAAACATATAGATACATTAAAGTTTAATTTTTATATTATTATTCTATAACGTGGCCCATGTAATACAGCAAGTATATAAGTATGTGATTTGGAATAATTATAAAAAATTAAGCATGGAAGGATATAACAATGTCTCATAACTGATGAAAATTCCAAGAAATATCTTACTGTTAGTTAACATCATAAACACTTAAAATTCTTTTTTTCTGTATACGATTAGAATTATCATACTCTTATAAAAGCCCTCCTTTGTAGGCATACACTGAAAAATTATAATTAAGAGTTTTTTCTATGCCTAACAGAGATTAATTTAAATTGGATATTGTAAATATTTTGCAAAAATATTGAAAGAAATATTTTGTATAAATACTGAAAGTAACATTTTTTTAAAATTTAATTTTGCTTTACTCTCTCTCTTTTAAAGCACTTCGAATTATCAGCATATTTCTGTCACACAATAAATTGTAAGATAAGTACTGATGTACATTCCCATATGACCAAAAGAAGAAAATGAGCAATTACTTATTAATCAAATATTACTTTCACAATTGATAGTTGCGCACAAAAGAACTACTTTTCATGAATTAATTCAATGAAATATGTCAATTACGATAGTACTATTTGTGCACACTGTAAATTCCATGAATGAGTTTCTTACTTTTTAAAAGAACTACAGAAAATATTAATGAAACAGATCTTACATGCGTAACAGGAAGAATCATTTGAGGATACTTTTGTTGCCATTCCAACTGCCACTGCAAGAATAGTTGCTGCTGCTGAAGTAAAAGTTCATAAGATGTTTCAGTTTTGGTTGGTGAAGTTTGATTTTTTTGTGCACTTGGTGGACCCTAAAAAACATACGAAGTGTTTTCATATACAGCATATTATATTTGCATAAACTAATTGCCTCAATTCAAGTGAATCAAATCTAAGGAAACAATTTGTGCGGTTTTCTACTTTTACTATCAAACAATGTAAATGACATTACTACTCTTAATTTCTCATATAATCCAATAAAATTAATTCCTTTTCTGAAGCCAGTTTACCAAAAAATGAATTTTAAAATACAATAATTTTAAATCAAAGGATGTTTTTTCAGTTGAAAGTAAAATTTACTCATAAAAACTGTCACATTAAAAACAGAAATGAAATGTGCAATAAAAGTGTATTATTCAAAATAAACAAATTGTACTATACATGTATTGCTCATGCAGGTATGTAATCAAATTCACAACTGTAGAATATACCAGTTTAATGGCTATTTACAGTGCAGGGAGGGTGGAGAACAAACAAAAACATCATCTGTGAAAAGGGGAAAAAGTATGCAGATAATATGTTTCATGTATATGTTTTATATAAAGATCACCTTGCTACAATAAAATAAAAATGTAGGATTCATTTTAATGAAGTTTTATTAGGATTACTAAATAATTTACACTTAATTGCTCAATAAAGTGAAAAATGCAATGTTAACAAAATGCAGAACCAAGTAATTAATGCAAATTTTGTAGTTAATGTAAATTCTACATAACCTGCAGTTCCATTACATGTACTTAGATGTGTATACAAGCATAAGGATCATTTCAATATTTAATAAATCCTTCAAAAGCTGTGATGGCAACTTGCAGTGGTCAGGCATATAAGATACCAATTTCTGAATGTAATCCTGGCCAATTTCATAGATCCAAGCCCAAATAATGCTTTCCTGCAGTTTAATCTTAGCAGCAATTTTGGTACCCTTTATATGGCAGCAATTTTCAGTGGGATTCAGATCAGGACTATTCCCAAGCCAGACCAAAATTTCAATACCAGATTTTGTCAGATAGACCTACATTTTAAGGGAGGAAAATTACTTTTGTATTATTCATTATGTTGTGGAAATGGAAACTTGTAAATGAAGCAACAAAATCATGCATAAACAAGGTAGGTCATACCTACAGATTTCGCTATATGACAGGATGCAGAGTCCTGACAGAAAATGCAATTTTATAAACTGATACATTCACAATTCCAGTAATTAATTTCAGGTGTTCCAATCCTTTTGCTCGATATGCATCCTCGAGTCATTTGGCTCGCTGGTAATTCTGCAATAGACAATATGCAATCTGGATGATAAGCTTCACTTTTACGTCTCTGTACATACAGCTTACCATCCGATCCATGCAGGTTGAATTTGGACTCATCTGAAAACAGAGTGCCACTGAGCTTTTGTGCATGAAACATGCTCTTTTGCCCGTGGCATTCTGGAAGGCATCTTTCCACAGTTCATGCCCTTAAATTAACAGCACAGACTTTCTCAAATTCAACTTTTAAATCACCAGCACTTGCACGATGATTATGGAAAGACATCCATTTAAGATATCAATCATCAGATTTTGTAGTTACCTTCTTCCAGCCCTTCTCTTAATCATCATTCCGTGCTCCAATTTAATCACTCTTGAAAATGTTGATTGAGCATAGCCAATTTTTTCACTGGTGTCAAATATCTTTCTACAGCTAAAGCAACAGCAACATATTTTTTCCCTTGCATCAACAGAACATTCAGAACTATCCTTTCATCACTTAAAGAAAGAGACGAATTACCATTTTCCCCTTTTTCTGCACTATACACAGAAATTGGATGACACAACACTTAGGAAGCATTGTATGATGCAACACAAATGTGGAATGATCTCGTATCTTGCTTTGCAGCAGCTACAATAATTTTGTGTGAGGAAAATAATGCATTATCATTACAAAATGTTTATTCTTCTACTGCTTCCATATTTACTGTTCTCAGGAAGTATCAGCATATATTCATAAAGCACTCATGCCATGTTTTGTAAATTTAAATTAAGTTTCATAAATCTGATCTATTATCAAAACTACTCCTTTATGAGTATTTAAATCAACATGTAATTTTTTTTAATTATTTAAAAAGACTTATTTAAAGTAAATTAATTCAATGAAATATGTCAATTACAATAGTGCTATTTGTGAACATAGGTTTGTTATAAAAATGAGTTCACAATTTCTTGAATTTAAGAACTGAAAAACAGAATCTTAATGGAAAGAAAGATAATCTCAAAATAATCAAAATTTGTTCTGACATATAGCATTCAATTTAATTTGAACGATAATATTAAATTTTGAAATAAGCTTAAGCCCAATTGCTGTTTTATGAAGCATTATGAACAGAGTGGGAGATTTTGGCTATCAAGCAATAAAAACATTTTGCTACAGACTGGTATTTATGCACAGAAGATTAATGTAGTCCTACCATTAAATACGAAATTAATATCTATGAAAGCCCACTTGAAGATGAAAAAATTATTTAAAATTTTCATAGAATGGCGTCAGGTAAATAAATTTTTTGTTGACTGCAAACCTTTCCTCCCTAAATCAGCTTAAGTGGCCATTTTTCTTTCCTTTTTTAAGTCTGAAGTTTTACCTTGTACATATTAGAAACTGTTTACTGAATAAGGAATATTAAAGGGGAAAAAAAAAATCTCTGCCGGGAATCATAAATTTTCCAACTGCTAGCTGGATGTCCTACGCACTAGCCAGCAGAAGTATGCCTGTTGGGAATGTCATAATTCTTTATTGCATTACGCAGTTAAGCCCTTCTGGGCAGTAAGGCTTTGAAAAATCATCATGTCACAAACGAACAATTGCCATTACATATAAACTTATAAACACGTTCAAGATTTCCCCCCCCCCACACACACACACAAAAATGATCCAAGGTTTAACTATTAATTTCTACACCAAAAGTTTCGTTTTCCTCATTAAAATATTTGATTATCCACATGAGCTTACTGTCCTTAAACACACCCCTTCTCCCCCAAAATGGAAGGGGACTGCTGTTACTCTTCAATTTGATTTTCAGAATATTTCAAGAAAATATGAAATCCTTTCTCTCTGCCATTAGCAAAATTTAATGCATTACGTATTTTATGGTTAATTTTACAATATGTTTTGAATCTTGTTGGATTATCTAAACTGAGATGAATATTAAAAATTCTGCAGTTGCAATACAGAATAAGTAACTTCAAAAGGGTAGGCCATATGAAAAAATAAAACATACCTTATATTCATGAAATTTTATAGTCCGAGTTTTGGGTTGTGCTTTTGGCTTTGATTTCTTTCTACTTCGCACAGTTGTTACATTCTCCTTGTGAGTGGTTTCAGGCTGACCAACACTACCAGATTGACTAGATGCAGGTGAGGGCAATGAGCTGGGTGGTGTAGTTGTAGCAATTCTTAACTCACCAGTACTATTAGTAGGCGAGTCTTGGTTTTGATATGGGGATAAAACCATTGTGTCAACAGATGGCATGCTAGATAATAATACAAATTATTAAATGATTTTTTTTAATCCAGCCATAGCCATAACATTAGACACATTCTTTTATTCTTTTAAAAGAATTACATATATATATATATATATGTTGATTAGTGGTAAGAGGACCATCTTATATGTTACCTATGATTAAAGCAAAGAAGAAATATATTTTTATATACTATGCTAATTTTTGCAAGCATTTTCTAATGTCAAGAATTCTGCTACTTTTACATTCATTACCTTCAAAGATAAGATCATCTGCAAATAGGTTACTGAAAAAAGTAGTTCTTTCAAGTAAGAATTTTTTATAATTATTTAACAAGTACAATTTCTAAGATAAAAAATTCAACTCCTGGTAGAAAAGCTAAGTGAATGGAAAAGAAGTTTCTGGTATAAAATTATAAAAGTCATCTTAGTTGTTAACAACCTGAATAATAAACACTTAATCTAAAATTTATAATGCACTGTAAACAGGGAATGTTGTATAGTCTCAATGTATGATGTTTGCAGATTTTACATACATGTAAAATCAAATACATGTAAAATGACATAATGCAAATAAATTGCATTATGTCATTTTTATATCCAAATTTCTTTATATAAACAGCATTTTGCAGTATACTAAAAAAGCAATAACACTTTTTTTAAACAAATAGAAGATTTATTATTAATAATAAAAACGCAATGTATTTGAAATTAAATAATTTGATTTCATGCTTACTCTTTGTTACAAATTTATCAGTGTGGTTTAAGAAATTACCTTAACATCAAACTTGAAGTTTTAAACAATTACAAATCCTCTGCACAATTGAATGCATGCTTGTTTGTATGTGGGGTTTAGAAATAAAAACAGATGTAGCTAGAGTTTGCTCCTGACCTCTTTGAAAATAAATATTTACTTTTTGCAAAAATTCAAGCTATGTTCTTAGTAAAAAAGTTTACAAATCTTTTTCTAACTTAACATTATATTACAGTTTAGTTCTCTCACTATTAATTTCCTATCTAGTATCTGTAGGAGGAGCATGGTCATAAAAAAAGTTACAGAAAGGCATATCCAATTCCAAGACTTCCACAGAGGTAAGGAGGAGCTGTTTAGGTTAAAAAAGATGGGATGTGCTGGCCCCCTTTGGCCTTTTACAGATTTCTCTCTTAAAGATGTAATCTAATAAGGAAAGTCATGTTTTCTTAAAAATGCTCTTGCTTTTTTTCAATCCTATGCTACTTGAATAACAAACAAACCAAAGCAAAGATTATACGATTGTGTTTTTAAGTCATGCTTATCCATTATTGAAGGTAAATCGCAGTGTTTGGTGATAGCGTCCTATACTTTTTCATGATAGTTTGCAAGTCTTTTATTTGTTTACTTTTTCTAGGAAAGTTTATAAGGTACTTTCTCCCTACTTTCTGCATACCTTTGTGGCATAAAGGTAACAGACTCGATGTGTATTCGAGAGGTCCATGTTCAAATCCTGGTGAGGGCATTGCACATTTTTCAAGTCTCCTGCTTCCAAATAACCTAATGATTCTACAGGCTGGACTTTTATAAATTCTAATGTATTCTGGTTATTTAAGCTTTCTAGTTAGTGGAATGGCAGATAATTGGGTTTTACTATAATTTAAACAAGTTCAGCAATTCATCACTTGCAGACTGCATTTACATAATATTAATTTAGCAAATTTTTGTAAAAATGTAACTTTCTTATTGAACATACAATATGCAAATAATTTGTTTGGCACATAAACAGAAAAATGTTTTAATGATAAAGCAGACTACTTATCATCAGTTGAAAAAGACTAGGAAATTGAAAAAAGGTAAATGCTTAGTCAAAGGGGCTACATCAAGCAATACAGAATGAATTAATATCTTTAAGAAGTTTGAATGCATTGCCATTACTACTCTCTTTAAAATCTTGATGCCTCTACTGCTCTACTACATATTTTTTAAAATGAAATAATTCAAGATGGAGGAAAATGCATTGGGTTATATGGGTCCCTATGTATGTTTCCAGTGACTATGAAAGCTGGCAAAGATGCCTCCAAACTTATATCATTCATTCCAGGATACAGGTCCTCTTTATTAAGTCAAATAATCATGAGATATGAACTATAATTTAATTTGAATGCAATTACAAATGCAATTTTGGAGTTCTGTTTTGGAGTTCAATTTTGGAGATACTCATTCAACAAGGAACTGTATTCCTTGTTGAATGAGTATTTGCTTTTCCTGATTTTTCACAATGCATTGTTAGATTTATCCATTTTTATACATATTCCCTTATCAAGGCAATTAATGCACACTTCCTTCGATGTCAAGAACCCGCAACTTTAAAAATTCTCTAATATATACCATATAATGTAGCTCACAGATTTACATCACTTTTTTGAAAGTATGACAAAAAAAGAGCTAAACAACAGTTAACCTGCATCCTTCTTTACAAAAACTAAACTATTAAAGATTTCTAAGATTACTTATAACCAAGGCCAAGAGTTTATGTATGTATACTGTTGCTCATTCATTACTGGTGCTAAATTACATTTGTCTGGTGACAATTTTTGTTTGTCAAAAACAGTCATTTGGAAAATATGCACGTATCATCAAATTATATTCATGATTTTCTGATATGCATAAAATATTTAGATAAATTTTATCACATGAAAATGTAAAATCTTGCTTATACAGACATAAAATGATAACCCAAGTTAAAATTCCAAAAAAAACAATGAAATACTGACATCTGAGGAGGAAAAAAGCACTCTAGAAAAATTAAAAGGATAATACAATATAATACACAAGTTAAATCAAATGAATGCAAACTATAAATAAAAATCTTTAATAATAAAATAATTTAATTCATGCAAAATTAAAAAAAAAAAAAAGGCAAAGAAAATACTCTAAACAAAGTTACTACCTGTTGAGTGACTGGTCCAATACATCTTGAGGTGGAGACAAAGCAACATCACTACCACTGTCATCTTCTACAGCAAAACTAGGTAAAGGATGTCTAAGTGCTTGTCCTTCACAAGTTCTTTTGAATGGGATCTGTCCCTCTGTAAATAGTGTTTATTATAACTAACATTAATATTGCATTTCCTTACTCATCTATCTCATAAAGTTGATTTTTTTCTTTTCTTGGGAGGTGAGAGGAAAAGGATACAGCATTAAACACAAAGTAAGAACCAGAAGCCACTAACCCCTAACAGTTCAATTAATATTTTATTTAGCATTTACAAAGCAATCCATGTAATTACAACAAACCTTTGCCAAATATGAGGGTTACATCAACAACACATTATGCCTATGGCAAAATTGCATTCCACAAATTTAACTTTCTATGAAAAAAAGGAATTAGGTATAGTTCAGATTAAAAAAGTATGTATAATTTATACAACCTAAATATTCTTGTAGTTAAAAGGCAAAATAAAACAAATGTTAATTGAAGAATCTCTATCATTGCTTAAAAAGTAGGTGTGTGATACTATGAGGCATTTATTATGTTTTTTCTCCCTCTTTTTAGCATGCCTTCATGATGTTACAGTTGCATATTCGACGCCTATTCAAAAGGTCCATGTTCAAGTAATGGCGAGGGCATTGCACATTTTTAACATCTTCTGGTTCAAAATAACCTGATACTACAGTGGTACGTGAACTAAAAAAGGCAGTGGATCAAGATTAAAAAAAAAAAAAAAAACATCAGCATCAGGATTTGGTCCCATGATCCCCAATCACCCTTTAAAATGGGGCGGGGGTATATAAGGTATTTTCTCCCTCCTTTCTCCCTCCTTCACACTCAAGTGTGTATTTGAAAAGTCCAGGTTCGAGTCCCGTTGAGGAAATTGCTAATTTTTCATGTCTCCTGCTTCAAAATAACCTAATGAGTCTACAATACAATTAATTTTTTTTAATAATTGGTGATTTTTTCTTGAGACAATGCATTAAAAGTTTCGCTATAAGGAATGCAAAGTTTTTTAACACCTCTCACAAAGTGTGTTTTTATTTTCTTCTTTGGATGAATCTCTATTAAAAACCAGGCAGTTTCTTTTTGCCTTTTTTTTTAACAATTTGTTAACCTATTTGTACGCTAAAAGTTCTTTATCTTCTTCCCTTTCCCTGCTTTCATTGTTGATTGGTGTTATATGATCACCCAGTTCTTCATTTATAATTTCATGATCATCATTCTTGACATATTCTTTAATTTCTCCTTCTTCCATATTTGAAAATTCTTCGCCACTTAGTGCTTCTGTAATTTCTATGATTTCCTTGGCTTCACTTTCAATCAATGAAATCTTTTAAAATTGTTGGCAATTTCTGGCCAACACTAATGCCGGAAAGCATTAGCTGTTGATAAATTCACCTGTTCCCATGTAAGTTTAATCATTTCTATGCAGAGTCTTAGGTTGAATTTCTTCCAAAATGCCATTAGTATGTCATGCTTTCTTTCATTTAGTGTTTTATTTGCAGGGACGTAAATAAGCCAAACATATTAGGCTTTGAGTGCTTTTAAGATTCTTTGATCCAATAGTTGGATTGAGGAAGTGATCTTCAGGAAATGAATAAAACCTCTACATTTGTATGTAATGTTATGAAGGTTTCAATATCGTGTCCTGGAAGATTACCGAGAATTAGGAGAACTTTAAAGCTCAGGTTTTGCATTTTCATGCAATATTTGACATTTTTAATGAATGAATGAATGCGTTTTAAGTCTGCATTCGACAAGGATTTACTGTATTATTAAAATAAGTTTTTCTTCTACTAAGCAGCCAGTGAAAATAGAAAGCAGTTACAGAGTATAAATAAAAATCTACAAATAATTAAAAATAAGCTCATCTTTATGCAGTGTCAATAAATATCAAAAAGGATAACAACAGAACCCAAATTATTAATCCCTGATAATATAATTTACAATACCACTTGCATTTCTGTTTGTCTTAAATTAAAACTAATGTGTGATGTATGATACAAAATCAAAACTTCATCACTGTATAATTTGGTCATGATTACAGAACTCTTTGAAAGGATTGCCTAAAATGGTAATCACCAAAATAAACAATCCCCTAAAATTTTTTTTCTATTTATCATTAAATCTTTAACTTTTTCACAATAATAATGCTTATTTTGTTAATTTAAAAACCGATAAAGATAGAAAATTTACATCCCTCATTGAAGATATTTATAATCCTTCTTTTTAAAGAAAGAATTTCATACTTTACACTCCAACACGTGATTAAGTATTTTATAAATGAGTAACTTATGCACAGTTATTTCACATCTTTATCATGTAATGTTTCCTTTCAGTCTCTGAAAGAATTAGCTCTAACTTCATTAACTTAGAATATCTACGGGGGAAAATGGATAAATACACAAAAAGAGAAACAATAAATATTTCATTCAGATATACATGAAGAAAACTGAATTATACCTTTAACAGCTTGAGCGAATTTCTCATCAGTATGTAAAATATTGCCTTTAACTAATTCTAAAGGCCCAGGTCTATGTGACAACCTATCATTGAGATCATCGGCTAAACGAGCTTTTTTCAGTTGTCTCTGTTTATCTTGCAAACTGGGATCAATTGTTGTATCTGAAAAAAACATCAAACATTAAAAATATTAAAAATCTGCAATTTTGGAAATAAATATTATTTTCAAAAAGATTTTAGATAAAATAATTAAAAAATGTTTTATGAATTACACAGTGAAGCATAAATGTGTAATATTGCGATGGCATAAAATACAATCATTTAATACATGTATTCATACATTTAAGTGAAATAAAATCAGTGTCAAAAATAAATTAAATGCATGTAAATAAATAAAGCTTAAAATTAAAAAAATACATATATATTTTAAATCAAATATGACCATTCATATACAAACATCAAATAATTTGAAAACTTCAAAAACAATTGAAAATCAAGTACCCTAAAATATGTATAAATGACAGCTATTAGTAACTAGAGCTAACTTTCACATTTGTAATACTCTAAGTTCTAACAAACATTTAATGAATCTTCAAACTCTGTCCAGAGAAACTACTGATTATATCAAGTGGCAAGAACATTTATCTCATTAAGACAAAGGTATCAAAAGCGAATGAACATGGAAGATTTAATGCAGGGCAAGAAAGATAAATATAATAGCATGTTTAATAATAATACAATTTTTTACAGAATAACATCACTGCTCTTAAAGGTCACAACATTAGAACTAAATTAGTAACTTATGCCAATTTAAATAACTGTAGATCTTCAACCAAACACTACTGTATATTTAAATCATAAACAAAATCCTGTGATGGCAGAGGCTACATCACTGCACATAAATAATGAAAAGAGATGTTCAAGAATTTGCCTATAAATATCAATTCTCTGGGCAGTATATTGTTTTAATTCAGCTGTGAGATTTTCTACCATTTCATATTTACCTTATTATTAAATATTTTTCTCTAATACTTTCTTTAATGATTTACGTATCATTTTAATGATGAAAGATTATTAAAACAAAGAGTAAAATGAGAAATTTTACATATCCAGTACATAAATGATGTGAAAATACAACTCTTCTTGAACAGATCCAAAAAGAATATCCCCTCAAAGAGTTAGAAGCAAATCTCAAATTTCCAAACAATGAACACTACCATTCAGAGACAGTACAATTCAGGGACTTGCAATCTATTCTATATTCAATAAAATGGTTAAAAGTAAACATTTTTAAGTGACTTCACTCATAACAAAATAATTTCAAAGCTTGGATGATGAGTAAAATATGAAGAATATTCTCAATGGGTCATATTTTCAGCATGGCTAGCATTCAGAATGACAGCTGTTCAAAGGACTAATATTGGTTGCACACGAACAACAATGCCCAAATACGGTCATTTTATATCCTTACAAATTAACAAACAATGCTCAAATGCAATTATTTACATCCTTACAAGTTAACAGAGACAAGCAACAGACCATAGAAGCAGTTACAATCCAGATATACAGAAACACAGCAAGTCAAATATTATAATTTACTGTAATCAGATGATTTCATAAAGTTAGACTTTTTGAACATTATGTCTCTTTAACATCTGCCATTACTCTCACATCTTACAAAGAAGCAAAGAACACAAAGATTAGATAACACATAATGGGTAAGGACTTGATGAGAACAGATTCAGCCTCCCCAGTGATTCTAGATGTCAGCTAGTATGGCAAGAGAAGCATGATACCATATCAAAAGCTTGAAAGACACTGGTATGGTGCTTAAGGAGTTCCTCCTCATCAGAAGAAGTACTAAAATGGATAGATGTACAAAGTTGCAGATACTTGAAGCGTAATCAGTGCATGTTATTGCAGTGAGATAAGCCTGCCTGCCTCTTTCAAAATGCAGGTGCCCCTGAATAAATTTTTAACGATAATATAATAATACAGTAAAATACCGAAAATCCGCCGACCTGAAATCCGCATTGCCTCTCAAAATATAAACATAGAATTTATAGGTTCTAGAAACCACAGAATGGAGAATAAAATACCGAAGAAAAATATTTATCCAATAATGACGTCATAATTACCAAATAATAATGATTCTGTGTCTTAAAAAATCTTAGCCCAGAAAAGGTATTTAGTATGGATGATGTGCTAAGATGAGCCAAGATTGGGATATCAGATAACCGATGATGAAATCATTGGCTCTGTTTTGAACTCGCCACAGCAAGAAAACGATTTCGACACTGACACAGATAATGAATTTGATAGGAGTGAGAAAATATCTTTTAATGAGGGTTCGGAATATCGTGAAAAATACCTAAAATATTTAGAACAGAGCTGTGTCACAGAGCAAGAGATTATGGCCCTGTAGAATTTACAAAAAAAAAAGCTTACTCTGGAGCACCTGAAGTTTTAAAACAAACCTCTATCAGAAAAATGTTTGAAACAAGTTAAAAAAAAAAGAGAGAGAGAGACAGAAATATTTTATACTTTATTAGTATCCCTTATTTTTACGTGTCTCTATTGTATATGTCCTTAATGCTTTAAAATATTCCTGTAATCACTAAGATAAATGAATGATATATATATATATAATTAATAATTTAGTGCATATAATAAAATAATGTAATAATGTATATTATTGTACACAATAATTTAAATAAATGTATCTAATATGCCTTATTTATTTTGCACTTTTAGTCTGAATATTATGATTTGGCTTTTTGGTCCTGAAATCCACAAAATCCTAAATTCCACACAACCTCTGGTCCCAAGCATTGTGGATTTCTGGACTTCTATTGTACGGCAATCATTAATGTTCAAATAGATTGACCTGCCTGTTCCTGCAGATCTAAATCTCACTGAATAGATATGGAATGCTCTAAGCAGATGACTGACTTATAACAAATCCACTAACAATGTTTAACAGTTGATCATGCTGACAGAAGAATATATAGCACTATCATAAAAACTAATCAATAACTCTTTTGAGCAAAACCAGAACAGTTCAAAGATTCCAACTTCATTCTGCAATTCGACTCAAATTACATCTGAGCTGCAGAGAAATTGAAACAAATACAATCAGTCTAACATTTTAGAAAGAGAAAGAGAGAAAATGTGGTATTTTCGTGATATGGACACAGATTTCTAGAACCATACTAATCTAAACTATTTTTGTAATTCTAAATACTTAAATGAAATAGTACAAAATCTTTGATCCATGACAGATCAACATTTCAAGTGATGTAAGTGCATTAATATGACTTACATATGGTTATAAGTACAAGTTTATACATGCTGTACAGAATTTAAAGTGGATGGTGCATGCATTTAAAATTTGTAATGTATTTCAAATACATTCTACGATATCAAAACAATAAAAAAACTGCTCAGATTATTATTTAATTTGGAATAATGATATAGCACAAAATTAGTAAAATTACTTATTCAAACTACCACAAACTGACAAAACAAAACTGTGCCATATCATTATTCCAAATTGAATATTATATTTCAATTTGTTTAGATAATGTTTTGATTTCAATACTCATTACCGCTGAATTTATGCAGCTTGCAGCACATAATTTGGGTTTTGTTTTTTGAAGCTTACTTTCCTTTTATTTAAATTATTTAAATTTATATACATATATCAATATTTTATAAAAAAATTTTATTTCTCATAGAACATAAATACAAAATAAAAATAAAATTATAATAATAACTTTTATAATTTAATCTATATTTTTATAATTTAATTTTGTTTAATATTTTGTGTTATGTTTGAAAAGAAATTAATTTTGTGTAATTTTAATGTTTTAATAAATTTTGCTACTTAATTCTTTTGGAACGAGTGTGCCATATATGCATTGGCTGCCAACTGTATCTTACAGCTGGTTTCGATATGGTTATATAATATATTGTTACGTGCGTACGGGTTCGTTATATATTGAATGCACAAGTCGTTAAAAAGTTAACAAAAATTTATTCTTTCCACAAGAAATAAATTAAAATGCTGAAATATTTCTTCACCGATCTTCGCACAATATCACAATATCTCAAACGTTTAGCAAAAACTCAGTTCAAAACAGATAAAATAGTTCTATCTCACAGCGAAATCGCTACAATCAATACAGCATTAAGTAAACAAACAGCAGTTCGCTTTTTACAGCTACAAGTATAACAGCAACAACAACTACAACTGAGATGAGGTGTTTCACCTCGGCTTTTATAAGCTTTTTAATTATCAGTAGAACAATCATGATTTTTCGAGATATTTATTTATTAAGCATTAAATGCACGCGCTCTTTTATTTTTATTGTTATTTTTTTTTTCGACGTAGCTTTCTCATCAAAAATCGTCTGCGTTGCTAAGGCAACATGAAGCAAATCTAATTACAATTCTAAATAAATAGCCAAATAAATGTGAAATTCGTAACAATATGAATTGCCACTGTCAGGACAGGTATACTACTTGAGAATTCTTATATAGAACATTTAATTATTATCTTTATTATTATTATTATTTCTTTTTACCAGATGTAGTCCTATGTCTGTTATGGTGGAATTTATTAAGAACAGACACCATTTATCTTCATTCCGTGTCAGTATTTTTTATTTTTGATATTTTGTTTTGGAATCAAAGCAGAAATTGTAGATGGAGTAATGCAAATAAATACAGCTGTCTATTAAATCCCTCAGCTGATATAAACACACATGGAGATGTTCTTGATGGTTCTGAACACTTTTTTTTTAATTTCTTTTTGGTGATATGGGGATATATGGCCTACTGTTTTATTCTTTCCCCTTCGAGTTTGGCTTTGAGGCGAATATTTTGTGCATCATTTAGCAAAACATTTTTTATACTTCAAATGGCAAGGAAAATATAATGATAAAGTTTTCAAATTAATTCTGACAACTACCTAAGTGTTTCCTTTCATAGCGTCCCCAAAACCGAAACAAATGGGCATAAAATTAATTTAAGCAACTTTTTTTTCAAAGTTGGGCTTTCCAACATACCATCCCAAAAGAGGGATTCAGTGACTGAGGCATCCATTCTAAAAGGTTAAGTGGCAATTATCCTGCACTTTAGAATTTCAAATAAAAAATTCTATCTATTGTTACATTATCAGCATATATACCTAATTGCACAAACTAAGCCTTTGGTAAGGGAGAACATGAAAACATACCTTCTAATATATGTTGCTGAATCAATTCTTGCCTATCTGGTCTCCTTTGTATCTTGTTCTTTAAAAAGTCTCCCATCTATAAAAATGGAATAAATGATAAATGTTCCTTGCACAATATGAAATTTAGATACTCTATGGAATTGTTGCATAAATATAATACTCAGCATTACCGAGACAAATTTTTCATGGAACAAAATACAGTACTTTCCCCTTTCTGGGAAAACCACTGAAGCAAAACAAAACTTTTAAAAGAAATATTCAACAAATATCCTGAAAAGCTTCAGCAAAGTACTTAAGATGATCAAGATTTAAAACTTACATGATATCAAATCTGGGATTTTTGTTTCAAATTTAGACATTAAATATGGATGACACTTGATTTCAATGCAATAAAATCAACTTAAAACAATTTTTTTAAACAAGATTTAAAAAATTAAAGCTGAACACCCTTAATTTCAACAGAAATTTTACAATATATGAAAAAAATTTCAAAGTCTGATTTCTGAAACATTCTCGTAACATTCAAGATACATTTTCTAATGAGCTAATAATTCTGAGGTGTATTTAAAAAAAATGGGGGATATATGCTCTCTATATATATATATGTATACATATATGTGTGTACAGGATGTTTCAAAAACACAGCTACAAACTTTTAGAGGAGGTTAGAGACATCATAAGAATTGAAGATTGCATAGCAACTCATGATCGGAAATGTCACGGGTAAATGGTAGCAAAGGTAGAAGATTGGAAAGGACACAAAATAGTGACTAATCTGAAACATTTATTGGACAAAATGAGTACAAATAGCCTACAAGATGAATACAGCTCTGATGTTACAACATATGCTAAAAGTTTTGATTATCAGACACCAAGCATGCCTGACACTGAGGAACACTGATTGCCGGACACAGTCAAACACACCAGGATTCTCTTTGATTGTAACAGCAGCATAGACTCTTGTCATATGATCCCTTTTAGACAGCACAGGATTGTGATACAAGGTAACCTTGAGAGCTTCCCATAGAAAGACATCAAGGCTTGATAAATAAAGTGAGTGTGGGGGCCAGGTGGTGTACATGTACGACGCGGTCATTAGGATGATCATCAGGGAGCAGTAACTGAACCCTTTGGAGATGAAAAGTAAGTAAGGACTTGGTGTTCAAAACACACCGTATGCTGCAATGAGATATTCTTAAGGCAACACATGTATGCTAATACTTCACAGCATCCACCACTTTCTTTCATAACACATTGATCATGGCCTGAACTCACTAATCCAGCTAGATTTCAATGACCCGTACTCGCACAAATTTCAATGTACACATGAAAACATACTGTGGTGAGACTGATGTCTGTCTTCGAAGCGTTCACGATAAATTCATTCAGTAGCTCATCCACTGCCCTTAATATTTCATACACGAAGTGCACATCTGCAAACTCACCATTCACTTACCACAGCATGCTCTTCCATATGCTAGCCACTATTCGAATGAGGAAATCCTCACTTTCTCCTCCTTCCTTTTCTCCAGAGTATCATCTAGCAGTGTATGATGACCTTTCCAATCATGGTTCTGTTTTCCAATCATGGGTAAGATATATATATATATCTTACCCATGATTATATATGGTATGTATATATATATATATATATATATACACACACATATATACACACTAAAAAGCCATTATATTATGACCACCCTGTTAATAACATGTAGGACCACCTTTAGCCCTCAAAATTGCCAGCACCCGGCGGGGCAATGACTCCGCAAGGTGCTGATACATAGTCTGAGGAATCTGGTATCAAACATTTACCAACTGGTCCTGCAATTCCCGCACACTGCAAGGAGGTAGCATTGCAGCACGAATTTGGTTTTCCAGGTGCTACCACAAATGCTTTACTGCATTAATGTCAGGTGAATTTGGAGACCAAGACATGACTTGAAAGTCACTGGAATGTTCCTCGAACCACTCCCTGATTATTCGACCCTTATGACATGGTGCATTATCCTGTTGGTAAACACCATCCCCTGGTGCAAATACTATTGTCATGAATGTGTGAACCTGGTCTGCAGCGATGTTCACACAGTGCACAGATGTCAGGGATAGTTCTACAGGGATTATGGGTCCTAATGTGGTCCACGAAAACATTGCCCATACCATAATACCCTCATCACCAGCTTGTCTCCATCCAGCTGTGTATCCGGGAGCCAGGATTTTGTTTAGAAATTGGCGTATTAACACATGTCCATTGATGTGATGGACCAGAAAACGTGATTCATCGAACAGTGCAACTTTATTCCATTCTTCTAATGTACAGTTCCAATGTTTTTTTTTCCCATTGCAGACGCAGCTGGCGATGACGTGCCGTCAGTGCAGAAACATGGTTTGGTCTCCAGCTGCATAGGCCCATACGCAGCAATGTACGCTACACAGTGTTCCTTAAAACACTGTGTAGCGTGTGTACACTGTGAGTTGTCACTGTATAAAACTATTAAATTTTAAAACCTATAATATTAAATTTATTATGTTGTGAAGATAACTATTGAATTATTTTACTAAGTGAATTATCCATTCCAGGATGAAACTGTTTTATAACCTAGCACAGTGGTATTCTACAATGTTAATGTCAGAAATAATAATGGTAGCCCTAATGGCAAGAATAATGGAACCATACTAGTAAATATCTATCAAAGATTATTATTTTAATTTAAATAAAAAGTTAATGTCATATAATACATTTTTTATTAAAAATGGCTACACATACCAGAAATTAAATACAAGGCATAAAATTTTTTTGTTTTCCAACATTGAAGAGAGAAAAATTTAGTTTTTTCGTGTGAATGTCTTCAAATAAATTTCAAACATACACAATAATTTAAATTCAGACAAATAAGAATCGAAGTGCTGTCGAGCAGTGCCCCAATAGTGTTTATTACAACATTTAGCTATGCTCCATAGTCACTCTTTTATTTGTGTATGACACCCACTTCAGGGTCTACAAAATTAAAGTTGTGGTTGACAGTAAAATGTTCAAAGCAGTTCATAGTGTATATGAAGAAAGCCATCTATCAAATTATACTTAGCACAGTTCTAAAAAAAAGGTTGCAAACCATATGAATATTTGGCTGTTTTACTCATAAAACCGAGATGACTCAGCTGATCACATTATTGCTATCTTTGGCATGCTATCACACTTTTAGCAATGTTTTCTCATTATGCTTGTATAACGGAAAAGTACCGACTTTTAATACTGTTTAGATACTGTTTTGTAATAATTTTGATAAATTTATTAATATTTTTAATATAAATCCATTTAAATATTCCCTAAATTCCACCTACAACACAGGAATATTAGGAGTTTGTTAAATTTTAGACAACATCAAGTTCAATAAAGTTAATTGACAGGGTCGCAACTTAATATACATTACCTTTGCCCTCTCTAACTTCTGGCGTTGTTCATAGAAATGAGGTGGAACTTTTAGAGCTACAAGAAAAATACTTATTAATATTGATAATAAAAATATATAAAACAAAAATTAAAAATAGAGTAACAATACATACATGGCATTATTCCTTGTTCAACCAGTTGATTTATAGGCCTTCTTGTCATTAACTTCACTTTCAAAGCTATTAAATACAGTATTCAGTAACCAATTAAAAGATAAGTACAATTCTGAAAATATTTTGTTAATATTTGTGCAGCACATATTTCTAATTACAATATTTGAGATGATAAATAAAATTTTCATAAGATTGAAATTAATAAAATGAAGTTTGGTATACAATCTCACCTTTCCTTAAACATTCACATTCAGATCATTAAATAATAATATACTTTAAAGCACTGTACAGCTGAAATATATTAAATGCTTAAACTTCAGGCTTACATTCTTTGTTTTTATCCATGGCTTGTTGGAGAGATGCCTCATCCACTTGGGCTTTAGGCGGGGACTTGGAATCTCTAATTTGCATGTGGGGAATGATCATGTTTTGAAAGTTGGCAAAATCCTGCTCATCATTCTGATTCATGACTAGCAAGGTCACATAGTATATGTTTTGTAGCTCTAGAGGAAGTACTGGCAATGGACTTTATGTAGTTTGATGTAATAACCGGGCACCATCTAAAAAAATCAGAACACGAAATTAAGCAAAATCAAAACATACTATTTTAAATTAGGTAACAAATATAACAAAGTTAGAAGATTAAAAGGATACACAAAGCTAAGTAAAAAAAAATCTTCATTTATAGATACTCATTTTTTGAAAATACTTATAAAATGTACATTACATACACATGCTATAAAAAGCTCTTAATAAAGACAGCTAAGCAATCAATAACTAGGAAACTGCACAGACAACTGTAAGTGTGAATCCATAACATTTCTTTCGTGAAAATTTAATTAAAAAACAACTTATATTTCACTTTAAAAATCGGTTTTCTTAGAAACATTTACAATAAAAAATAAATTAATTTAATTTCTTTACAAAACAAACCGCTGTTAAACTCACGGCAAACATTCTTTCATCACAAAGAAAGAAAAAAAAATTAAATGGCAATGAAAGGAATTCAAAAATCACTGCTAAGCATTGATCATTAAAGATTTCTCAAAGTATGGTACTAGTTTATTATTTATGAGTGCACAAAAATAAACTAAATTGCTTTTAAAAAATATTTCATATACTTTATAGCAGCAAGATTGTTAATAAAAGGTTTACTATTTAAATGACAATTTCCATCCACAGGTTTTTCATGCTTTCACTGAGCTTGCAGTCTACCAGACTGCTCCTGCACTTACTTCTGTTAACAAACCCCTCTTTTTCTTGACTTTTTAGCTTTATTATTAAGCATCATTTTCTTCACACTTGTGCCATACGCAATTCAAGAGCAAAATCACAAAAATTTTAAGAGCAGCATAGCAGTATATATTTAGAATTCCAGATGCAGTTTAATTTTTTTCTATTCCCCCCCCCTGTCTTTTCTCAGTTCATTATATCAATGTTCAGTTTTTTTAGTGAGATGGCTAACAATTTTTCCTTTTTTATTGTTAACGTTTTGTGTAAAACGTGCAAAAAGTGCACGTAATGCTACATAAAATTCGTTTCAACAGCAGAAAAACAAAATATTAAAAAACATTGTATCTTTTGCATTGGCTATATAAATTATAAGTAATGTTGCCACTGCTCACTTTTAAATCCTCGAGTTTATTAATCAAAATGCAATTACAAGTTTTACAAAATATGAAATAAGTAATAAAAAATATATAAAGTCATTCTATGGAAATACTGAATATTTTAATTCATGATAAATCATGAATTAAATACATTTTTATTACTTCAATCAATCTGTTTAAAGGTTTTTTTTTTCTTTCTAATGGCAGAACTAGCTATTTATAGGCTTTGGGCACTACTAATGCCAGAAGCGGTAGCTTCAAAATGCAACTGATTTATTATGGAGGCACTTAACAGGGAGGTGACCATGGCCCCCAACAAAGGGAGAGGCAATTTTACATCCATGCCTTTTTAAGGATTCGAACCCGGGTCCTTCGGTATAGCTATCAGTGTCATTAACCACTTGCCCCTCTGGGCAGCCCATTTCAAACGTAAGAAACAAATACTCTTAAGAATTGCATTTGTTGCTTTCAAATGGCTTAATTTGTTAGTCCACCACAAACAGATTCAATTTGAAAGATCTTGCGTTTGCCGAATCTTATGTTTGCACGAAATATTACGTTCTGCCAAATTGCAACAAACTAGAATGGAAAGTAAGACGATTTATAGCGATTCAACGCAAAATCGCATTTTGAGAACAATAGCACTTTGGGGCTAAAAATTCCCCCCGCCGCTTACAAAGTCTGGAAATGCAAAACATAATACTTAAATAATCCTTTTTTAAATAAACTACATTAAAAAATTTTAATTTAAAAATAGATATGCATTTTTAGAATTTTCGACAGCAGTGGGTTATCATTTTTCTACCTCGCCTAAACAGTAAAGGAAGCCCCAATCTGCCATGTCTACAACATATCCTCTTACTACATTTAAACTGATGACTTAAAATCTGGAAATTTGCAAAATCCTGTATCACTAAAGTCCCGACGACTCAGGATCTCGAATTATATTTACAGTCCTTAAATGTCTTTGCATAAAAACAAAGGAAAGTAGTGAAATGTTAATTTGGATATCAAAACTTGTAGACAGCAGCATACTCATTTCATAAAATGTCATCTCAATAATTCTACTTATATGTATATATTTATATATGAAATAAATTCTAAATGTTGATTATTATGAAAGGAATTGATTTCCGTTCATTACAGTACATTTCTCCTGTATTCACTTTGATAGCTCAACTGTGGGCCAAATGTATGAAGTCAAATAAATGTATGCGTATAAGATTCATTCAGTCTTGATGCAATTTAAAAAAGAGGGGGAGGGGGCTTTTTCTTTTTCTCATCCATCTGAAGAGGTGTTATGTACATTGTGACATGAAATGCCAATTGGTTGTGGCACAGTACAATTAGAATACAATAAATATCTGATGCATGCATTTCAGTTTTCAAGCAGCTACTTCAAAATGCAACTGACCTTGAAACAGAATACATTGCACGGAGGTATTGGTTCAAAATCAGAGGAATACTTCTTACATCTGAATAATTGCTCACTTTACCCTGTCATACTATAAAAAGGTGTATACTAGTATAATAGAAAAAAAATATATAGAAATTAATTTTTTTATTATGGAATGTTTTAATGCAGTTCTCAAAGGGCCAGTTTTCTTATACAAGGAACAAAGGCCTTTTCAAGTAACTGCTCAAGCACTTGACCATTGGTTCAGTAACACCATCAACATTATTCAGATCAGTTAAAATAACTGAAGCATCTGTTGTAAATTCCTTCCTACCCATATCATATCTGTGGCCAACAATTAATAAATGACCAAATTTCCAAAGAAATTCCCGCCGAAAAGCATACATTTCTTTTCGGGGTTTCATAACACCTTGTATAATTTTATCAAATTTTATACATCTGCACTTGGGAAAGTACCTTATGTAGCCTCATGAGACATTTTCAGAGGAAAAACAACATTGATGTAATGTTGGTTGTGCATACAGTAAAAAATCACACTATTAGCTAATCTTTTTCTTCCTCACAATACATAAAACAGGCATTCCCCTAGATAAAACTTTCAAAAAGACATCTATTACAAAACCATATATTTATTACTCTATCCAAGTCAGAGTGCATATTCTAGGCTGGTTCTTTATACATTCAAACCATACTTTCCAAGAAATGTATCGTTTAAAAAACATTATATTTGGAGAAAGTAATAAGACCCAAAAAAAAATAGATATAACAGTTTACACTATAGAATTGCCTAGCGTCCCAAAAATATAACAATGCAGCGATATGGATTAATTAAAATCAAAGAACTTCCAACAATTAAAACTTGTCTTCTTCAGATACATATGAATGAAAGGACAGGTACTACAGAAAAGAGAGAGATTAATGAATCCTCCAACTACAAGGTATGTTTATAAAGCAAAAAAATAATAAATATTCAAAAAAATAAATAAATACAAATTTTAAAAAATCTGAAAGCTTTCAGATTTTTTACATTATGCATTACATTATGCACTTTTTTAACGTTTTCTATGTTACTTTTATTTATTAAATATCATGTTCTTCGCACTTAAGCCATAAAATTCAATTCAACAGCAATATCGCAAAATAATTTTTAAATGAGCATATCTTTAGAATTTCCGATACACCGTCTCGCGCGCTAGAGACAAAAATGCCCCTCTCCATACACTACGGTCATTGCTCACTTTGAAATCGTAGAGTTTCTTAATCAAAAATTCGTCAAAGTGTTACAATATATGAAATCAATAATAAAACCCAAATTCGAGCTTCCAGATGCCCATATTCGAAGCAGAATTACATTATTCAAAATTTAATTGCGCTAGGTACCGTTTTTTATCCCAATGCGAGAAACATACATACATTCATGCAGATTCTTCATTATTTAATTTCTTCAAATATAATACAAGCATACTTTTCAGGAACTTCTGTAATCCAGAAATTAATATTCCCTCACAAAAATTAATATTAATAGTTAGTATTCCCTTGAAAAAAAATTCTTAATAATCAAACTTTTTTTTTTAATCGCAGTTCTCTTTCTCTCTCCTACATGAGTTTTTCAAACTCTGTGATAAAGCCTACATCGAGATGAGAATATGCTACAAATCTGCAAAAGAAATCACTCAGCAAGACGTTAACTGAAACATCCGGCACATTTCTGATGATAATCGATTATATTTCATCGAGCCAGACAGTTCCAAGAAATTCACATTCACGAAAAAAAAAGGGAAAAGTGATGCGAGAAAACGAAGCAAGGAGGGAAAGAATTCAACAAATTGGTTTAATGCATCCGGGTCGAGTGATAAAGCAATCAGACCACGGAATTCTTTTCCAAGAGCAGCAATCTATCAGAATCTTCTACAACGCCTCATGTCTACAAAAACTTTTTTTTTTTTTTTTTAAACTCTTGCATTTGAATGCTTATCTTAAAAACACAATGTCACTGATTTTTAAATACAAAATGATTTAAAAAAAAACTGAAAAGCAAAAAATCTCAAACTATGGATCAAAAAATTACTTAAGTAATTCTGCAAATACAAGAATTCGTTTGTGCTAAATTTATAAAAGTGCGATTGCAGTGTCAAGGCTTCCCAAAAACAGTTTAATACAAAACATGCAATTTTCACTGCTGCTACTGTCTGAAACATGTTAACTACATAACACTACATAAGCTTGTCGAAAATTACGCCCGAATGCCGGAACGCAAAATTCTGCCGAAGAAAACGACAATACGATGATCCAATCATCAACAATTCTCAGTCATTGGAAACATATGAAAGTCTACCTTCAATTAATCAAACTTTTAGAAAACGAAATTGCTAAAAGGATTGAAAGAGATAAAAATGAACAAACTGTGAAAGACTTGAGTAACGACCGCATAATTCAAGGTGTTTTGAATTCGCCGACAGCGAAAGATATGAAGAATGACGAAAAAGAGAGTTCAACCATCACTTTGAGGGGTGGTAAAGCATTAAATTTAAAGGAAAAAAAATCTGAAAGGATTCAGATTTTAACGTTGTACCAGAGAATTTGTTAAGGTTCTCGCTGAGCTCGCAGTTTATCTATCTACTCTTGGACTCGATTGTAATCTCACAACTTTATCTTTTTAACTTTATTATTAAACATCACTTTCTTTGAATTTACACCACGTACATTGACAAAATTTTTAAAAGTAACATACCTTCAGAACTTACGATAGAGTTTTAAGTGTTGCCACACATTTTCTTATTTTTTTTTATTTCCCTCCCATCACGTCAATATTCAGTTCTCTCACGATGACCTACACAACTTTTATAATTTCTATTTAAAACAGCATTTATTAGAAGGGAAGTATTATTGGCAGATTTTCCACATTTATGAAAGATAATACATAAATCAAATTTAGAAAAAGGTATAAAGGTAAAACGACCACTGAAAGAAGCGCTTTCCACACAACCTAAAAGAAAGAAGAAGGGAAAAAAAAAAAAATCCGATGTATACACCACATGACTTCCTTGTACAGAATATCAAATTATACGCATTTTGCATTTCATTTAAACTTATTGGATTGCATTAAATCTACTTCGTCGATAGCGCATAAACCATAACAAAATAAATGCGCCCTTTAAAATTCACTATATTTATTTACCATAGCGATACTCTGGCTCTAGGCCCACTTAACAGCGTTACATCTCATTCATTTTATAACTCAGAATGCACAAAAATTATGTATATCATATGAAGAATTATCTAATCGTTGTCACATGTTCTAGTCAAATACTATGATAAATCTAAAACGATGTCTAGAAGAAATTTAACAAACAAACAAGGGGCAAAAGAACAGTTTTTCACAGACGATTCAGTATTTCATTCAATTAATTCAGATCTCACTTCGCGACAAGGCAAAAATACAAACTCAAAATATCTATATTAAAAATTACGAAGTAAATCTTAAACATTTATTTCTTCGAATGAATTCCAGAATGGATTAAGCATGATTTAATTCGCAACAATAAGAGAAGGCGTTATCTTTTTTGTTGCGACACGTAGTTTCTCTAGATTGGCAACAAATCCACTATTCTCCTAAGTTTAAAATGTAAACAAATATGGCTGCCATGGGAAAAATTATTAGGCTTAGCCGCACATAAACAACTTTTAAATTGTTGATAATTCTAAAATCTTGCATGCAGATTTACTAAAGGCATAAACACCTTAACCAGAAGATTAAGAACAACATAATTATATCATTATTAAAGCAAAAAATGCACAATTTACCAACATACACGAATAAAAAAAAAAGAGCTTACTGAGCCGAGTAACAGAGTGGATATATATATATATATAGACACACATTTACATACTTTTGGTGCGGCCGATTGCAATCAAAATAGGAGATGCACATCTACATGTTACAGGAGTCCTATATACAAAATTTCAACGTTCTGAGGCTGCTCGTTTTTAAGTTACGCGAGATACATACACGCATACGTACGTACGCCCAGACGCCAGGAAAAAAACTTAAGAATCCATTTTAAATCAGTTTTAATTTTTTTGGGGGGAAGGAGTCCTTTATTCTGTCCTTACGTTCAGATATCATGCAAAAACATCATTCAATTACATTCGATAGAGGTCAAAATGGGTATTTTCGTTGAAATATGATACTCGAAAATTTTCGCGATTACAATACCTCCCTTTTACTTCGTATAAGGACAAAAAAGTGTGCAATAAATAAATAAAACATCTGAAAAAGATACAATGATATTTTACATTCTCACAGAGTAGTAGTTTTGCGACTAATACAAAATGTCTAACCTAAATAAATGCTTTTTATAGTCCAGAAGGGCTATTAATTTCGTTTTGGCACTTTGCGTCAGTTCACTTTTCAAATTTTTGCCACCAAATATTAGAGTCCTACATTATATTTAAAGAAATTAAGTAAGGAAGAAGCTGCATAAATGTATGTAATTTTCTCTCACTGTGAAAAAACAACGGTACCTAAAGACATCAAATTTTGAATAACGTAAAGCTCCATTCGAATATGGGCATTCTGGAAGCCCAAATTCAGAATTTGTTTTATTATCTTTTTCATATTTTGTCGAACATTAAAGAATTTTTGATTAACAGGCTTAACGGTTTCAAAGCGAGCAATGGCTACGGGTGGGGGACATTTTCAGTACGCGAGATTGCGTATCGAAAAAAATTCTAAAGCTATGCTCTTTTAAATATTTTGTGATATTGCTGTTGAATTGAATTTTATTGTTTAAGTGCGATGGCTATGATATTTAATAAGAAACGGTAACACACAGAACGTTAACTGAATGCTTTCAGATTTTTTTATTTTTGGTAAATTTACTATTATAGGTGTCATTCTTATCGGTTATAAGATTTTGATAAAATGAAGAAATTTGAGAGACTTTGAAATCATTCATTCCATCATAATGACAAAAAAATCCCCCCCCCCCCCAATAAAAACCAATCGGTAACCAGGAAAGCCAAATTTTACTAGACCATACTTCCACTTATGTCTAGCCGCAGCGGCAACTTAACAGGAAATTTAAACTTGCGAGGGAAGAAGTGAGTAACACGATGGGATTCAGCAATGGATCTGATCCAAGTGGGGAAACTAAAAAAGCATTGGAAAAAAAAAGCCGGAAAGAGTATGAAAGAAAAATAAGGAAAACAGTTTCTGTCTTAGTGCATCGGAACTTCCCAGACAACGGCTAAAATGATTCAAACACATACGACCTATTCAGGTGGTTGTAATATTATCAGATACAGTATTCTTTCTTTGCAAGAATTTTCACAAATGTTAAGTTTCCTGCAATATTCTACTGCTCCCGACAGAAATCAAATTTTTGACATAAAATTGGAAAATCTAGTTGGCTAATTACGACAAAACGATCAAGTCTAATTGCCAAACGAAAAGAATACTCCATTAAGAACAATAATAAAAAAAAGGGGTGCTTGTATCCCCTCCTCCCAAACATATTGCATTATTTCCCACATTTAAAATTCAATTACATTATTTTTTGCATTCTTACTTACATAGTTTTGGGGGGGAAAATTACTTCGAGTACTTTTTGCACCGAAAATACGTGACTGGGCATATTAGCCTAGTCAACTATGTGTAGAAGTAACACTTGTCCACGTAAGACGTGTGGATGTGACTGTAATTCTTGGAAGCATCATGTTAACAATTACTTAACAACATAAATAGGAGGTAGGTTCTCTTAGAAATTCTTTTACAAAGGTACCAAACTCTTTTGGCAGAAAGCTTAGCTATATTCAATTAAGCAAACTAAGGTAACAAACCTTTCAAAGGTTTTACACAAACTAGATAGCTGAATCTAACAACAACTTGAGGCCTACAAGTAAAAACTACGACCGAATCTGAAAACGATGAATGAACACATCATGGAGACACGGAAATTAATCTCACAGGTGATACTGAGAAGTTTTTCTACGCTATGTATAATTCTAATTAAGATTTAACCCGCAGCGATACTGAAATTAACGCAGTCTGCGAATCCGTGCGGTCAGGATTTGATTAAAATTTTGATTTCATATTTTGGAGCACAGTTATTCCATTTTTGCAATGGTTTCTGATGAGTCTTAGCAGATGCAACTGATCAACTGTTAATGAATGTTTTGCCTTTATTTTTATAG
Source organism: Stegodyphus mimosarum (assembly GCA_000611955.2). NCBI lineage: Eukaryota > Metazoa > Arthropoda > Arachnida > Araneae > Eresidae > Stegodyphus > Stegodyphus mimosarum. The sequence goes on from KK121769.1 coordinate 287,332, forward strand.
CACTTACAATTTTGTCATAATGTTCTCATGTTAGGATTTTTTTTATATAATACTTACTGTTATACCCCCTCCCCCCAAAAAAATTGCACACAGTTCGAGATAGCATACGGAAAGAGATTTTTCGGCATAAACAACTCTCAGAATTTTCTAATATTGGCTGTGCGATAAAATACCAATATTCAAAATATTGCCTCAGCTTCAAATGACAATAACTTGTTTACTTTTAGAGCATACAGAGATCATGTTCTTACCTTAAAAAAGTAAGGACTTTAAAATTTTATTAGAATTTGAAATTATGTTATCATGCTAAAGCAGGAAAGCGAAGGTGGTGAGATAATGGTGATCGAATTAGAAACGCGTTTTGCTAGTTTGAGAAATATTACTCTGAACTCATATTGCAGAAAATTTTTTGCCAACCGCTACAAATATTCTTCCCCCGACATTGACAGCATAAGAAGGTGTCTTATTTGGTAGAAACAGGATATCAACGAAACTACCGGCCGACCACATGTTACAGATGAAAATGTGGAAAAAATTCTCAAATGGTTGGTTGGACTTGTATGCAGTCCAACCAACTCGACGAGAAAACCAGAAGCTGCAAAAAGCAAATGCTAAAAATAAGTAAATAAATAAATAAAGCTTTTGGCATGTCAAAAGTACAAGGTAAAGATGCTAATGGGATCTGAAATGAAACTCTGCAGATTACAAATCTCGCAAACATTGAGAAGTGATAACACATCCCTAAGTCAGCTTCGCTGAAAGTAAAGGACCCATGGGTCATCCTGGGGACATGGTGATATGAGAACAGGCTGCCACAGCCTTGAGCCCGCAGTAAGCATGGGTGTTTGTAAATTGTATATGTTGTCTTTGCAGTATGCACTTAAAATACTGTCCAGTCGAAAGTCTTCTCGATAGGTTAATGATGGGGGAAAAGGAGTAGAAGACGCTCATATCGTCCGTCCTTCAAAATCGAGACTGAGCTGGGGTAAAGAGTGTTGTCATCCAAAAGGCGCCCAAAGCCTAGGACAATGACAATCGCTTACTACCTTTTGGCCATGATGAATTCATGGACTTGCTCGACAGATCCTTTGACACAAGGAGAATTAGAAACAACACGCCAAGAAAGATTATGCTTTTGCTCCACGAATATTATTCAGAAATGAAATGCTTTTTTTTCTGAGTGGCAAAGTAAACGGCTTTAACACTCGCATATGGAACATGAAAAATCTTAAAGCTTACGTAACTGAACATACCTGAAGACTGACTGACTGAAGGTTAATATATTCTGGGCAAGATCTTTCTTTTCCTTTGAGTTTCAAAAACCATTCAAAATTATAAACTTCCTTTTTTTTAACAGTGTTTACAAAAATCTGTACGAACACACAAGCTATTATCATCTGCAATCGGATCAATCCCTTAATTTACCCATATTTTTTGGAAAGATTATTCTGAATATTTAGTGAAAACATATGAGGATCACTTACTATAAAATACTGTTGACAGTCTTCAGACGATACTCCAATGCATCAAAGCTTCACAATATCGAAGCATTACCTCATCAATCTTACAAACCTGAATACTCGTCACTTAACTGTGGACCTTTTCGATTACAGGAGCACTTATTTTCCTCGAAAGACGTTCAGATCAAATAAGTACATTATCATCTCTATAATTATCTGTAAGTCAGAGAATTTTCAATCGAATTGGACTTCCTGCTGGATGGAAAATCGTTAAAATACAACGGATTGTACTTAGAACATCGTAACTGGCTGGATACAGCAAAATCAGATAGAAAGAGTACCTCATTCCGATATTTGTAATCTACCTACTAAGGCAAAAACGAAATCGGCATGGCCAAAAATTAAAAACTATTCATAATCTAAGTAGCATCCATATACGAAGCATGACACTCACTAGTTACTTGTTTTTATTTCAATTGTCTCTTCAAATTATAAATGCATACACTGCATAATATCAAAAAAAAAAAGTACAAATTTATCTACAACTGGTAGCCTTCTACAATTTCGAAATTAATCCAAAATGAGGAAATTCACAGAAAGCAGAGAGGAAAGAATAAATAGCTCAAGCTACTTCATCACGACCATACATAAAGACGCTTATCAACGAAATTAAAAATTGTTTAGTAATTAATTAATTATCTTAACTATTTTAATTAACTATAAAAGGCTTGCTTTAAAACGAATAGAATTACTTCTGCCGTGTTATATATCGAGGTAAAATTACTGAAAAAATACAAATCATTAGTCGTACACCGACTGACCAGCACTCAACTGACTCGGAATCCATAATGTGAATATTCAAAAATGAGAGCATATGCTAAAGAAAGTAAAAAAAGTTTGCTTCAGTAAAGAAAACATTCACCGACAAAAGGGTCTAATATTAAAAATTTATAAACGAAACTGAACAGAGGAAATTAATAAGTCAATTCTGCAACTATGCGTCTATTATGTGCACACAACGGAGTCAAAAATTCGTACATTAGGGCTGTATTACATGACACACGTACGACCATGGCTTTAGTCCAAAATGAGGTAATTCACAGAAGACAGAGAGGAAAGACTAAGTAGCTCAAGCTTCTTCCTCACGACCATGCATAAAAGACTGTACTTGGATAAAAATAGAGTCGTGTGCCATCGCAAAGGTAGGAAGAGATCTTCGTCAACCAGCAAAAATAAAAACGGTCAGAGGGAAGTGATCTCATGCGAAACCCGCATCTGCTGAAGTCCGAACGAGACACATTTTACCATTCTCTCCACATATCAAAGTAGTAGTTTTTTGGAAAACGCTTTTTTTGAAGCGAAGGTGCTTTCTAACATCAGATTAAAAAACGGCAATAAAACTATACTTGTATAAACAACCACAGGAAGTCCCCGATGCTAGTTAAGTTAGGATTGAGAGTAATGTATCTAACAACATAGAGAACGATACCCCTGTAATCCTCCTCTAATAACGATGCAAAAAATGCGATTCATAGTCATACATTTTTCAATCTGATGCGATATGGAACCCACATAAAAATTTTCGATATAAAAATAAATTAATTCTCTTTCATTATATCAGCAACAAGGGCACACAGATTTTAATGATTTTCGGCTTTCTAATCAAATGGTCGTAAAAGCTCAAGTTCCATCCAATATTTCACCTATATTCAATTTTAGTCCATTAAATGTGGCTAAAAATTTATCATAATTGATCAGAAATCAATAACGGCAACAAACAAACAAACACGCATTCTTCTTTATATATATAGATTTTTTAAAACTTACAAATTTTTGATTAACAAACTCTACAATTTGAAAGCGAGCAGTAGCAACACTTTTCGAAATAAAGCAGTTTTATCTCCAACGTGCGAGACTGTTGCCACTCGGAAAAATGAGTACGAAAAGTTCAGTTTTTAATTAATATTTTCGCTAATTAAAGTCGTACGAAGATTTGAATAGTCTAAATGGCTTCCCACGAATTTTTGGAATCAGAATAATGTATTGAATGTTTGGAGATGCTATTTTTATTTGATCGTAAAACTTAGAAATTTTTTATTAACAAACTCTGGGATTTGAAAGCGAGAAGTGGCAACAACTTTCAAAATAAAGCAGATTTTTCATCTTTAGCTTGCAAGACTGTTGCCACTCGGAAGAATGAGGGCGAAAATTTATCGCTTTTACGAATTCTTATTTATTATCTCTGATTTTAGCTGGTTTTTTTTTGGGGGGGAGGAAGTGGATGTCGACCTTTTTCAGGACCCAGAAAAGACTTGTAGAAAGTTTGGTGACGATTGCTGTAGTAGTGACTGAGTTAATCGCGAACAAACACATAAAAACACAGACATTCTTCTTTATATATGGATTAAATAAAATGACAGAAGATTACGGAAAACTATTACACTAGGTGCACTAGAAACTGCTGTTTAACTTAGGATAAAGAAGAATTATAAAATAACTGAAGATTTGTGATATTATTACAGATCAGTACGAAAATAAACTTAAAGACAACAAAAATTTTTTAAATAAAAACCGATTTGCAGTTGCATCTACTTGTTGATAAGTATCGGATTTATTCTGTTTTAGATGATTTCTCTATTTCCATTCGCATCTTTTTTTTCTTCCTAAGTATCCATCTGGATTTAGGCAAAATCAATCTTATACTTACGGTTACCTCTGACTTCTTGATCTAAAATCCTATCTTATATTAAATATATAATTTTAATTTTTTTATTTAATCTGACTGCAATTAAATTTCATTCCACTGACTATCTGGTTATTTTAACAAAATTCATTTCCGATTTGGAGGATGGACATCTTTTCTGATTCTGAATTATCTGATTAATCTTTGCTTGCTTGCTGAGAGTTCAGCCACACAATCCTGTCTTTCTTTCTGTTTTTGGCTTTTTTTATTTTATAATGCCTTAAACAGTATATTTAATTATATCATCACTCAGAAATATTTTTATTTGGATGCCTTATTAAAACATTACTTCAAATAGAAGAAAGTGAGGCGGAATGAGGGAGTGATGTAACCGCTTATTACTTGTCATTTTTAGAAACTGAAATTTACCGGTGTCTTCCTGTTTTCACGGTTGTCAAAAACATTTCTGTTTTCGCGAAATCATCAATCTTCACATTACTCAGATTCCCAAAGGGGTTATATAGTGGGAGACCAATTGGCCGATTGGACAAAAATTAAAAGGACTCACTCGCCAAATCCTGGTGGTGAAAAATCATCATCACCATCATTTTCTAGTGCAGGCGCTACTGTAGGGACATTAGGGTTTTTTTAGAGGCAGAAAACACGAATAATGAGCAATGCCTTCGCCGGAACTCGAACCTGGACATCTCGATACGCGCCGAGTATGCTAACCATTACATGACGAAGGCATGCAGAAAGGAGGGAGAAAATACCTTACAAAGTGTATTTATTATATCGCGTTTTGCTCCTACAGACAGAATGAGCATGGTGCAAACGAAGTGATATTACAAAAATTACATTTTAAGAATATTTTACTCTTCCAATCATTGCAAACTGTATTTGAAAAACCAAGTAATCGTTGATATCGCAATGTTTTTAATCGTCTTAATTTCTGATGTATATAATTACTTTTAAACGTCACACCCACTCCGCTTCACTCTCCATCTCCTACTTCTGCAAAATTCTGCGATTTGGCAAATTAACAAGTTAGAAATACATAACGAAAATCTCATAACAACAGTCTAATTTCACGAGATGATGGTATTTGTTAATTCCCCCCCCCCTTTTAGCAAATAACTGCACTGAGAAAAGATGGTACAGTTTATACATCCGGTTGCGATTCACACTTCCGCATTTCGACCCTTTAGCAATTATCTGCGCATGATAAAATGATTATTTTCTTTACATACATCAGCTAGCTGACGTAATGTTTTCTTACGTGGGGTATTTACTGCTCAATATTTCAATTAACTACTCCACTAACACTCTCATTAAGAGAGAAAATTAAGCTTATTGAAGCGAGTATTTAGAAAGCTTGTAGCATACGAAGCAATATTTCATAATGTACACTAAGAGACAACATACACTGAGAGAAGTAAAATGTATTGTTAAGTCGTACAATAGTAATCAACACCTTGTTTTTACTCCAGAAATTACACTATATGAAAAGTTAAATATTACTAAGATTTTGTTACTAAAAGATTCCGAGAGGAGATTTTGATGATGATTATCTCTCAGCTTGAAGCAGTCTATCTTCTCTCAAATGGTAGTTTGTGATACTATTTCAGTTCGCAGTACTAAAATTATCCACAATTTCCGCATCAGTTCTGGATGCGTTCTCTTTGGATACCTTCTTTCATCTTTGGCAATAACAAATCATGAACTAAACAACTTGCGGGTACCTTATAAGCATATTCTAACATAACTTTTAAAAGCTATAATCAAATTTGACAGCAGAAACCCTGTCAGATTAATTACTTCAACAGTACTTTCTTTCAATTGTCCAACTATTACATCTGGCTTCAATCAAAATCGCTTTAATCAACTTGCCTTTCCCCAACTTTAAAACAAACGTAAGAAATCAACACAAATCAACAGTAGGCTTATTTACACAGTTTCACTAACTTGACATAAAGTGTCATTTAATCCATAGCAGCTCTCTTTTGCATAATGGGATGGTCATAATGTTTTGGTTCTTGATTTACTGTTTACCGTACTGTAAACTGTCTAATGTATAAATAAAAACGATATCGACAGACTTTCATGCTACAATGAAATTCGTTGAAGTATGTCGGTTGACAGGTGAATTTTTTTTGGCGCATAACCTAAAAGATATGATGCGCCGATAATATATAGTTAAGCTGCACACTGCGGGGAAAAAAGAAAAAAAAAAGAAAAAAGGCAGTTATATATTTCCCGTTCTATTGGGCCCATTGACGAAATTCAAATTGCATGTTTCATGTCTTGGAAATGCGACTTAGATATATCAGATTTACATATAGCATTATTCTAACATAGGTATTCTGACACATAACACACGTATTCTGAAATAACATATATTTTTTCCCCATATTTAGATTCTATGACTCAAATTATGCCTATATATTAAATTTTGTAATTCTTGGTGAAACATTTATGGACACATTTAAATATTTATCTTGGCGTATTTTTTTCAGTTTGCGCCAAAAATAATTCACTTGGAGGAATTCTTAATATATAGTAACCTACTTACTTTCCTTTTTTTTTCATTGATGCACGAAAGGAAAATAATCGATCATTCTTCCAAATAATTTTAATAAAGGGCGCAAAGCACATTTTCGTTAATATCGCTTATATTAAATACGAAAAATCTCAAAACGCGCCAAAATGTAAATTCACGTATATCCTAGGAAATTTTGAATTAATTTTTTTTTTTTCAGAGATACTTACAAATACATCTTCTTGAAGATAGTGGTAAGTTATAATTCAAATTTGTAAAAATTATTTAAAAATACAAATTTTAACAATAAATCGTAAAAATAGATGAATTATATTTGGATTATGCCTAAATTTCAAATTCTGGAAGAAGGAATCATGTAAGTTTAATAAAAAATAAAAAAAGAGAGAGAGAATAATAAATATATATCAAATTCAATTAACATTGAGGACCATAAAATTTTGACAGATATTTTTTTAAAAACAGTAGCACGATTTTTACAAACTTGACAGTTTCGCATAATTTGAGTCGTAGAATCGAAATATGGAAAAAAATTGGCATGTTAACTAGAAAAAGTCCGATTTTGTATCAAAATACCTATGTTAGAATAATGCTATATATAAATCTAATATATATCCTAAGTCGCGCTTCCGAGACATGAAAAAAACGCAAGTTGAATTTCGTCAATCAACCCAGTAGAACGGTTCTTCTACCCCAAAGTAGAAGAACTGTCCCTTTATTTTTTTTTGGGGGGGGGAAGGGCAGTGTTCCATGTTATTTAACAATAAAACAAAATTCTAAAATTTACTAAAATAATATGCTGATAATAATGTTAAAAAACATAATAAAATTACAAACCTAAACAAAGATGAGATACTAATGAACACTAGTTAATTCTATCATGAACATATTCATGCAATTCACAAGATGAACTCAAGTATAAACCAGCTAAAATTTAATTACAAGAGGAAGCGTTTAAAATGCTTTCAGCTACTTAAAAACCATATCAGGCTAAGTAATAAAAATCAGTTTCATTTAAGTATTGGCATACATTAAAGTTTTGCCCGATTAAAAGATCAAACGTCACCTAAAAACTATAAAAATATCTAATATGAAGTCTAATAAAATAAGGGCGCAATACTAAAATGTGTCATACCGACCGAATAGCATTACAATTGAATTATGAATAAGCAGCCAACCCCCCACTTGCTCCTCTGTCCGGACCTCGTTACAACAAAGTGGTGATTTTCTCTTGCTGTATTGGCTGGCTACAGATCTTATGTCCTCAGCACACGGATATTTCCTCTAATCACTGAGGGCTTTTTTAAGATTTTAATTGTGAAATTTTTATGTCTTAATATTTTGGTTTTGTAAAGATTCGCAAGTGTTTTTAACATTTTCGTGACATGATTTTGAATTTAATGGTTTTTTAGCCCAGAAGGGCTATTAATTTCGTTTTGCCATTTTGCGTCGAAAACTTTAAAAGTCTGAATCACTTTTCAAACTGTTGCCACCAAATATTATCGCCTTGTATAATATTGAAAGAAATTAAATAAAGGTGAATCTGCATAAATGTATGCATGTTTCTCGCATTGTGATAAAACATTGGTACCCAGAGCCATCCAATTTTGAATAACGTACGTCTCCACCCGAATATGGCCATCTGGAAGCCCAAATTTGGAATTTGTTTTATTATTTGTTTCATATTTTGCAAAGCATTCATGAGTTCTTGATTAAGAAACTCAACGATTTCAAAGCGAGCAATGGCAACACTACGAAAAGTACTTTTAAATACTATTTTTTTTTACTACTACTTACAATACTTTTTTTTTTTAATCTCCAGCGCGCGATACTGAGTATCGGAAATTCTAAAGATATGCTGTTTTAAAATTATTTTGTGATATTGCTGTTGAACTGAATTTTATGGTTTAAGTGAGAAGAACATGATATTTGATACATAAAGGTAACACACAAAACGTTTAAAAAAAGCTCCTTTGGGAGTAATATCAACTCTGAAAGCTTTCTTTTTTTGGGGGGAGGGGGAGTGATTTGATGTAAATGCATTGATTTCCCGAATAAAGCCATAAGAAACAACAACAATTGAAAAAAAAAAATATTCACTCTCATCATGAGCAAGTCGGCACGGCCAATTTTAAAGCAAGTTCAAAGAAATTCTTCCCATCAGTTCCCTTTAATGAACTAACTATATTATCGAATAAAAATTGTAGAAATCCTAATCAATGAAAATCGAAAAATTAACTAATAACTACTAATAAATTAGTAGTTCTAATGCTAATTCCAAAAGCTCATTAAATCTACAACTAAGTATTACTTAAACAATAAGCACTTCAAAACTTCCAGGAACAGTTTCTTTGTTCCTATGCTAGTGCTAAGATGAATGAACGGGAGATAAAATACTTGGTATAAATGCATAAGCATATATAACGAAAAAAACCAAGCCTACATTACTAAACACGGTATAAAAATTTTGCTTCAAAAATTTTTTTTTGCTATTCCAAATTAGATTGTTTAATATATTATTGTAGCCTCAAGAAGTCATTGCATTATTCAAAGCGAAAACGAAAGTACAACGAAAGAAAAACCTCGCAAAACAAGATAGTGAGCAAAAAATTCAACAAATACAACTTAAAAAAAAGTACGTCACAATGCGTCAAGGGACGACACAAAATCCGAAAAAAAAAAAGAAATAGAAATCTAGGCAAACACAAGACAAGAATTATCTGCTGCAAGAAAAAAAAAAGTGTATGAGAGAGAGAGGAGAAAAAGAAAAAAAAAAGAAAAAAAAAAAAAAAAAAAAAAAAGGGAAAAAAAAAAAAACAAACGGAACAGATGATAAGAACAGGAATAATCAACAGTACCACTTTTTCCTAAATTTAAACTCAATTTTAAAAATCTGCTGATAGCTTATAGAAGAGTCAGTTCGATATGATAGCATAGGCATTCTTATAATGACACTGTAAAGGTTACTTTAATTTTCTAACAGTTTTTAATTTTGAAACTCTTTCCTCTAAATTCTTGTTTCCCACTTACAACTACCTACCACAATGAGTTTTTAGTATCGCGTGCCCATGTAAATAAATGAAGTAGAAAGAGTATATAAAGGAAGTTTCGCTTACTTCAGCAGAAGAGCTTAGACGCGTGGTTGTCGTCAGGTTACTTCGTTGCTAAGTTCCCTACGCTTCGCCACATTGCGCGTGCGGTTTGACCAGGATAGTCCCGGTTTTCAAATAAAATCCCGGTATTCCGGCCGGTTCACTTCACGTCCCAATAAAAATTTAATTTGATTTTATAGATGTATTTATGACCAAAAAAGTCTAAAAATAATTAACTGTGAAGGATTACTTAGGATAATTACTTTGTCATTTACTTATGTACTGTATGAAAAGTGAAAAATAGAAGACTGATGATCTGTTAATAAATAATATTGTCATCGTATCGTCTTGTCCTACCTATGCGCAATGCCAGAGGCTCTCTGGGCGAGTCCAATATTGGGCATTAAGGGGTATAGCTTTAATGCTTGCGACAGAGATAAGATCAGTCAGTTAATTGTCAGTCCCCGCCGGAGGTGCCTGTTACGTTAGTGAGCTAGGGCTATTTTATTTATGTTTTAAATTTATGCATTCTCTGTTAAAATGCCAAAACGATCATGTAAATTCACCTAGGATTTACAGAATAAATTCCTTTTGTTGAAGAAAGTATGTAGTGGTACTGGTAATCTAGATCAAGACGCTAAAGTTAAATGTTCACATTGTAATTCTGAGTTTTCGGTTGCTCACGGTAATCGATCCGATATAAAAGATCATTTGCAGTCGAGTACACACAAAAAGAGTTTAGGATGGACTGCTAGTTCATCAAAACCGACCAGTTTTTTTTTTTTTTAATACTGCGAGCTCTAATGACAAAAACTCAGCAGCGAAAGAAGCAACCTTTACTTACCACACAGCAAACCATAGCCTAAGTTTCAATTCAAATTCTTGCTTATCAAAACTAATTTCTAAGTTTTTTGGCCATAAATTCTCACTGGGAATAACTAAGTGTGAGGCAACAGTTTTAAATGTAATAGCTCCTTTAGCTCAAGAAGTGTTTAAGAAGACTTGACCAAGTCAAACTACGTAATTGTAAGTAAGGATGCATCAAACAAAAAGGATGTAAAACTTTTGTGCCAGTTGTTTGCGCTACTTTAATCCTAATTCAGGTGTGCAAATATTGCTGTTAAATTTCAAATCTGTTGCGGGTGAAACATATGAAATTCTTACCAATCACTTATACTCTGTCTTGTTGCTAAACGATTTGAATATCAAAGTAGTTTGCTTTCGTGGAGATAACTGCAACATTAACTTCGGTGCTGTGAAAAGAGCAGGAAAAAACAATGCTTTCCATCCAATGTTTTCAAGTATAACCTAGGACGCAAAGACATCTTCAGAAATCTAGATAAGGAAGTCCGTACAAGTGTGAAAAAAGAATGTCATGGCTTTTATAAAAGATGCATTGCGTACTTGGACCTCTGGGCGAATAGTTTTGGAAACACTGAACAGTTTTTATGGGTTAATCTGACCAAAACAAATGCTGTTGATTGGGAAAACGCTGAAACTTCTGCTGAAATTATTAATAACTGTCTTTTGATGTACCTGATATGAAAATAAACAATGATCGGCTGTTCGGCGGAGTTGTGTTTGCTAAGGAGTATTTGCAGTCAAATTGGGAACAGTGGAAGGAAGAAAAGACTACCGGAGATGTGATTATTTCATGAAGAAAAATGGCTCAGGCTGTTTGGTCACTTTAACGAGAATCACATAGCAGCCCCCAGTCTAATCAAGGTTGTTGAGTATGCCTTCTGTTTACATAGGACATCAGCACCAGTTGACAGAGTATTTATTCTCTTTGATGAACAACGCATGGACTGACGACAGGGGTTTGATGAAGGAATCTACGGTTAAAGGCTTAATGACATGTAAAAATAATATTGGTTCAGCTTGCGATGATTCTTAGAAGAAGATTAAAAACAAAAAAGACTCTAAAAAAATTCCTAGACAATGAAAAGATGTAAATATTGTTCCAATTTTTTTTCCTCGAAGTGTTTCTTCTTACAAGCAATTTATAAATATTAACATGTAAGAAATATCATTTTTTAATTTCTATGTCATTTATTATTATCCCTTGTTCAGGTTTCTAATCAATAACCATTTATTCATAGCATTGCGAATAAACTACCCTCTAAAGCACTCTAAAAACCCGCAAAGTGTGTGTATCCTTGAATACCCGAGACGCTGAGAGGGGGCATTCAGATATCCCAGTTGAACATTTCAGAAATCTGGCAAGCCTATGACTGTGTATAGCTTCGACTAAGTCAGCTTAGCTTAGCATTAGATTAGTTTCTTATTTTCTATTTTAATTTAAACCCCAAGTGGAGGTTTTTGTGTAAGCCCGATAAGGGGCCGACTGTTATTACTTTGAGTGAATAAAAGGGTATTTTAACCCTTCTCTGGATTTTGTCGTTTACACATTTGGACTCAACAATAAGTCGCTGCATATTTCAGTAAGTTTCACTATGTTCAGCATAGACAAAGTAGTTAGGAACATTATAAGGTATATCTCCCACATTCTTAGCGTGCCTTCGTGGTGTAATGGTCAGCACGCTGAGCCGGTATTTCAGAGGTCCGTGGTTCGATCCCCGGCGAAGGCAATGCATATTTTTCATCTCTCCTGCTGATAATTAACCTAATGTCTCTATAACATTACAAGACAAAGCGTGATAGCTTGCCATACTATAATACGTTGTAGGCCCTTCCGGCCTATCTTGTAATGTAACAGCTGAGATGCGTGTAGAAACCACACAGGAGAAGGTTAAAAGAGCCCTTTTAAAATTCACAATGCGTCGACTTAACGCTAACACACTACGCCTCACTTGGGCGGTAACTGAAATAGGCAAGAACTAAACTAAAAAAATTCCACGATATTTAGAAGAGTAGAATTACGCTACAGGACTCAGAATATCACGTTTTCTAAAGGAGCGTTGAAAATCTAGTGGCAGCAAAGTAATAGCTGTTACGCCACGTTAAACAGCAATAAATGCCAAGCAGAAACTAACGCTACAAAAGCACAGTGTTCGCCGACACTCTCTAACTTCTCCTCTAGAACTCAGCATTTAAACCTTTCTCTTCAACGTAAAATTTGCATTAATTCACGCGCGGTACCAAATTTAAATATTCTGGCACTGACAATTAGGGAAATGAAGGCTTACAGAAAAGTAACGTAAAATTTAATTAAATTGGTTATTTAAAATAAATATAAATCCCTACACCGTGATAATAATGATTAAGTTAAAAAACATGATTAAATTATTAAAGAAGAAATGGAGGCGTACTTCTCTCACTACGAAGAGAAAAAGATAATCCAGTATTACTATAAGAAATCAGATAACAAAGGAAAACCAAAGAAACTGTGCAATAATTGCAGTTCTAAGAACAAGGAAAATATCACTTACAAATATTTGAAAGATCTGATATTGTTGAGTCATTATTTTGGAACAGGAAACGTGAAAAATTAGCAGTGCCTTTCGCTGGGAGTCAAACTCTGGATTTTTCGATTGCTAGCCGGATATGCCTTCTAATTATACCGAGAAGGCACATGGCAAAGAAGTAGAAAATTCCTTGCAGTCTCCCCAAACGTATGGAGCAAATGGGGAGGAAGGGACTCACTTGCCAAATTGTGATGGTGACAAGCTATCGTCCACCACATTTTAGTTCGGGGGTCACTTGTACAGTCTTTAGAATCTTTTGGAATAGGAAATGTGATAAAATCAACTATGCTGTCGTCAGGAATCGGACCTTCTGACGCTAGCCGGACATGCTTCGAATTTCATCAAGAAGGCAAGTGATAAGGAAGGAAAAAATTCATTTCAGTATAGAAACTAAATTATAGCTTCAAAATGGTCAAAATTTTTATCTTATTCTGTGGCAAATTTAGAAGCTCAGAATGATTTTCACAAGGGCAAATTAATAGCATTCGATCAACTGAATGAGAGCTAAGGACTGAATGCCATATGAATGAATATAATTAAACTCGTCCTGAACCATTTAATTTTAAAAACATAATGATTCATTGCTTTCTAACGAAATGGGTCGCCAAAGAATTAAGCCAAGTAGAAAAACTTAGGAATAAAACAACAACACAAATTATACATACATGAAGATAACAGAATAAAATGCCTAACTGGAGAAATGGCAAGGGAAGTTAGCCGCCAGGTTAAATTCTCTTATGATGCAACTCTCTTGACTGCTATCTGCGAAACTGCCAAGTTTGAATATACTTCCCTAGGTATAAACTCAGTCCACAAAATTCGTAACTATACTACAAAATCATATTATTAAGCCGGTTCCTTCAGGTATGGAAATTAAGACTTCATCATCACAGACATGCTATGGCGAAACTGTCCAGCTGGATAATTTCAAACAAGATCTAATCTAGCCTAAGGTAATCACATTCACATACAGAAAACATTCGTCAGTGAGCTTTCTAAATGAAGCGATTATTCTCCCAAGAATTCGTGAAAAGCAATAAGAAAAAAATTTATCGCTCTATTGTGAACGATATTATTCCGTGATTTTCAAAGCATTTGCGTATTAAAAAAAATTAACTCACACTTGAAATATAAAATTACATAATTACAAAAATAGCTCATATTCTAACGGTGAGCCGTATTCTTACTATATTTTAATATACAATGGTAACTGCTCACTATTTTTTTATATAAAATCAAAATGAAGAAGGAAGAATAATAGTATTTAAGGATACTTCTAGTGTCTAAATTTTCGGTGAACAGATTTTAAATCACATTCAGTTCGACTTTTTACACTAAATAACTCCTTAACTTCAATTTACTGTGTAGTTCTGAAAATTTCTCCGCTTTATTCTTAGAAAAATATGAGCGGAAATTCAATGGTAAAATACGTCACAGGGAAGTTACAATGCATGAAGCACCATTTGCACTTCCAAGCAGGTTAGTCACAATTCTTACCGGATTCAAAACACGGTTCAATAAAAGCACTTCAATACGTGAATAAATCAACACACGAATTAAAACTATTTACAACTTTATTTACAACATTAGCTATTTTAGAATTACTCTCAAAACGAGCGTTCAAAACCATTATTACAGACTCTGTCGGTTCTTGTAACAGTTCTACAGATCAGAGTGCAACAGAGTTGCCACAAAAACATGCAAAATCAAATATTTACTTCAGCGCTGCCTAACGGCCAAATCGGCAGTCACAACATCGCATTCTAGGTGCTGACATAACACATTTTTCTAAATTTTGCTTTAGACGACCATTTTACTTATGATACCTTCAGCTCTCCTTTGAGAAGGATTAACCAGCTTTCAACTGAAAATTATTGTCACAAACCATCAACATAAAAGAAAACTGACTACGGATGAATCAAAAAGAAAAAGAGGAACACATGTGAGTAATAGTCGTGGTAGCAAAATTTATCATAGTATCTGGGAGTTGTTTTATCTACTATCTGGAAGTTTTTTTATGTTTTTGTTGTTTTTAAGAGTTAAAAAAAAGTAACTTAATTACACGTAGCAGAGAAGACATAAACATGGTTAAATCATCTGTTAAAAGTACACTGTTCAATTTTTTAAATAAATCAAATGTGCAGCCAATTAAGCTTCTGTTTCACGCGGACTTCTATCAAAATGCAAGAATAATAAAAACGAAAACAAGCATGTATGTGTATGAGAAATAAGAAAGAAACATAGAGAGAGTATATGCGCTCGAGGTTATGTGATTTTAATACGGCAAAGCATACGAGGGCTGTCTAATTAAGGGGATACCTTCCTGGAGCACTTTCTTATGGGAAACTACAGCTCATATTCACGTTACACATAGAGAAAATCAAACATGCAGTTAGTCCATTAGCCTGGGTTCAGGCCGAAGTATCTGTTATGAATTGATAGCGCCCGCTATTAGGTGCCGCTCTGAGGGTCCTGTCACTAAAGTTATTCCAACTTAGCATAAGTAACTTAACATTAGCATGGAAGAACCAAGGCTGCCGCGTAGCGAACCAATAGCGTAGCTGCGTGCCTAATAATTATGGTTGCAAATGAAAATAAATTTACATGTGTGTTAATAACAAGCAAAATCACCGTTTTCCTCTGGATTTTATATTCTAACAGAAAAACAACGAACGGTAATTGTAGTTACCAAACTATATGTATTCAGGGGTCTTAACCAGTAGGCCACTGGCGCGACACATGCGCCCCAGAGAGAGAGATAACCTGACTTAATTGACCTAATCACATGAATTTAATCTTCAGATTAAAATGCTTGAATACACGGTTAACTATAATTAGTATTTTTTTTTCTTCATTATAATATGGGTTATTCCATTTCCGTGATTTTTCAACTGCCCTCAGATTAATCATGAGTTTAGAATGAACCATGGACGTTGTCCTCATCATCATCTTGGCTAATCGGGCTTTGACTGCACCAGTTTTTAGTAACTGAAAAAAAAATTTAAAAGAATTTTTTCCCTTCCCATCCCCCCCAAATTAACTCAAATTTCCAGTATCTAATTTTAAAAAAATAGCAAGGTTTAAAGCATTGTAGTGTCATTAGGTTATTGTCACCCAGGAAATGTGAAAAATGTGCAATGTCCTCGCCGCGACACGAACCTGGACCTCTAGAATACGCGTCGAGTGTGCTATCATTATACCACGAAGGCATGCAGGAAGGAGGAAGAAAATACCTTATAGCATATTTATAAGATTTTTAATTTAAAGAACTGTAACGCAGAAAATTGCATAAGCATCCAAACATACATAATATGTAGAATTATAGGCGGAAAAAAAAACTTAGATTACTGCAACTTCAGCAATCTCACTTAAATCCCTCTACTTCAGAAGCAAAAATTTTTTGCCTTTTTTGCTCACTTTTATAATTTATACTGACAAGTTTATCTTAAATTTAAAATAATGCGATAATTCCTGCCTTCTATAACAATATCAACACACAACAAACACCGTCCTTCTCCTTAAATTATTTGACTACGTTAAAGCATATTATAGATATTTGCCTATAACAGGAGTTATCGTAATGGAAGTCTTTCTAAGGAAAATCCGTTTGTATTTATGTTACGCATAAAGAAATCCACTAAAACATCATGCAGCCAATTCGTTCAAACACAGCTATAAAACAACGATGAAATTTCAGCGCGTTGTGGTTTTAACCATCAACTTCGCTTCATGACATTATGGCTTTAAAAAAACACCATAAAGCTCACCTTTCAGAAAATGGGGAAATTGCCAGAGTATGAAGAATATATCGCTCGTCCATTTTTTTCTTATGATATTTCTCGGTCAAATATTATTCAGAATTGAAAATCAAGTTCTTTTCAGTTTTAGACTCCCATTTACCTCCAATAAAAATAAATAATACAGTTGATTTTACTATTCAGACAGTTCTAAATAACACAAATAATACAGGAGGAATTTCTGGAGCAGGTCTGACAAGTCTAGAGTATGTTTGGCAGGCTTAATCGTGTCAAGAAAGCAGAGTACTTTCTTGAAACGATTCCTACTCAAACAAAAATTTTAAACCTTCCGAAGAAAATATAAAATTGGCCAATTCTAGATATGCTTTCTCTCCCCCCTTCAATCTAAATAGCATAACTAATGCTTTCATTTATTTCTGAAAGCAAATGGAAATTTCGAAAGAAAATTAATAATAGGCAGCAGTGGATCTCGTACAATAAAGAGAGCTGGACAAAATTTCGTAAGCAATGCACATAAAGTGTGGCATCATAAACACGTTAAAAATGTTTATAAAATTTACACTCAGCATGAAAATTTATCTTGGGCAATTTTGTAACTACATTGAACGTATGTACTTTTAATTTTTACAGTTATTCAGAATGCAGCTTTCATTATTAACCCATAGCTTTCCCAACTCCCATAATTTTTTTTAAAAAAAAAATTGTCTTTTTTTAAATGAAATGAAATAAAATTTAGAAGTATTATTTTACTGGTTAGAAGCGAGATCAATTTGTCATCTAAGCACGGACAACGTAATCCTTGTTCACACTCTTTTTAAACGCTAAAGCTGACGACCACACAACATGCTATATATACAACTAATTAAAATCATTAGACTGAAAAATATATGTACTGAAATAGAAGATTTAAAAGAAGAAATAATAAAGTTAATTAATGTACAATTAAATAACCAGGTCTTAGCACAATTTATTAATTTCTATATTAAAAGGCAGGCATTAACTTTTCTATTTAATTTTTTGTCTCTTATGATGTGATAGCATTACCTTAAACCTTAACCAGAGGGTAATGGAGGATTTTGAAGAATTAAGGGATTAATTCTTCCTCTATTCTGAAGAATTAAGTGATTCTCTTTTCTAAAGTTTCAATTATACCTCGTATTGAGTGAAGATTTGTCTATTTTTCCTTAACGTTCGCCAGTATTTAGTTAAAGTTTTGGTTTAACTTCAGTTTTAATAAAATTTAGTTAAATACATTAAAACGTTTTATCAATTTTTAATCTTTTTGTAGTTTTATTCAAAATTTAGAAACATTTACACGAACATTTACATTATTTTTCATACATTTCTTCACTCCTATAGCAGTTAGCACCTACATTTATTCCTTTTAATTTTTCACACATCTATTTTACATTACTTTAAAGTTAGCAGATATATTTTTACAATACCTAACACAGTGAGCAGGTTAACACTACTCAACTTTACATAGTATCAGAGACCTCTGTTTACACAATTAACAGGAACAAACTATTTAACCTTACATTGTTTAGCAACTGCTACACCACTCTCCTGCGTACAAAAGTATGCAGTCACATGGTAAATTAAATTAAAACTTACTATTTACTTTCCTTTTTCGCATTATTTTTATAGACTGTATTTAATTTATATTATTATTCTTCATTTGAATAATGTTTAGATTAGTTTCTTTAGTTTATTTTGGTTTTCATGCAAAATTCGTGTCGGGGAAGTACCTATATAGGTGAGGGTTTCTAAATTACTTTGGATTTGTACTCTTAATTACATTGGCTATGTACTTTTAATTAATAATTTAGTTTCCTATAATGGATTTGCTTACTAAATTTCTCGAAATTCTTTTACTTTTAAATTTCTCATTTAAACTGTTCACTACTTTTGGTTTTGTGTAATTCTTTACTCATACCTATATGGATGACGAAAAAGGAATTGAGTAATTGAAGAGTTAGGTTTGGAGGCAACTTCCCTTTGAAAGGATCTGCCTACTGCCTGCTCAACAATTATTAAAGTAATGCAACTTAATTTAGTTTAAAAAAATTTTTAAATTTTAAAGATAAAATATTTGGATTATTCTATACTTTTTCATGTATTTTTAGGTGCTTGCACTTAATTTATATATGCTCTCTGAATTTGAATGATATTGCAAATTAGTTCGCAGCAATAATTAATTATTTTACTAGTTTACAATTTAATTTTAAATTTTAAATAGCTTTATATGAATGAGATAATAATACATTGTAATTGTTAAAAACATTATTTTTAATATTTTTTCTTACAAATAAATTATTTTATCATTATTGTTATTGTGGTGGAATGTAGGTCTACATACATAAATCAAATTATATAATTTTTGTTTCATTTTTAAAGTGATATATAATATTTTTTTGAATAGTTAGAGAATAAATCAAAATGCAATATTCATTTTTAAACAAAATAAAAAATTTGTCACTCTTTTAAATTATTTTGATGAAGTAGCTTTATATTTCTCCGAAGCACGAATATTTCTTATAATATCTTCTTCATTTTTGCTCTTCTTACCCTTCAAATCTCCATTTAAAACTACGGCTTATCACTAGTCCAAAAACTGTTCATAATGCTAAATACTCGCTTAGTTGCAACATTAGTGCCAGAAAGAAGATAGAAAAACTGCCAATTTTAAAACATTTGTACAAGAAATCTAGTTTTCATTAAAGTATTTCGTTATTTAAATCCACCTCGGAATTGGGCACATCTTATTTTTGACCATTCCAATATTTTTCTTCCATGATATATTCCTCATATATGTCAATTTTCAATAATTCATGATTTGGTATCATTTTATTAATTAACAAAAAGGGCTGTTTCAACTTGTCTCTAAGAAGGTATTTCATTTAATATGATCCAGCTGTACGTTTCCATATCCCCAAATACATTTTTTGCCCATTTCTCCAAATAAGTAAGAGCAGTCTGATAAAATGAAACAATAGCTTTTCGAAATTCAGTAACTTAGTACTGCTATAGGATCTTGTTCTCTTTAACCTGGATCCTACTAATGAACTGGCAACTTCTCGCACAGGCGTGAAGTAATACCAACACAGAAGAAGGGTGAAAAATAATCCTTTATTAATTTCAACTATGAACAGAAAGGCACGTACTTCGTGCTTTACAATAACACTCACAACTTGCGGTGAAACTTAAATGCTATTACACAAATCAATTCAAGTCTCAAGACAGTAGAGCTGAATTAACACTTTAAGTTACGGCTAGCGAGGTTGACTCGACAAACCTAACAAGAGTGATAATTAATCAGAATACCAGCAAGGTCAGAAACGAAACGTGAGATGGCTAGCAAAAACAAGCTCTGAATAAACTCCAAAATTCACCCGTTTAAATACTCACTTCACTTAACTTTAAATTTACATCCCGGCAAGGAAATACGAGGTGAAATTGAGGAGTTCAGGAAAGATAACAAAAATTTTAATAATAGGTTAAATAACTAAAGGAAACCCTACATTGTAACCCGTCTTTATCTTCTTCAAGTTTTTATAATCTTTTTTAACATTTATTGAAACAAAGTTATCCTCTACCTTGCTCAATACTGAACCTTTCAGAGTATCCGTTGAAGCAATTGCATCAAATATAGACTCAGTTTGATTTTCAATTGTTGTAATAATTTTAGGAAATATTGAAGACGCATGGATAATAAAATGTAGCCAAGCTTCTACCACTAGATTTCCAAAAAAATTTTAAATAAGCATGGGACACTGAGATCGAAAATAAGCCTTCAGTACTAAAACCATTTGCCGTACTCTTTCAAATGGCGGGAAATAATGCTAAACATCTCGTTATGAATTCCCTAGTATCATTGAAAAATCGATTTCTAGGAAGTTGTGGAAATTTTTCAATATTTCTACTCTAACAGAAATTAAACTTTAACAGATTTAAAGAACATCTTAAAAAACAATAATTTATACATGAACTATCAAAAAATCAGCTGATATTCTTATAGTTTTATGGATGATATGAGCTGGACATCGGATTCCAACTAAACCATGGTTAAAGTTTCGTTTCATTTCAACAAAAACATTATTTATCTCCATGTCTATTAGCTCCTCTAAAGTTAGAATTCATATTACAGGCTCAAAGACCAATAACTTTTTCTTTCAAATTATTTTCTTCAGAACAATAGTTGCTGACAATATCGGATGTTTCACCAGGTAAAGATTTAAATTCTAAAAATTTTTAATCTAACTCGATAACTCCAATCTATAAATCTAACAAGTATTAGAAAAGTTTTATCTTCCTTGTGACTGGACGCATCATTTAAGATTGGAAGCAAATGAACATTTTTCCAAATCATTGCGCAAAGTTCTTAAAGCATAATGCTTCGGTTTGTGCATATATAAATTTAGGCTCAAATGCTACTTGAAGCAGCTAATCTTTTTCTTTATCACCCATTTTCTCCTGTTGAAGTAATTTTTTAATGACGAGCTATATGCAACAGCAGAACATGACACTTTATACTCATTACTATTTATATCAAGTTTAATATCTATACGTTCACTATGGCTTACTGAAGATTTTGAAGAAATGCATTGCACCGTACTTCGGAATCGCTTATAGTTTTTTCAATACACGAGTACTCCTTCTGTAGGTCTTGGTTAAATTTACACTTTCTTTTTAACCCAAACGAGCGTTAGCTCAGAAGGGCTATTAATTTCGTTTTGGCATTTTGGGTCCATTCGCTGTAAATGTTCGCATCACTTTTCAAACTCTTGCCAGCAAATATCATCGCCCTGTGTTATATTTTAAGAAATTAAATAACGAAGAATCTGCATAAATGTTTGTATGTATCTTTCTCGTATTGCGATAAAACACCGGAATCTACAGCCATCCAATTTTGAATAACGTAATGCTCCTTTGAATATGCCAATATTCTGGAAACCCAAATTTCGAATTTGTTTTATTATCGATTTTATATTTTGTAAAACTTTGTTGAATTTTTTATTAATAAACTCAAGCATTTCAAAGCGAGCTATGGCAACGTTGTACAGAAAGAACATTTTATCTCCAGCGCGTGCGACTGTGCATCGGAAATTCTAAAGATATGCTTATTTTAAAATTATTTTGCGATACTGCTGTTGAACTCAATTTTATGGTTTAAGTGCGAAGAACATGCTATTTAATAAATAAACACAAAAAACGAAAAAAAAAAAAATAACATAAAAAAAAATCTGAAAGATTTCAGATTTTAAATTACGTCCAAAGGCACGTTTTTTTAACGTTTCGTGTGCTACCTTTTTTTTTATTAAATATCATGTACTACGTACTCAAACCATAAAATTCAGTTCAAAATCAATATCGCAAAATCATTTTAAAATGAACATATCTTTAGAATTTCCGTAAGTCTCGTGCGCTGGAGATAAAAATGTTTTTTTTTTTACGTACAGTGTTGCCATTGCTCGCTTTGAAATCATTTAGTTTGTTAATCAGAAATTCGTTGAAATGTTACAAAACATAAAATCGATAATAAAGCAAATTTCAAATTCAAAATTAGGGCTTCCAGATGCCCATATTCGCAGTAGGATTACGTCATTCAAAATTCGATGGCTCTAGGTTTTATCACAATGCGAGAAACATGCATACATTTATGCAGATTTTTCATTTTTTAAAATTTAATGCAGAGCGATAACATTTAGTG